>VFFE01007119.1:1704383-1832807 GCA_008921705.1 Burhinus oedicnemus | reverse complement strand
GGATAACAGGGGGCGGCAGCAGCGCTCGCACTGCCTCACGCTCTCCACAGCCAGAATCACCGCCGCCGCCTCCTCCTCCTCCTGCTGCTGCTGGCGAGGGGCGGGCAGCGCGGCGCGCATGCGCAGCACCCCCCCCCCGGGGCACAGGGGGGACGGCGGCCGCAGCGCGCAGGCGCGCCGAGCCCCCCTCTCGGGCGCTGGGCAGCGGGCGGCGGAACGCGCAGGCGCGCTTTGCTCCCCTCCTCCGGAGAGGGGAGGCGAGCAGCTCTGCGCAGGCGCCGACACCGCCTCCTCGCCGCGGGCGGCAGGCGCGCAGCCGCAAAGAGGCGGCTGGCCAGCCCCGCCCCCGGCGGCCGCCCCACGCTGAGCGCCCATTGGCCGCGCCTTGCGCCCTCGGGGGGAGCGGGGGGCGGGCCTCGGCGCGGAGACACAGAGGACGGCGCGAGAGGCGGGAGAAGGGCGGGGGGGAGTAGGGCGGCGGCGCGCGCAGGTGTGCGTGCAGGGGGAGCGCGCGCGCGTGCGTACGTGCGCGCGCCGCGGCCGTTGCCTGGCACACGTGGTCGCGTGCCCTCAGTGCGGGGCTCCGCGCTCGAGGCTCGCGCGTCCCCTCACGGCCGCCCCTGCCCCGTGTGGAGACGCGGTCAGTGACAGGGTCGGCCCCTCTCCTCGCGTGGTGGTGGGCAGGGTCCTCCAGGGGAAATGGGGGTGGGGAGGGTGGCATTTGGGACAACCGATCCCCACATGGTCCCGTAATGGCTGCCGGCCCGAGCAGCCCCACAGCCTGAGGTGGGCCCTCCGGACCAACCCCAGCGCCTCCTCTGCCTGGAGAGGCTGCGTGAGGTGAGATTGCATTTCCACCCTGCCTTGCCCAGGGGACATGGCAACCCCCATCTCACTGCACTGCCTCCCTTGGCTGGAACATGACCCAAAGCACTAACTTCAGATGCTGCATTTTAAGAGCACAGAGGCCCTGTCAGTCACATCCAGCTCACTCAGTTAATGTGGGAGCACAACTCTAGAAGGTCATTGAGCCCAGCCGCTTGCCAGCACACCTGCCACTGTACCAAGAGCGGACAGACTTTAAATAACCCTTTTTGTCTCTTTCCTGTCCACCTGTCATGGAAGAGTTCATTGCAGCTTCACAGCTACAGCTAGCGCTGTTCTGCTCTTAAAGTGACAGCCAAGCCACTCTTTTCTATCAAAATACACAGCATATCATTCACAGATGAATATTATGATATAGGTCAGGCTAAGAAACAACTTTGATGAAGTAGGAACTTGCCTTTTGTGTTTGCTTTCCAGTCACACAATATTATCTATATTCTCCCTGCTTATTTACTTTTTTGTGTCTTCGAGTTGCCCTTCCAAAGACTTACTCAACAAGGCCTGGATTAGTTCCTGCCTCCTCAGAGGTCTTAACTATAGTTTTCTGATTCCTGCTCCCACCTGTTGCTTTCAAATCCCAATTGCTTTTTCTTTTGTATTCCCAGCTGTCACTTCCCACCAGCTATGTCCTTGCTTCCATTGCCACCCACAACTGCTGCCGCATGTCCACAATGTGTATTGTGCTTCCCTGTGCAAATGGCAGAAGAGAGGAGCTGCTGTCCATTAGTCCTCTGCTTTCACGTGCAGCAATGAGTTCTCTTAACTGCTGGGCACCAAAGGATAAGGAAAGCGTTGCAACTTTATAAATACAAGATTATCAAATCCTTCCCAAGAGGGGCGTCGCAAGGCCTTCCTGAAGCCCATCACTGTGAGGATAACTTCCCTTATACTCTGTCTGCATCTCCCAAGATCAATTAATAGGGATATCTTCACATTCAGACAAGGTAAGCTCATGCGTCTGGCTTGATTTTCTTCCTTCTCTTGCCCTTGATTCTCTTTATTATGCAGTTGTATCCACTTGGAATCTTTTTTTCCTCTTTTTCTCACCTGTAATTTACTATTCTGTTGTCTTTCTCTAGATTAGCCTTTGAAGATCCACAATTTGAAAATACGGGCCTTATGTTTGAAAGCCAGTTCCAAGCAGGAACATAACGACCCAAGCAGCATCTGCCTGCTCCCTACTAGAATCCCTTGTTTAGTCTATAAATGACTAAGTATTCCTGAAGTACATGACTAATGTGTTCTGCTGATGTATGTAAAGTCAAGTAATCATGAATTTTAACTGCTGTACTGTTAAAAACATTTCCATGATCTGTTTATCCTACCGTAAAACTAGCTATTATACAAAAAAGAGAGTATATATTAATTATATATATTAATATTAAAAGAACAACTTTTTAAATATATTTAATTTTGAGACACAAAATAAAACCTATGCTTTCATGTGAAAAGAGAAAGAAAAGAGTTCCAATTTTTTTGGAGGAAGTAGTGTTCTTTCACATAGTTCCTTTCCTTTTTTAGCTTGTTTTCTTAGATTTAGTGCTGGTGATGTGCTGTTCCCAGCTTGCTAACAAACCTTTTGTCTTAACTCTTCCTCAGTTCTCTTCCTGTTAGAAAAGTTATGTTAACACCAATACTTCTCCAATTATATGTCCTTTCACTCCAACTGACCAGGTACAATTGCTTTAGCAGCCTTATTTTCTGCTTTTCAAAAGGAGAGCCTCGCTTATAAAGTTTAACAGCGGTCTAACTTCTGGGTACGTCTCAAAACAATAGGTGCTTACGTGCTTCTGGGGCTTGGCTCAAAGAATTTTACAACAACTGACAGAATGATGCCCTCTCCGTACTCGCTGCTTTATAGAGAAATGAAGAAGTAAAACTAAGCCACTGCGTTAGAGTAGCTTTTGAGCCCCAGGAAGGGTGAGAGGAGAGCACCCAGTGGCTTTTGCAGCTGAATTAATCTACTGTTTGTTCTTGCTGCATTGTTAACACGTACGTTCAGGAGAAACATGACTCAGATATTTGTGAAGGAGCAAGTAGCAGCACAACTCTCAACTCAGTCTGAAACTGTTCCGCTGTGTAGGTACCCCAAACCCCATGTAGTTTCATTACCAAGGAAGTAAAGTGGCACCTAGGTGGTATAAAGCCTTGTTGTTACGTGAGTTACCTGCTGTTAAACAAGATTTTCAGAAATGACATGTGATGCTTAGACCTTATAAGCAATTGTGTTTACTATCCCTAATACTATAACAAAAAATAATAAATACTTAGAGGTTTAACTGATAAATATTCAGTTACCTCCTGTCACTTCTTTCTAACGTTTCTCATTATCTGTAACCAACCTCCAAGGCAGTTTTAGTCCCTGAATAACTGTTGAGGGGTTAAAATGGACAGTTGTAATCCTATGATACAGGGGCTGTGTGTGTGTGTAAATGTGTTTAGAAAAGATGATGTCCTCCTTCTCTCATCTTCTTGTAAGACCTTTCTCAGCTCTGATTACATCAAATATAATAGAACAGTAACATTTTTTCCCCAGCTATACTGTCCAAGTAGCTATGCTGCCTATATCACAAATAGCTCCTTTCCCTCCATATTACAGAGTTAGTATTCCTGCTTTTGTTTGAACTTCAGGTTGCACGGTTCAAGTTGCAAAACCATACTGTATGTGACATCTTTCAAACTCTGTGCACGAGTACTCTGGTGTTGACAAGTAAGGGAGTTAGATCTTTGCAGCCTTCTGGATGGCAATGACTTTGTCAGATGAATGACGGAAATTTGTGTTAGTTTTCCCTTATGTATATTTGGATATATGGGAGGTTTGGCAGTAGCTGATAATGATTAATGGCCTTACAATTTACATAGAGTGTAGCAGTAACTGCACGTTTTTCTCAACAGAGCTTCTTCGTAAAGATAATATTTGTTCCTTGATGTAAAAGTTCAGATCTCCCAATATTTCTTTCCGTAGTTAGGTACATTACTACAAGACAGAGACATAATTGGTAATCATGCTTAGTTTCTGGAATGTCAAGTCAGCTGTAAATTTTAAACACGAATGCCTAATTTGGCAAGCGAAATCAGAAAATGTGCTAAATCCTCTCAAATACAATGTAATGATGTATGAAAAAGTAACAAGAGTACATTTTCCTCTACGTATTTCTGCAATGCAAAATGGGCATACATAAAATCATGCAAGTCAATATAATTAATAGCAACTTACGTTTTTATAGCCTTCCAACCCAAAGACTCTCACAGCCTTTACAGAAATTATTGTGGAGAAATAGAAAACAATATACCACTGCTGAAATGCAACCAACTGCTTAACAGTTATACATCTATGCTGGGAGCCTGGTCTTCCACAAAGAACCTGCAGACTTGGGCTCTGTATTAGGAAAAAAGATTCCCCTTGCAGCATAAGACAAAATTTTTTAGAATATGTGAAAGCTTTTAAATTACTGAGTACACCAGCGAGTTGAAGGCTGCACAACATCGCAAGCACACATAAGCTTGGACTTGATAGTGAAGTCTGACTGGCATATCAGTGCTTACTCTAAGCAGCAGGCAGAGACACACCGGCTGGTTTGCTGTGTGTAATCAGTTTGACAGCCCCCAGGAATTGCCGAGTCTCCATGACCCTAGAAAGACAGTTTGGCACATATATTAAACAGGCAAATACCTCCTCTCCAACTGTTTATCCATCTCCACTAGTCACAGACCTTCCCAGTTGAGCACTCACATTAGAACTGAATGGTTAGATAATGATGGAAGAATCTTCCATGTGTCCTCACAGTTGTTGCAGTTTAAACCCTTGGATGAAAATATTTCTGGGCTGATAACTGCCTTTGAAGCAGGATGGTGGTTCAGTAACACAGACAACAGGGAATGACTAATAGTATGTAGTTGAATAAATCCAGTGATTCTGTTTGGAATTTTTTTTTTTATTTTTGGTAAAGTTCCCATTAGGCATAGTTGCTAAACCTGATTCTTTTTCCCTATACCAACATTTTTAACTTACCAGAGTATTTGCTTGTAATCTATGAAGAGCTGGATGGTCATGTAACATTTGTGCTCATTCCCAGATAATTAGAGACAAAGAGACAGTCAAAATATTCTTAAAAATCTTAAATTAAATTCAAAGTCAATAAAACCTAAGATGCTTCTGAACGTGAGACATAAGCTTTTCAGGTATGTGGGTGGTTAAGAATGTTTTGCTCATATTCTTCACATAAGGTGTACGGTTTTGAAGGGAACTGAACTGACCTGTGCCTTCCAGGATATTAGGGGAAGTTGTTTATTGGAAAATTCTCTTGAAGTTACATTCTGCATTGTGAAACTAAGAGTCCCTGCCCAAAGACACATTTGATTGGAGTTTCCTGCCCTTCTTGACTTTCATTCAGATTTTATATCTCAAGACATTGATATTGTCCTGTTCCTTGGCTCAGATGGAGCCCTGTGGCTGTTAACTACTCATTAGCTGTGCCAACAGATGCATACGTAGATACTGTTATAAATCCAGAACTACTGAATTGCGGTTTCTAAACCCAAAAATGTTTAAATATCAATTTGTCCAGATCTGCTACTACTGCTTCCAGATGTGAATATCCTCCTTGCCTGAGGAGTTCACAGTCCAAGACAGGATCTGAAACGTACAAAAGTTTTCTCTGAAAACATGTATTGACAAATGCAAGCTTGTCTCTTCACTATCTGCAACACCTGCAGGCTGTTACAAAGGCAGGTATGTAGATTTCATTGATGCATTCAGGCCAGTCAATGTTCAAAAACTATCTGTAGGGATATAAAACAGAAAATTATTAGTTTTGCAGGACAGTGTTACAGCCAATCCATCCTGCACTGAGGCAATGGAAGACTTCAACCAAACTTAATACAGCTACAGTTTCACTGAAAATGTCTGAAAAACAAGATGTTTATTTGAAATCTGGTGATTAAATGACATGTTGTGGTTGGCTTTGTGTTTACGTTTGAGGCTTTATTTTACTACATACACTCCTGTGTAATGAAAGCTCTGAAGAGAAGTTGGAAAAACTGACCACTTACAAGAAGTATTCCTAGTTACAATGATCAGTCATAAATAAAGACACTTTCTAATTGGAATACTACACTATTAATACTGGGTGTTATTCTGGAATAGCTGTGCCAACCAAATTTTTATGTAGAAGGCCCTGAAATAATTCACAGGGGAAGTAGCTACTAGCCTTTGATTTCCTTCAGTGCTGCTCTGTCTGAAGAAAGGCTGTAATTTCCTCACAGCTAGGGCAGAAGCTCTAGTGCTAGATAGAGTCTTTGTAATGAGACACAACAGATGTAGATAAAAATTAATGGAAGTTACACTATTATAAATGCATATGAATGCTGAATGGAAGTTTTTGGATAACTATTCAGGAGGGGTAGAGCACTGTTGAGGACTAGGAAAAACTGTATGTTGTTCTTCTGTGGGTTCTCCTCCAAGGAGACTTCCAGATGATCCTCTCCCTCCTCTCCACTCATGGGAAAATTAAGAGGGAGCAAACATTTCTACAAACACAATTTATAAAGGTTTGCTTTCCAGGATTTTAACTCTGGCCAATTCCTGAAACTCTTATCATGTCCTCAGTCCTACAGCAGGAAAACTCTTGCTGAATCCTAAACGAAGTTGAGTATCACTTCAAGATTTGGTCCCTCAGGAATAGCAGTGGAGACTAAAATTTTACATTATGTGTATTCCATCCATTGTGTTGTTACCAAGTGGCAGCTGTTTTTGTGGGAATCATTAAAAACTTCCCTTGTTATGTAGAGCACTATCGATACTTGAACTCTCAGGGGGAGTAACCGCTGTTTCTACCCAGAAAATACCACATGAAAATAAACACACGCAACATCGCTCAGTGAAGAGTGAGTACGTTATTTACAATTCTATAGTTTCAGGTTGGCATTATTCAAACATTTGCAGTGTGTCTTGAGTCTTGTGTAGGAGTACAGTGACAGAAAAGGTGAAACAAAAAAAGAGGAAAATATGTAGGGATCTGTCATATACAGTTTTTGCCATAATAATACATTGTACACATTATTCCTTTTCATCTGAGAATGTCAAAGCTCATTAAAAAAAATCTAGTTAAATATGAAAAGCTCTGTGAGGAAAGTAATTCTTTTATTGGTACGGTAACTGAATGCCAGAGTTATTCAGAGTTATTCCTCATTAGAGCTGGAGACAGAACTCAGGAATAGAACTAGTCTCCAACTTCGGCTACATAAAATGCTGCACGAGTTGCCAACAATGAAGATCTGCAAGTGGAATTTGGTTAATTGTGTCAGTCTGTAGGAACGCTTATTATTTTTTGGTATTACAATAGCTCTGAGAGTCCTGAGAGTTCTGCAACTATGATCCCTTTGCGCAAGGTGCTATCTGAACACAAAGCAAAGAGGTGGTTCAGGCCAGGAAGAATGTAAAGTCTTTCAGGACATAGTTTGACAAACTATTTTTTGGTAGAAGTTCTATTTATGCATTCCCCACCACGCATTCCTCCCCTCTTCCCCTTCACACTGTCTCTGAATTGTGCCAGTGCTGGTTTTTTTGTGAAACCCCATGCTAAATTGAATCAGGAAACTGATTTCAATTAGAAATAGTCCCCATAAAAACATTTATTTTTAACTCAGACTAGTACTCTGATCTGGTTCCCTGGTGCAGATGCATGAACAATGTTACAAGAAAGAGGGTCCCATCAAGGCAGGAATGAACAAGGAAGGGGTCAGGAACAGGTTGCTAAGTCTTGCTTACTTAGAAGAGGTGTTTGTAAAACTGTGCCCTTAACTTAGCCTAACTATGACAAGGTTGCAATTGTAACTGTTGTGAAAAAACAGCTATATTTTTTTTGTAAGTTTTGTTTAAATTAACACAAGCAAGTGGAATATATCAATAAAAAAAAATAGCAGATCTGCCACCTCAGGTGATACTGTAAAAGATTTCAGAGTAGAATTTGAGATCATTGACAAGTCATCCTTCCCCTTTCGGATTCCAAAATGTCTCTCAGAAACACACAAAGGAAATAACCTTTAAACTCCATGTTTGTTTTTGCAGTGCTGTATGACTGGAAAATAATTTCATCTGCCTTTGCAAAGGGGGGGGATGTAAAACAAAGCAAAGACCATTTCCCTCCCACCACAGTCGTACATCTATTATCTGACTCACCACTTCTGGGATTCCTCTGGCAGCACTGGTTTTACTGCACTGAAAATTCAAGCATGTGAAAATATTCCCTATTTTCAGGTTATTTTGTTCACTGTTTCGTTCAAGTCAGTATTGCTTCCTTTAGAGGTTTGGAACTCAACATTGAGAAAGTGCTGGATATTGCTGTTCTTAAGCCTTGTGAGAAGGACCAGCACAGTGGAAGGGAAGGGGGGAGGGAAGGGAAGGGAGAAATGAAAGGGGAGGAGAGTCCATATCTGAAGAGAGACTCCAGACTAGAGAAATTTTACTGACATCCATTCAGTATCCAGCAGGGTCTCCTTCAAGGGCTCTTACTGAGATCCAAAGGCCCTCGCAATTCACAGAGGCATTTACATGCAACGTTGCCCTCTGGGAGCTAAGGTATAACTGTACTCCTGGATAATAATAACAAAGAATACTACCAGACTCCTATTGAAATGTCAACCAGGCACTACTGTTGTAGAAAGTAACAAAGAGATGCTAATATAATTAATTATGAAGCCTCAGTACCCTCATTAACACATCTTTAGTGCCTAGATCTTTGAAAATCAGCTGTATAAAGTGACTGTCAGAGTTAATTCCTTATAAATTACCTCCTGTCACATTGGAGAACTGCAGCAAGTTCTCTCAGGCCTTGTCGACGCTAAGAAATCTGGGGGCGTTTTTTAGTACTGATGTAGTTATAGTGGTGTTATTAAAGGTACAAGCTGCTGCATAAGCAGGAGTTTGTCAGGCTAGAATAGAGCAAATAAAAATACCTTTAGTCAACCCAGCTTCCACAATTGGTAGTGTAAATAGGAGAAGTTTCAATCAATTAAATGGAAAACTAAGGACAGAAGAAAAACAGGAATGAAAGGTGTCACATAATTTGGCATTAAAATGTTTCCGGACCTTTTTTTAAATTTGAGGATCACAGCCAGTTTATAGCTCTCCCTCCTCCTAGTGCCTTTACGACAGCATTTCAGCTCCAGGCCTCATTCCAGTGCAGCCTCCCTCCCCACCACTCCCCCTTACAAATATATATTTCAATAGACTTTGGCTACATGGAGTTCCAAAACCAGCATGTAATTGGTGCAATTGTCTTTTACGCTTTGCCACAGAGAGCCACATTCATGCCTTCTCAAGCCCTGTTTTGTCATGTTCCCACTTTTTTTTTTTTTTCATTCCAGCATCAGCACTTGCATTGGGAACCCTACATACACACTAAAAAAAAAAAGTTACACAAACTGGCTATATTGGTGGTTCATTCTGTTATTTCTAAGTACCAGACTACTATCCTGTCATTCTCCTAAAATATAAAGGTGCCATCTTTTAGAGGTGATAAAAAGAAAGTGATCATTACAAATCACTTGGCAGTTTCTGTGGCAGTTGAAACACTCATATTGACAGATCCAATTTGTCGATACGAGATATTCCACTTCCCTTAATCTTCCATGTGCTTTTGAGAAGATGATCATCCTTCTGCACTGCATGATTTTGTAAAGTTATCTCTGTGTTTGTATAATATGCTCCAGGATCCTTTGGGATCCTTGTTATAGCTGGGATAACAGACCAATCAAAATGGGATATTTTTATTTGCCATTTCGTAAGTGGCTTTCACACCAAGTGTAAGATGATTTTGCAGGTCTAGCTAAACTGACAATATGCAAACTGTCTAAATTGAGGTGAAAGTTGTATCAATAAAAGGAGTCCGGGCAAATCTGTCTTTCTTACTGTATTAGCTAACATCATGGTAGGAACATTATTTTATTTTCTACTCTTAAATTACATATCCGTACCCCAGTAGAGCTATGATGTATCTATTGATCATTCAGTGTTCATAGAAATCATGTATAAGAAATGAAAGTAGCATGCTTGAAATTAAATAAATATCTATATATTTCTGAAGAGTGATCAAGAACTATCATGCAAATTCTGCTTGCTTGCTTGACTTAAGTACAAATCTGATGGTACTGGGTCGAATGTAACTACTTATTTCTGAATGTCCTTTTTTTGAAATAACACTTCTGCAAAGGCTAGCCAGTTCTATTCAGATGAATAATACCCATCTGCAATGCTTTCTGAGGTAGCCAGCTGCTTTATAGATATCAATTAAAATTCCAACAACTGATTGAGGTACTGTAGACATAGAATGAGTTGATGAAGTGATGCACAGAACAGATAAATAATTTTTAGTCATGCATGGTTACTAAATATGGGATTAATTTCAGGGATCTCAGCGTTTTCTTCCATGTTGTCAGCACTGCAAAGGGTCAGCTACCTTTTAAGAGTGGCATACCAGATTGTACTTTTATTTCTGAGATTAGGTGGTGGACATGCTGGTATATACTCAGCAGGAACTAGAGGCTGCTGGGTCTAAAAGGAGAGAGACACTGCCAGTCACCTTGCTGACAGCATCAAGCCTCTGACCAAGGCAGCGGCTCCCAGCTGCCACTGAGTTCGGAGCACCATGACAGCCAGGAATTGGGATCCTCAGCCCGTCACAGATGCCTCTCTCGATACGCTGTGGCTCTTGGCCCTGTGCCAGCTCTCGCTTGCCATTCAAAACCCGCCGGCACGGTGTCTTTGTGCCCCTGTGGTGGTAGCTTGCTGACACCTACAACAAAGTGAGCTCTCCCTGTGCTCCTTCCCATTTTGGTTACAATTCACTAAAATCTTTGTCTTATTTTCTATGTAGGAATTAATATGGGATAGGCAGTACCTGTCCAGTGCAAGGAGTCATACCCATAATATTTAATAATGACCCCCCCAACTCTTAATTCTACAGAGCGTAATAGATCTATGATTTTAATGGAGATGGATTATTTTTATAACGTATCATGTCTCTAGGTGTAACAGAACCTCATTCAGAAATGAGGCAACATGTTTTCTGCCTAAATTGGAAGTACGGTTTTCAAAGCAAAAAGGACACAGCAGTTGCAGGGACATTTGGGAGGGGGGACAGGGACAAGCAGGTCAGAAACTAGAGAAAATGCCTGAGCCCTATACGAATGGCACTGGAGAAGCAATAGCTGGAGGATTCACACAGCTTGAGGTAACACAATGAAGAGTCCACACAAGGACCTGAACCCTCATTAAGCTACTGAGCATCTGGCTGGCTACACAGATGGCTGTGTTCTCAACACAGAACAGCTGCAGTGACCTTTCTTTCCTTCAGGTTTAGTGAATGTGTGAATACCTGATATTTTAAAATCACAGATCTCTAACAAAATGAAAGAAAATGTGTACATTAGCAACGCATCCACAAAATACGCATCAGATATGGTTGAAACACCACTCTGCAGTTTAGGGACTTGGGTCCTGTTCTTCCTGCCATAAATTCCCAGCATGATTTGGCAAGTCATCTAACCCTTAAACCTGAACATTTTCCCTGTCAAGAAAATGGCACCAGCAGTTCTCTACCTTGCAGAACTTTGCAATGGTAAAATAAATGCTTGTGGTATCTTCATAGTATGAGACGCGGAATATCACAGGCAGCATTGCAGATAAACAGACTTCAGTCAACTCATTACTTCTTGGTTTTGCATTTGAACTCCAGAATCACCACCTACAGTAGCATGAGAGGGTGCTGCTGTCGATAAAAACTTTGGGAATGAGCTACGCCAGACTATTGATGAAACTAAAGAGGTGTCCTTTTAAATAATTCTGCAGATGTAAGGGGCTTTCCAGTAATCCTTTTGGGTAGTATCTGCATTATTTTTCTTTAGGGATACTTCCATTTAACGCAAACCTCTGAGCCTCGGTGAGACTAACTTCTAGATCAGTAGAGCAAACCACCTCACTCTAAAGCAAATGACACTCAAGACCTAGTTCATAGCTAAACAGTATAGGAGTAACTGATGAAGTATTGCCTGTACCCAAATAACAAGCACAAAATATCAGCATAAAGCCAGCTCAAACTCGGTTACATACTCGGGTTAATTCCAAGGCAATGCAGTTAAGTACCCAGGCGTCACCCAAACCAGATTTGTCATGCTAGGCAATAAAGTAGTGCACAGGTTTGAAATGAACAGTCAGGGAAACGGAATTCGGTCTTGCTGGTTATACTAGTTGGGGAGACAAGTGAGTTCTGGAGTAACAGTTCTTTGATACAACCCCCTTTTATTGTTTGAAGAGTTTTGTTGTTTGGCTGTGTTTTGATTTTAATAAATAAGAATATGTAGTAAGTTCTGTTCCTCTGGACAGAACCATCAATCAGTAAAAGGCAATCCCTTTGATCCCATTTCAAGCCTCTTGCTGCCAATCTAAGCCCCAAGAGCTCTTTCTCGTGGCCAGACACTGTTCTTGTTTGAATTATGCATGTTGTTTTCTTCATCTTTACTTGCATCTGTTTGGGGTGGAGGGAATGGGGAGAAGGTGTAAAAGGGGAAGGCTCAGTTATTTTCTGTTTTTGGGTAGAGACTGCTGTTTTGGCTGTGTGGAGCCTCAGCAGAACTCGGTTGTTTCATTTATCACAAATAGAGGGCAGCTACTGCACCCACTAGTGGTTGAGTTTTTACTGAGATTTGGCTTAGAATATTTGTTTTGGTCCAGGTCATAGAAATCATACCCCCACGGTGCACGCTTGTTGTTCTATCTCATTCTTTTTTTCCTGATAATTTCTCCACCAGTGCTTCTTCTCACACTGCTCTCTCTTTACCTCAGTCTTCTCTTGTTCTTGTTTTCTGATGCTGATTTGCTCTACTATGTGAAAGTGAAAACTTATTAATGCTTTGTCTCATGAAACACAGAAAAGAAAAACCACAAATCAGCACTGTAATGATGATAGCCACTTTAGAGAGACTTAGTAGCCTCAGGCTAGTAACAACCCTCCCCCAGCTATCCCTGATTTTACCTTATTTCCAACGTAGTTTTACTATGTCAGAACAAGAGTATCTACGTATCTGATACTGCCGTGCCAGAAAAAAGCAAGATATGATTTACTGAAATACTGTTGATATACTGAAACCCCAGCAAATCAGAGATACTGGAATAAAGGCGGCTTAAACTGCGGTTACTTAGAACAGTCATCTTCTGGAGCTGTTTGCTCCTTTCTCATCCTCAGGGAAGAAAAAGTCCAGACATGCACCATGTTACGGGGAACATGTACTACATTTGCAGTAACTTTGCATATTACTTGCTGAAAAAAATGTTGATTTATTTTTGGTCTGTTTCACATATTCAAATTCCAGTTTTCTTATCTCACTTCGCCATCTCAAAAAACACAAACTTTTCTCTTTAAATTCCCTCCAACAAGTTACTTAAAGTTTTGAAATTGCAGTTTGCGCATTGCATTTTTTTAATGATGCAGACTGTATATAAATTTACACTTGCAACATTTACTCTACTTCCAAACAGTAATATTCCTTGGCAGTTCTAATCATACCAATTAAAAGATAATTTAGTGATGACTTAAGATATCAATTTATAGATGATAAGTATTAAACATTAAGAACCTCTTAAAAAACACTCTGCTATTGGGTTCAAATATTTAGTATCAGTTATTCAGCAGAGTAAATAGAGATAAAAAAATCCCCCTACTTCCTGCATTAAACTGTTTGCAGTAGAAAACCTCATCCAACCATGCTCACTTTACATACTTTTAATAGGGTTGTTGAATTTGAATAGAAAATATATTTATTTCCCTTATTAAGAGACAGATTATCTTGTCACTGTTTTCCATCTTCAAGCAGGACAATCTGCTGATCTCTTAAAAAATAAGCATTTCACAGTAAGTGCTGTACTAGGATTTCACCAATAATAGCAGCAGAGCACTGTTTTATGATATAGCAATCGAGTTCTTGAATGAATACACTGAGGCAGAACACCAAGTTATTTCCTCCAGAGAAGGGACTGGAATCCTGCTGGGACAAAACCAGTACATTGTTTCCAACACTCATGTCTTTTAAAGCTGCTTTGTAAATGGATGTTTAGAACAAGGTGGAAACAAAGCTAGGTGGAAACAAAGCTGGATGAAAAATAAAGTCATCTCAAACCCACGGCTACAGACATCTGGTTGAAAATCTAAAGAGTTCTAGACCTGTGGCTTTTGAGATGTTTCCTTTGTGTTAAAATTGGTAGAAAAGGACAGTGGAGTATTGTAATTCACATCCTGATATCTGACCTGATAAAAAATAAGCCATACCATAAAAAAGGACATAAAAAAATACCCTTCTTGGTCAAGCCAATGGTCCATCTAGTCCATTATTCATTGCCAGTGACCAGAAGAGAGGTGCCAGGGGCCTGCCTACAAGAGAAGTGGACTATGAAAGTGGTCAGATTTGTATCCTGTCTCTAAAAAGCAGTCCCCTGCTGCCACTGTTGGAGCTTCCACAAGTGTGAGCTGCCTCCCACTGCAGGAGATACCGAGCTTGAACTCTGGAAATTCAGATTAACTCCTGTGCTAATCAGAGAGAGACTACAGGGCTAAAAGCACCATCAATCAGTCCAACCCAAGAATGCAGTTACGTTCTTAGCTGTACTATGGAGTATCATGAAGGTCCACACAAACCAGGGCAAGAATCACAGCAGATACACAGTACAGGATTTGAAATCTGGAGGCTTCAGTTCCATCGGGACTTGTTTTCCTTGCTTTTGAAGGAGGTGCCACTGAACCTCTTTCTGCTTCAGTTTCACTATCTGTAAAATGGCTATAATAGTTCTTTATCATGAGTTTTAGGGAATCTTATTTCATTATTATTTGTGAAGTACTTTAAATTCCTTAGAAGAACCGCTGCGCTCGGCTCTGACATAAACAGATTCACATGTGCTAAAGCGGCGCTACGTCCATTCTCACAAGCGCCTACTCTGTGTGCCGTAATCTTGATTTTTACATACAGGCCAAACTCCTTCCCAGCAACAGCAGGAATAACTCTGCTGAAGTTAGTGCATCTGTGCCTGCTTATGCCAGCGCTAAATTTAGCCTGTGCGTTCATCAAGTTGTTCCAATGGAGTTACAATTAGAAAAAACCCTGTAAGTAATTGTTCCTAATAGGTATGACTGCGACACCAGTAAATGTTTCCGCAGACTCCCGCAGCATGACCGTTATCCAGCTGTAGCCGCACTGACGGACAGATGTTGCACCAGGTTACCTACAGCTCCCCAGTGCTCCCGGGAGGAGAACTGCCCGGCTCCAGCAACCCAGCCGGCATGCAGCGAGCTCGGAGCAAGGTTAAACAGTAATTCACCCACAGTACTAATTACCGTAATTCCCTCATCAACACCAACAAATGTAAAAAGCGAGGAAATCAAAATGCACAGCAGACTTTACACAAAGTCAAAATGCACACCAGGATTTACACACACGTTTGAAGTTGACTCCTCTACCCCATTTCCTGGGCAAGCACACACCGTACAGACTAACCAAAGTGCCGTACTTAAAATTATATTTCTAGCACTACAAATAATTCCTCCCCTGGAGGGCGGAGGGCTGCGGAGCGGAGCCCCCGGCCTGTTTCCCAGCTGCACCGAGGCAGCTGCCAGCGGCTCCGGAGCAGCCACAGGGGACACAGCTTCGCACCGCTCAGCGCTGCGGGAGTTCTGCGCCGCCGGTCGCCGAATATCGTTTTTCTCACAATGCGGCCCTGCCCTCCGCCTCTCCTCCTGCTGCTGTTGCTGCTGCTGCCGCTGCCGCTGCCGCCGCTGCCTTCCCCCCCGGCGCCATCTTAACTCCTGGCAGCCCCCGCACCCTCGCGCCTCTGCTGCCACTTGTGCCCCCGGCGGCGCGGCGGGACCAGCCGGGGCCCCGCGCGGGTACAGCTGGGGGGGGCCAAAGGGGAAGGAGAAGCCCCGGAGCCAGAGCCAGCCCACATCCCTCTCCCACATGGAACCACACAGACACCCGACAACCCCCCACCCTTCCCCAACATGGCACCCGCCCGGGTCAATTTACCGCCCGCAGGCCGGCGGCCCCGTCGCTCGCGGTGACGTCATCCCGCGGCGCCTCGCCCGTTTCCATGGGAACCCGCGGAGCGGGCGGTGGGAGCTCCTTGGGCCGCGACCCCCGCTCGCCGCCATGTTCGCGGACCGGACGGCGCCTGGCGCCGACGTGGAGTCGGTGTGGAGGAGCGCCCGGAGCGCACGCTGCGAGGCGGTGAGAGACCCCGGCAGCCCTCGGGGCGGCCTCGGCCTCGCTCCGAGCTCTTATACCGCCGGAGGGGCCGGGCCGCCGGCGGCTGTCAGAGGCGGCCTGCTCCTTCCCTCCCCCCTGGTCCTGCTGAAGGGGCGGCCGGGCCCCTGCGCGTCCCCTCCGTGTCCGGTGAACCCCCCCGTAGGTCCCGCTGCTCCGGCGCGGCCTGGGACGGAGACCTTCCCCGCAGAGAGTTTGCATCCCTGCCGGTGCCCGGGACAGGGCCGGCGGCGGGCGGGCCCGAGGTGCCGGTATCTGCCTGCTGGCTCTGCCCCTTTGCAGTGTTTTACTAATTTAAGCCCTTTATACAAATTGGCAAACAAACACGTGTGCAGCTGCCGCAAAGCTAGTAGTTTGAGAGCTGATAATACGGTGCTTGTCATTGTGTTCGATGTTTGCGATTTCCTCTGGAGGCTCTCTGCCTTTTTGCCTTCTCTCATCCAGCCCATTCCCTGCTGTAGAGCACTTGGCCTGAATTCGGCAGGCATTCAGGCATCTCTGCCTCATGTCAGATCGCAGGAAGGTCACAAATACATCACCGACACCCCGACAGTTACAGAGGCACCTTGCTTTTAACCATGAACCAGAAATGTGCAAATCTGCTTGAATGTGTCTGTGAAATGCCAAAAAGGGGAAGATGCTTTGAATGTGTTGTGCAGCACTCTCTTTTTTCTGTTTGGGTTATAGACTGTCTTCTTTTACTAGAAAAGCTGCCAGACTGGGAAAATTTCAACAGCAGAAACTGCAGTACAATCTCATACTAGTCGAGATGCCGGTGTGCAGACGGATCAAAGTAAAGATGCTGTCCAAGACTTCCAGCAAGAAGTCCAAGTGGATTACACTAGCCTTCTATCATTCCTTCAGAAAGTGGAGGATGCTGTTATCAAAGAGCTAAATAAGAACTGGAAAAGCCGTGCCTTTGATGGCTTTGAAGTGAACTGGACAGATCAGAATGAAACAGTAAGTTGACCAAATTCAGATTCTTGTCATTACCCAAGCAGAGCTGGTTGCAATGGCTCTAACTTGTTATTTTTGTTTTTTACTGTTGTGATTGTTCTTGCCAGATTCTAATAATTAGAAATTACTGGTTGTTTTTTCCTCCAGCTTCCTCCCTTGCTTGTGGCCTGGCCTTGCTTGGTAAAACTGTTCTTCCTGCTAGTGACTGTGTTGCAGCAGCTTTGTAAGAAGGAAGCCTGCAGTTAGTGTAGGCTTATCTTCAGCTTCCAGTAGCCCCTTTGGAGCATCCCAGCCTATCAGTTATCTAGGAACCACTGAAGTCAGTGATTTGGCAGCTCTTCCTACTTAGATTATATTTGGTTAGTGTCCAGTGCTCAAGAGTGGGAGAAATTTGTATCAGTCAGTACATTTTGGTACAGTCATTTTCAAACTATTGCTTGTGAAGCTTAGCAAGTGCTGGACTCCTACCTCGGGGGGCTGTTGTAAATCCTTATGACACAGCCCTCCAGAGCTGCCGTGCAGCCCCTGAAGTGTGCAGTCTGTGAGGAGTAATTACGAGGTGACGGTTTGGTAGGGTTCTGTGTTGTGGGGTTGGGTTTTTTTTTTTCCCAGTAGGAATTCAACAACTTTTTCATGTATATCTATGGGCTACTTGGAGAGAAGGGAAGCCAACGCTGTAACCATAGGATAATACGCGGCAGCGTGCACAGACCTCATTTCTCTGTGTTCAGAGATTATCGCTTCAGTGCTTGAATTTGATCCCTTCCAGGTGTTGTGTTTGCATACGTTGTCATACCCAGAGGCTCAGGATCAAAACCTACAGGTTACCAGTGTCTCCTGGAATGCAACCGGATCCGTTGTTGCATGTTCGTATGGCCGGTGAGTATCTGAATGGATTGAGAGCACAACAGAGGTTGATGTGACATCTCAGGCTGACCTGAGTTTTACATATGTTTGCTTTCTCTGTAGTAATAAACTAGACATATATGTACACCTTATGCAAGTTAAATAAGTCATATTCAAAGAAACAAAATCTTAGGGCAATCTTAAATTATGGCTTTTATTTCTTCTACCTTCCCCCCTGCCCCGAAAATGGATACATGTACTGATTTGTTTCTAGATAGATTTTATTTGGAGAGAAAATGTAAAGAGCAGATGCACTTGCAAATATATGTGGGTGAGGTTTGGAAGTATGTGCTTATCTTCATTGAAAATCGTGTTGTTTTAATGTGGTCTCAGCACCCTGGATGAACCTGGCATCCATTCATGCGTGCGCCTGATGCCACGGACATGTGCGAACAAACATTTAAGAATTTCTGAATTGAGGGTTGGACAAAACTTTCATCTCATCCAATGAATGTCTGTAGCAGCCTCTCCTTTCTGTGCCCTACTGCTGCCCTTATACCTTTTTCCTTCCACTACCATTTCCTTAGATTAAGAGCCCCAGCAAAAAGGGGATCCATGAGCTGAATGCATAAGGAAGAGCCAGACAGGGCAAACCTGTATGTTACTTGCCCGTTCTGCTCACCCGGTCTACAGCTGTTTTCAGATTAGAACGTGGTTTCTGTGTCTGTGATTACCCTCAGTAGAATTCCCTTCCATGAACTTACAGTCTCTGTGAATCCATGTAAACTTTTAGCATCTACAACATCCTTTAATAAGGAGTTTCACAAATCAACTACCCATTGGATGAAAAATTGCTCCTTTTATTTCATCATGTGTCTTCCAATTAAAGAATTAAGAGCATCAGATAAAGGCAGGTAGAAGTCAGGCTCCAAATGATTGCTTCCCGTCCTGGCCACTGACTGTTCTGTAGATCTCTGTCCTCTATATCGTCTCATTGTAGCAAGACAGGACATCGCATTGGTCAGTGTGGCACTAGTGACAGAATCCATGTAACATTTTGTTAAGTCTGTGATGAGTGAAACAGATAGAAATAACAAAGGAAGTAAAAGGGTAGGTATCTTTTAGCATCCCAGACTAATAATTCATGAGCCACTTGTGGCAAACAAATATGATGGGCATAGGACTAGATTGAAATCTCTAGAGCTGGAGTGCATAACATGATTTGTGCAGGGTCATCAACACATTTGGTGGTTTTGGAGAATGTTCTCTGTTCTTGTGGAGGCACCTGGGCTTCAAATCATGCTGCTTATTTCAGGCCAAGCAAGACTCAGTAAGTCTTTTATGCCCCATCAGTCCTCCAGGTAAGATATTTCCTCGCTGTGTATTCCCAGGCCCTGGATCTTTGTCTGCTTGTTTAGAGGAAGCGTGGTTTGCAACTTAGCCAGTTTGCGAATCAGCAGCAATTTGGTCTCTTTAGATTTTTCATTCCCAAATACTCATAGCGACTTTCTGTATGTGCCCTTTAGATTGTTCCTGTTATTTGAGTGGTTAGTAGGTCTTGGAGTAGTGACTCATATCTGAGATTTACTCACAGCCACTTTGTTCTCTAAGTACACTGACACACACTGTATTTATACTAGCCTGCAGAGGAGTTTCATCACCTCATGATCCCGTCACCTCAGTTTTCCTTCAAGCCACAAAGCAGCACATTTACATGACGAGTGGGGCATACCAGAGCTCTGCTGGACTGGGATTCTCTGCAGAACAGACAAGGCAAGACATAGCTTTCTCCTCTTCAGGTTGGATGGTGGGGACTGGAGCACAGCAAAATCCTACGTCTGTACCTGGAATCTGGACAGAAGAGGGTTGAATCCACAGCGCCCTGACCTAGTGGTGGATGTTCCCAGTTCTGTCATGTGCCTGGCTTTCCATCCCTCTCAGCCTTCACTCATAGCTGGTAGGTTGCTCTTACCTTAGATCATATCCAAAATGTACCCTTACATCCTTCAGTTTGGATCATGTTTTTTCTCTCTCTCAGTTCAGCCTAAGCTTTCTTGCAGGAGTGGTGGTGTTACAGCTCCTCAAACTGAGGAACTAATGCTCACCAACATCAACAAGTATACTGTTGCTTCTGAACTGGGACTTGCTGCTCTTTCAGTGGCTTCTCAGAGGTGATAAAAGGAAATTCAGCCCTGGCTGTAAGTGGGAAGAATGTACCTATTTCAGTAGAGCTATATTCTCTTACACCAGGGCTGACTGTGCCCTGTATATAGGTGCCAGGCCTCTGAAGCTGGTGGGCCTGTTTCCACCAGAGCTTCATTTGTGTATTTGTCACCCTTTCTGCTGAGGACTGCTTGTCCCAGAACTCTGGTCATACTCACTGGCAATAAGAAAAGTTATCCTCAATTCTGTTGTAGTAACAGCACAGACTGCCCCTTGCATTACCTGTGTTTATGCGCTGTTAGCCCTTAGACGTTTTATTGGTATCTTTGTCCTTTCAGGTGGCCTGTTCAGTGGGGAGCTGGTGGTGTGGGATACCAGCAGAACAGAAGACCCCATGATCTGGAGGACAGGGCTGACAGATGACACTCACACTGATCCAGTCTATCAGGTAACAGAGAACAACTACAGCAGACACGGCTCGGGGAGGCGAGAGTTGCCATTGCACTATTTCATCCCTTCAGTTCTTATTCACTTTACTGGTGCTTTACCTGAAGCTTTCAGACAGGCCACTGTGTTTCAGCCATTATGTTCTCTTTTGGTTAGCTATTTTTTCCCAAATCTAGCTAATGAACAGGCATTTGCTGAACTGGACGCTCACCCTGTAAAAAATAACTTCTCGCTGTTCAGGATAAATGAAGAGTAGGCCCGTTCCCATGCTGTAACTCTTTATTGATGCAGGTGCAGCCTACAATACTTGTCGTGGTTTAAAAATTTAAGCAGCAAAGCACCACTAATCCTTAGTTGGAAGCTTTAAGCTACAGGAAGGGGCACAACTTGTCATGCAGTCTGGCTTCCTAGTGGGTTTTGTCCCTCTGGGGTCCTGTGACTCTGGGCAACCTGTTTATTTTCTCAGCTGAATGTCAGCAAAATGCTGCTGTTTATAGCTGGCTCAGAGCACTATAAATACCATGTCTCAAAGGTGATGGCAGGTGAACCACAGACACTGCAATACAGAATTCAGCCCCAAACACCTGAACACGTTTCTCTCGTAGCATTTGTGTCTGTGTGCCAGCTCCCAGAAGAAGCTGGTTTGGTGCCAAGATCACTGGCTGCTGCCTGGCTCTGCTCCTGTGTCGTCTTGGTGGGTCAGGGGACTGCAGGCTGCTGAGCGTGGGCTTGGCCATTGTGACAGGCCCCCCTCATCACGACCTTGTGGCATTTGGAACAGGTTAACTGGTTACCCGACGCCAAGCACAGAAACCATGCCCGGCTGTTGAGCGTGTCGACGGATGGAAAAATCCTGGTGTGGAGGGAGGAGAGAGATGGTCGGCTGGCCTTGGCCGAAGGATTCGCCATGGTGGCTCAGCAGATCCCTCGCAGCACTCAGCTGAAGAAGGTGAGTTCAGCAGTTCAAAGAGGGCTGATTTGACAAAAACGCTCTTAACTTTGGAGCCCATGTGGCAGAGCTCGCCCTTTACCAGGTGAAGGGCTACGAGAAGCCCCTTTTGAACATAGGCACTAACCCTTGATCTCCATCTCCTTTCCCATACTGAAATCACTCCTTGGAAGACTGGTAACAGCTGAGGTTTCGCCATGCTCTAAAGACAAGCTGCTGGGATGGAGAAGAGAACCTACTTATAATAATACTAATTCATATGAATCCCCTTTGTAGGAGGATGCTGCAGAGGTTAAAGGCTGAGCAGTGCTACATAGTAGCTGGTGCAAGTCACGCAGTGAACAGCTTGCTGGGTCCCTGCCAGGCTGGTTCCTGCTGGTCTAACCGCACACGTGTTTCACTGGAGCCCTCAGCCCTCACAACAGCTTTGTCTCTTTTTCTCCCAGTTTGCCTGGGGAGAGGCAGCTGTGGGTGTGACCTCACTCTCTTTTTCACACTTCGATCCCCGCACGTTTGTTGTCGGTGTGGAAGGCGGCTATTCCCTGAAGTGTTCCACCGCAGCAGAGACTCTGGCTCTCCATCGGACAGGCAGTTCTGTTCCCCTCAGGGCACCCGCGGAGCTCGCCTTCTCCCCACATGGTGGGCCGGTGTACTCTGTGAGCTGCTCGCCCTTCCACAGGCAAGTGCTGTGAATTAACACTGGTGCTGCATGTTGGACACAACTACTGCCTGGCTCTAAACGTGCATTTTTTCAAATAGTCCCTGGGGATGTATGTGTACAAGTTTGAAAAAAGGGTCACCTGGCATTGGGAACGTGATCAAGTCAATTCCTGTTGTAGGAGAAACAATGGCCATTGGCTCTGGTGAAGCTGCCCACTCGAGTATGCTGCGTGTGGGCACAGCATAAGTAACACAAAATAGCATCTGCACTCAGGCCAGCATCGAACATTGGCGCCTTCCTTAGATCATCCTAGACGTTAACATTAAAGATCAATTTAAAGGGGAGGAGCTGAAAAAATCATTTACTTATTGGTGCTTAAGGGATCTGCCCATCATAGATCTTACCAGTAGCTGCCTGAATTTAAATTAGAAGCTCAGATGTCTGTCTGCATTTACCCACCATCCCTGGAAGAGGCCCCAAGCCATGTTTCTATGAAACATGCTGACAGCCCAGGTTTGCATTTAATTTGCATGAGACAAACACAGCTCTAACAATGCCTGTCTCTAGCTCAGCAGTTCTCGGGCAAGCCTAGCCCACACCCCACCAGCAATACTCAGTGGACAACACAAGCCCTTGTTAAGCTTAATTGAAGGCAGTAATAAGGCTGTATCTCTACAGACCCCATCCCAGGGTATGGCTTGGAAATCGCTGCTTTGGGAAACACGTTCAGACCTTTGCAAAGAAGTAATACTGTCCAGGGTCATGCTCCTTGCCTGATTTTTGTTCTACAGCTTTAGCAATGAAGCCAAAAATGTTGTTTCTTGCTTTCCTCTCCCTCCCGCAGGAACCTCTTTCTGAGCTGTGGGACTGATGGACAAGTTCACTTGCACTCCATGTTGCAGACACAACCCCTTGTTTCTCTCCAGTTATCAAAGAAATACCTCTTCTGTGTCCGCTGGTCTCCAGTTCGACCACTGGTCTTCGCAGCTGCCTCTGGGGAAGGCAAGTAACAGCAGGTGCCTATTACTTAGAGGTAAAATTAAGATTGTGCTGGGTATTAATTACCACTTCCCACAAGCGGAAAGCAGTGACCATTGTTTGTACTGTGCAATTAGTGTAACGGAGTCCTTTCTAACTAGCAAGACAACTTCAGTCAGTTATTTTTCACTTTTGACACTACCTGTTGTTGCCACAGCCATTCACGGGGATATAACATGGCAAGACTACTGTGGCTGAAAGTTATTTCCAGCTTCATTGTTTTTGACTTCTATTTGTAGAGCTAATGGTTTAAAACAATAACTTTTTCCTTAGAAAATTGCCCAAACATTTTTTGAGTTAAGGGATGGAGATTTCACAGAATTTGGCAAGCTGGTTTCAGGTCTCTGACAGCAGAATAAAACCGCGCTGTCTTGCAGTGATGCTGGCTATCTGTCACAGCCTAGACGCCATCAGAGGGAAGGGGAAACGGGTTAAAAAGAACCTGTTTCCAGACTAAGTAGATACTAATCTGCTGTTAAATACAGAATCTATTGCCATAAAGCTGCAATAAGTGTTTCTGTTTTACAGGAGATGTGCATCTGTTTGACTTTGAGAAGAGCTCGCAGAAGCCTGCCCTTTCCATAAAGCAGGCTGCGGGTGAACGCCCCGTCTACTGTGTAGAATTTAACATCAAGCAAACTCGGCTCTTGGCAGCAGGGGATGCTACCGGTACAGTCAAAGTCTGGCAGCTGAGTTCCGACTTCACTGAGCAGGGACCCAGGGAAATGAATCATCTGGAGCAGCTGGCAAGCGAGATCACAGACTAAGGCAGCAACACAACCAGCTGTGTGAGGGTTGTCACTACTCTGGCTCCAGGAAAGGTTGCCCACTCACCTCTTCCACAGTGTTGGCCTGTAAAACACACTATGACAGCTGGAATTTCATCCAGTAACAGTTAAATTTGCATTTAACCATTAAACACAAGATGATGTGGTTCGACCAGTAACTTTTATTGAAGCACACTGCAATATGTTTGTCTTCCCTAAGAGTTTTAAGCTAAGCAGTTTAAGGTTACATCATAAAGTAACATTGATTATTGTAGAGCACAAAGAGAGAGAGAGACACATGCAGAGTTATAGTCAGCAAACGTGAGCATGTTCTTTGCATCTTTTGGTACTAGTGTTTTAGATCAATTCACAAAGAGTGAACGTGTAAATTCTATGTAGTCGTAGGCAGAAGGAAGTTCTCTGCCCTTGCCGTCCATGTAGGGCTTCATGTGAGAAATGCAGTAATCGGCTTGTTCCCGGGTCAGGTTCTGAAAGACAAAGACAGCACGGAGGTGGAGACGGGCACTTGGAGACTGCGGATGGGGCATTTACAAGCAGCCCTCTCATTCCCAGGGGCACACAGCTCAGGGCAGAAGCCAGAGCAGCAAAACTACGCCCGGCATGGAAATGCTCTGACTGTTCACACTATTTGGCTAAGGGTTGGAAGGTCTGACCCGAGGTCTTCCCACCAAAGAGAAGACAGAACGGATAACTGATAGGAGGAAACAGCACAAACTCTTTATTTCTCTGCCAGCTGGTGGGATTTAAACAGGAAAAACTTGCTGTCTTGGCTTAGCTGTAAGGGAGGAGATGTTCACACTGTCTAAACTTAGGTTTAAGTTTCTCCTTTGAATTGCTCTCTGGAGAAACATCTCCCTCTAAGTTTCCCGAATGATTAAAGGAAAAGCATGAGTTTCTGAGGACGGACACAGAGAAGGCAATCCATTCCCAGGCCTTTGAGTAGCTCTTGTTTTACTCAACCTGAGCAGATCTTTGGCAGTTAAAGCTTTTCCTTGTCCTCTATAGAGCCAGGAAAGCAGCTGGGTAAGGCTGTACCATCAGTCCTGTGTTTGCTGCAGAGGACACCTCTCTGCAGGTTCAGAACTGACTGAATTACAGTGACACGAACCTCCAAGTAACTAGTGCTGGTCTTTGTTAACAGTCTATAAACAAAAAGCCTCTGTCTGTTCCTCCCTGGTGGGCCACAACCAGTACTCACTTGGTAGAGTTCCTCCTTGGTCACATAGGGCTTCCCCTCTGAGCTGAGGGCGCGGAAAGCACTCTCGATCTCCTCGCTGGATTTCACATTCTCCGTTTCCCTGCTGATCATAAACGCCATATACTCCTGCAGTGAGACGTGTCCATCCCTGCCAGTGAAACACAGCGTGTGAACACAGCCGTCCATCAATACCTGAGCACAGCGCTTCCATACCCTCCTGAGAGAGGCTTTAACTTTTACTGGGAGGAGTGAAAGTCTTAATACAGGAGACTGTCAACACCAGATCATTTTCTAAAGTGAATTTCTTCTTCACAAGTGCCAGTCCTGCCTTCATAAAGACTCTTACATGAACTGTTGTGAAAACAACCATAGCCTCTCCACAGCAGAGCAAGCACAGCTCTACCACTGTGCGAGAGACATTCCAGCCTGCTCCCCAAAGAATACTGATAGAGTATTTTGCAATATAAAAATAAAAGGTCCAACCCACTTACCTATTGGGATCTACAGTGTCAAGAATAGACTCAAACTCTGGGTCTGGCTCTCCTTCCTCAACCATAGGCAGGTCGTAGCCGAGAGAGCGCAAGCAAGACTTAAACTCCTGGTGATTAAGTCGTCCAGATTTGTCCTTGTCAAAGTGCCTAAAAACATAAAAACAAACCCCATATTTTTAAGTGTCAGTTGTTGAGTATCTGAAAGCTACATAGTGGGCTGAAGACTAGAACAGATTGTAACTAGCCCACTACTCTGGACAAATGAGCTTGACTCAATAAACACTCCCTATCTAATGTACATAAAATGTAAGGACAAATTCTTTACTTTGTTTGAAAAGCATTCAGAAAATGGCTACATTCCCAGCTGGAATTCATTGGCATTCCCAGTTCCTACACCAGTGTGCCCACAAGTGTGTGTGCACAGGAGAGGCTCTCACGCAGCTGTGGCTGCACCCAGGCAGCAGCGCGTGTCTCTGGAGGCTCCTGCCATCTGGCAGAGATCAGAGCAGCTCAGTGCAAAACTGGGCAGACAACAAAGGAGCTACAAACGCATCGGTCAGAGAATCCTGTGAACAGGAGCCATCCACGTGCCAGACATATCTCACAAGCATTCCTCTGGCATGCTTTCCCTGTGACTCACTTGAACATCATGCTGAACTCCTTCAGGGCCTCCTCAGTGACTCCAGTTGTGTTTCTGAAAAGGAAGAAACAAAGCTCGTGAACAGTTCCTAAACTGCAGAACTCTGCTGGAGTCCATCTGCCCCAAGCCAGCGTCTGCATCAGAAGGTGAGAAGAAACGAGCCAACAGTACATTACATCACCGCAGCTCAAAAGAATAAATCAATTCCTCTAAGATCTCGCCATTGCTAATCGCCAACGGGAACTATTTCCAAAACTGCTGACTTCCTCCCTCTGAAGAGAGCCAGGAGGTGGTGGGGATTTACAACCTCACTACGCCCATTCATCAGAGCACAGGAGAGACGCATTAGCACAGAGCGTGCAAGGTTTGTTTTTAGACACAGGCAGATGCGTCTCCTGTATCTTTTACCCCCCTTTACACTGCACAAGGGGTAGGCAATACCGAGCTTGAATCTGCTGTTCTAGGTTGTGCTGCATTCTCATCCCTAGCTGGTCAAGCTGGTCCCACTGCTGTGCCAGCCCCACGGTGCTGTGTTCTGTGTATTTGTTGTCTAAGATAAGCGCCTCTTCCATGGCTGCCCCAAGGTCCTCAATCTTCTTCAGCTGGCTCCTCATAGCTCGGATCTCCTGGTGCTTGCGCTGTTAGGAGGGAGTGAAGAGGAGAAAAATCAAGAAGCACAAAAAAACCCCTTAAAAAGTTAGAACACAGGCTTGCAGGGGAGGAAAGGTTATGCTCTTCTTTTTCTGCTGGGATTATATATACACATATACCGGGATTTGTAAAATAGTATTCAAAACAATGTTTCTCTTCATGCTACTGGAAACCAACAGGCCTTGCAAACCAGTTATTGAGACAAAAGCCCCCTCTTATTAGGAAACGTGCTGAAAATACTGTATTCTCTCTGGCCTACCCCACTCATTTAGAAAAAAGAACAAAAAGGAAAACTGTATCAGACTGTTGTTTAATGGCTTCCGATATAAGTAAACATCAGATATGTAAATAGATAATCCCAAAGGTCTCTTCAGTGCTCAAAATGTTTAAAATCAAGTAAGATTTTACCATACAGTTACATGCATTTCATTCCCACCCTGTGTTCCCAAGTCATCAGTTGGGAAAGGTGTTTTAGCGATAGGTGAGCATTGCTTACTTTAGTAGCTTCCAACTGCGACTCCAGTGTTCCCGATTCTTCCACCATACAAGACCTAAACACAGAATTACAGTGAGAGAGCGCACTTATCCCATAAAAAATGGCAGGTGGGGCTTGAAATTAACAGTCCTTCCTTGAAATTAAAAATCCTTGCAGCAGTATTATTCTCCTGTAGATATTTAAACACTGTTTTAGTGTTTTGTTTATTCTGACTCATCCTATTTGAGACTGACAAGTGTACACCTTGTTTGATTCTTATTTCTTTATGTAGTTAATTTCTAGCCCCATTTGAAAGGCAACGTGATCAGCAGCCACACTTAATGCCAGATCCAAAGCGCCCGCTTTACTGGACCTAATGAAATTAGAAATTTAGTGCAATCCCACCCCACTCCACCGTGCCCAGCACACACACGCACACACGAACTACAGGTGATTCACTGGAGATGGGCTATATTTGCCAGTAAGGTACAGAGGTGTGTTACACGGGGATAAAATGGGGGGGAAAAAACCCTTGGAAACTACTGGTTTGGTTTAAAAGTAATCTTAATATGGCATAATCTCTGCAGAAAACTAGACCTCTCCTACACAGCAGTGGCTGGTGGACAGTTGCCTTTCCCACCCCACCTCTCCTATCCTGTGCCCAGAGAAACTGAGGCACAGCCACTCCTGTCAGTCCGATTTCCACACTGAGCTTCTAGGCACACTGCAGCCCCCACCGCACCACTGTGGCGATGGTCTCCAAGTTCTACATCATATGGACTAGCTATGGGAAGTCTCTGGATGCTGCTTTTTCCCCCAGGATCCTAAGCAACCTTTAAGCAGCAGTGTTTAAGAACCTCTGTCCTTCCAACACGTATGGTCAGAGTTCATACTGAACAACCTGCGCACAGACAGCAAGTCTGGGTGCTGTGCGAGTGGGCTGTCCTTGCCTTCGACTCTGTGGTATTTAAGTTCCTAAAACTTAAGTTGCTGGTATTTAAGTCGCTAAAACTGGGTTTTCATCCCCACTGAAATCTATCCTACATGCTTTTGAGCTTCTTGAGAAAGGGATTTTAAGTGCTGAATCACTCTGTAGCAATGAAAATGCACCAAACATCTGGGTGTTCCTCACCACAGGGTTAAGGCTCAGATTCAATGCACATCTAAAGAGATGCAGCGCACGCCCAGAATCCTGAGCAGGAAGCTGGGAACCAACCGTGGAAAGGAAAGAGTCAACAAGGAAACAAACCTCCAAGCATCTCTAAGCCGTGAAAGTTAGTTGGAAGAAAAGCGAGCCTTGGAATTAAAGAGTGCATTTGAAAACCAAAGTGAAGTAAGAAAATAAGAGGGAAAAACCTTCCAGATAGATCATCCCCAACTTCATACTGATAGACACGAATGACACGACGATATGCTATGCTAGTCAAAGAAAAGAAACCAAGTAAATTCCAAAAAGGAAGAAAGAATGAACAGAGGAAAGAACACACTTAAACACAGCCACTGCAGTGGAGCCACACTCCAAGCCAGCACCACCTTGCAGCAAATGCAAGCAAGTACTTAATGAAAGAAAGTTATTCAAATGCTGGTTGCACATACACAAAAATAATCTGTTATTATTTTCGTGTCACAAAAAAGCGAGTCTCACTAAAAGATGAACTGACATCTTGCAGTTAACTTATCTACAGATACTTTAAAGACATTCTTCTTCCTAAACTCAAAATTATTCTTCCTCCTCTCCCCAAAGAAAACCTCCTCCAGGCAGCACCAGGCACACACAAGCAGCTACGGCACACTGAAAAGCAAGGTGTACGCATGGCAACTCTTATCTTGAAACTTCTCTGAAGCTCTGCCTGCCCTCTCGCCAAGGAAGGCAAAGCACAGCCAACCCCTAAGCTAAATCTGCATTTTTAATCTATTCACGCAGAATTAAGGACAAACTCGGCCTGGCATATCAGCAGCCTTCTGGTAATTTGTTCAACAAAAGAGCTTGGCATGGTGATCTTGAACTCTGACCCTACGTCTTTTAGTAAATGGCGCCTTTCTGTTCGCTCGTTCTTGGATACCAGAACTAATCCACAACACTACTTTACAAAGGAGCAGAGAATTCAGCATCCGTTCCAGGAAAGTCTGCTCGGTTCCATTAAACTGTGTAACAAAAATGGGGCAAATTATTTTTATCTGGCAGAAACAGCAGAACACAAGCCACTGTAATCATTACAGAGCAAATAAGAAGCACAGTTATCTGCGAAGATTCCACCCTTTTATTATGAAAAGCCTTCTTTCTCTCTTTATGAGAAAGGCCCCAGCCTCCTCTCCAGCACTCCACACAGGGCTGACACACAGGCCTCTGCACCAGGCCCATACACTATTTGTTAGCATTTTACATTATGTCTTATTACAAAGCTTTCATTGTGCCACAGGCTTTTAATACTGAAGAAATTTAAATGGACAGACACACTCTCAGAGGGTTTGGCAGTCTGGAGACTTTTAAAGATCTTATTATTTCCTTTCCATGTCTTGACAAATGACCCGCACGCATCCTTATCAGGAACTATTCCCATGGACACAAAGTGGACTTAAAATGGCAGGCATCAAACTGCCTGCAAACCCAGGCAAGTTTGTGGTTGGGAGGTTTTGTTTTCTGCTATCAAGAATATAATCTTTGTGGGGCATGGCTATGCAGGCAGTTTAAAAAACGGGCGGTTCATATTTGCATACTACAGAGTTTTAAGATACATAATTTCAGTAAAGCTTCTTCGTAGGATCTTCCCCGCTCCTTACCAAAAACGGTCAATACTTTGGAGCTTTGAGAACAGTTATAACAGAAAAGTTTATTTCACTAAGCAAGTCTCTGAATGCCAGAAAACTAGGAATGCCAGCTGTTTTCCAAAGGCAGACTAGTCTATGTTCTCATGTATCTCATCAGATTAAGAGCTCCTTCTTGTGCAAGCCCTCAGAGAAAGCAAGAACAGAAGTTAGGACTTCCATGGTATGCCAGTGGCTACCCATTAATAATGTCTTCTGCTTTTGACTAGGACATTGTTATGTTTCTACTAGTTTATACCTAATTACTGCAAAATTTTTGTTTCCTTTGTCTGTGCACCTCAGCCACAGATTGCTCTTTTCAAATAAAAGGGGTTGCAGCACAGCTTTCACAAGCAATGTAATGACAGAAGGAAACACACAGACAGAGCAGAACACATCACCAAATTTTTAAAGATATAAAATTCAATACTAACCCATCTAGCAGGTAAGTCCTGTAGAATGTGAAGATCCAAACATCAGGCAGCAGGACAGAGACAAGACAGTAAGAGAGGGACAGAGATTTGGGTGGGAAGCAAACATCAAAAAGTTAAAAATCATATTTATATTTCATGTTTTCATGAAGACACATACAGAACTATCTGTAAACACAGAGAGACAGAGAATCACAGGATTACATGAAAACAGAACTCACCTCCTCTGAACCACAACCAGAGTATGTCAGAATTGGCTAACAGCACTGTCTGAGCACGGTTACCTCTGTTTTCTAGAAACATGCTCTCCAGTTCACTGCAATTCTCGACCTTCATATTTTTTATTTCTAATGCAGTTGTTAAATCTTTACTCCCTCTCCCTAGGCAAGGATATTATTAGACAGCACCCTGGGTAAGTGATTACAAAGTAGTCTTAAAGCTTTTTTCACAGCTTCTCTCTCTACTGAAATTCTAGTGAGATTTCTAATATACTATTTAATACAAAAGGAGCATTAACAGAAACGCCACTGGCATTTCACACAGTCTGCTCCGAGCTATTTGTTCCCCACCCCCCAGGCTGTGCAACAGACTAGTTCAGGAATAACTGGAGAAGACCGAAGTCCTGGATAACTGGCATTGCTGCAGGAAAATTAATTCACAAGCAGAAATGTTTTTAGAGTCTGGTGTTTCAGGGCTTTCCTCTTCCCTGTGGCTAACAGGGCCTCCCTCAAATCTCAACTGCAGGAAATTAACAAGTCCTGAATACCTGTTTTTCAGCAGGAGACATTTACAACTTAGACCAAAGAGATGTAGGATGGATACAAATATTAGCTGAGGAATTCTGTAAGGGCAGCTCCTGGGAAGACAAACTATACCTGGTCTCCTGAATCCACTGATGGAAAGCATTAGCATGCTGAGCAAATTCCTGGCGCAGTTTGTCATTTTCTTCCTGCCTTCGCTGTTCCTTCTGCAGCTCCAATTCACGTTCCTGAGAAATGAACAAAAATAATTTCAAACAGAGATATAATGTGACTGTCCTCATCCTGTAACAAAACCCAAAAACTAAGAACTACATACCAGCACAGCTCTGAAGCGCAAAACAAGACTGAGGGCTCAAAGAGTGAGCTGGGTATCTAGACAAAATCGTTTAAGATGACAACACAGAACATTCCTACTGAAGTCTTGACAAATGGAATTGAACCAGCAGTTACTTTACTGCATAGCACAGACATTAAACATTTTATAGTTAGGAAGCGAGGGACATGTGCTTTGTCTTTTGAAAGACTGCAAATGGAAGACCATGGAAACAAGTTTATAGCTAATGGAATTTTTTCCTTTGCTCTCAAATTTTGATATATTTCAATCCGTAGTATAGTGACAAACTCTTGTAGTGATTATCTTGGAGGATAACTTCCAGGGAAGACTCCAAAGGCCGTAAACTATGAAGAGTCTCTCTCTCTGACTTGCCTTGATAATTTTCTGCAGGTTCCTCCAGGTTTCTTCAAGAGCCTCCATAGTAAACCAAGTATATGGGTTGGAGGCTACACGGAAGCTCTTGATCTGGCGATCAAGCTCTGCCAGCTGGTTGAAGTCAGCTTGGGCAGAACTAAGTGAAGAACGGAAAGCATCATGAGCTTCTCGCAGTGCTTTGATTTCTTCCAGCGAGTTACAGCGCACAGGATCTGTCAGGTCCTCTTCAGCATTCTCAAACCAACTGTTGAAGGCAGACGCCTTCTTAGCAAAAGTCAGGAACAGATCCTCAACCTTGAAAAGAGAAAACAATCCAGTTCAGTTCAGTTATGCAGTAATGCAAATATTCTATATGAGTTGATCTGGAATTCACATGCATCAGTGATGGTTTGCCTTTATTACTTATTCCTTGCAAACATCTCAAATTCTCATGACAAGTCTCCAGGATCTCCGTAATCATTAGCTGCAAATGAAAAAGCTGCAGAAATGGCAAGCATTGTATGTTTATTTTCAAAGAGAACAATTAGATTTTTGTAGCCCTGTGGTTTGGCCGCTTACCTTTCTGAAATGCTCCTGAGCCTCCAGGAGTTTCTTTTTCCTGGCAGCAGAATTAGCAAGTAGCTGATTCCAGCGTTTCATCAAGGAAGCATGCCGAGCCTCAATGGCTTTTGACTGGATATGTTTGGCTGCTAGTAGCTGGTCTTTCAGAGCAGTGATGTTTGCAATTCCCTCCTGCTGGAATGCCTGAAGTCCAGCGTCAAAAGTTTCCTGAAGCATTAAAAGAACAAAATATTTTAGACTGTATTTTTATTTAACCATTCCAATATCCTGCATATATTTCAAACATAAATACTAGATTCTTGTGTATCCCACAAGAGTTCACCTGTTGTCTCCACCACTTACGGGGTGGAAGAAGCATTAGCACTAACCTGTTTAGTGAGTAGTGTTTGCACAGAAGAGAGGTCGCGTCCATAATCATCTGTCTTCAGACTGTTTTCTTTCTCGCCTGGAAAATGAAACAAATTCAGTAAAAATGTCAACCTCTATCTCAAACGCTCCCTCTATTCCAAATTAGGTTACCCCAAAAGCATAAATAAGGCACAGCACTAATGATTACTTTGGGTTTAGGTCTGCTTGTTACAACAGCAAGTGAGAAGCTATTTGAGATCTTTTGAATTGAAGGACAATTTCAGTTTCTTTGTGTCAGGGTACTGTGGCCCAGTATAGAACATACCTATCCATGACTCCACTACATCTGCTTTCCAGTTGAACTGAAGGAAGGCAGAGTTCTCATCCAATTTGGCTTTCCTCTGAGCTGCTGCTTTCTCCAGATCTGACACCTTGCCTCTGAGGCCCTTCATCTTGGCAGTAATGTTCTCCTCATGGTGATTGTTCTACATTACAGAAGAAAAAAAAACGCGTACCATATGATCTTAAGGTCTTCCAAGGCATCCCACAAGTTGGTGACAAAGCAAGGACTTCAACTGAAAAACTTTGTTCTCAATGTACAACCACTGTTCAAGAAATAGCTTTGAAAGCAGTTAATACCAGCAGCTTATTCAGCCGCAAAAAATGAGTATGAGCTCTTTTCAAAGAGATGACAAATCAGTCCTCAAAGAAGAGTAAGTCTACTTTGACATGAAAACGTCCTGCATAGCCTTTGAAGGTTTATGTTTCTTTACTGGTTTATGCTCACCTTTTTAATGAGATCCTCTCCATTAGCACAAACATCGTTCACTCTGTCTTTGTGGACAGTAAAATCAGTCTCAAATGCTTCGTGCTTTTTCAGCAAGCCCTGCAAATACGAGACACAGTCCCTTTTAAAAATAATTTCTCACCACTTACTAAAAATAAATAAATAAATAAAAACCTAAAAGAATTTATTGTTATAAATCAGCTAGCTTAAACTTTTTCTGACAAAAACTATTAATCTTAGCTGGTTACCACAACTTGCTGATTTTCTGTGGATAAAAGGAGACTGATACTGACTTCCAATATAATTTAGCCATTTGATTGTACCAGGACTGCCCATCAGAGGTCAAGAGATGCAAAGCTACGCCAAATTGCGTCATTTCTACAGGAAATAACATATTTGGGATACTTTTATAAAATGAATTCACATTTTTTTACAATGTAGGCCTTCAAAAGGAATCAACAATAACTTCTAAATTGGAAAGACAGTTAAGCTCTAACCAACAATAATGTAACAAGAACAAAGAGCTGACAACTTTCTCCATACCTGGATAGCAGCAAGGGTGTCCCCATAATCCTCGCTGGCTACCAATGTCATTTTCTCATTGATCCAGGCTTCTTCTTCCTCAACATTCGCTACAAACTGCTGGTACTCCAGAGACTCCTCTAGACGCTGACCCCTGTATGGGAAAAGAAAGGTAAAATTAGCCACAGTGTTGCCCTACGGCTTTAAGATATAAAATGTAAAAACAAATCACAGCAGCAGAAAACCTAAGAATGAGACTGAACCCTAAAGACACAATCATTCACACTTCACTTCTCCAGTAGCAGACTATGGTACCTACAGCTCTAGAAATTCACTACTCCACAAAGCCTGCAGCTACTGAGGGATGAAAAGGAATCATTTTCTCTCAACAGCTTCTATTCAGAAAAACATCCTGGTAGTGGATTAAGGCCAGTTAATTTCAAGTCTATTTTTTCCAACTGGTGCAAGAAAAGCCTAAACACAGCATACCTCAAAAAAGAGACTCACATTTCTACTGAGGAACATTATCACTAAAACTCTTTTCAACAGTCTCCAGAGCCTGCCATCAGTGACGTGCTATTACATCACCCTACTGACTAATGGACCTGTACCCTAAAAGCCTGAAACTCAGGAAATCTGGTCATTACGAGTCCATGCAACGGTTTTAATTAATATTGACTTTTACAAAAACATGTCTCACATACCTAGCAGCTGCCAACTGTTTTAACTCTTTCCAGTGATCCACAAACTGAGCCAGTCTCTGTTGTATCTCCTCTTTTCCAATCGTGTTATCATCTGAAAGCTTCTTACCAGTGTCTAGAACGCCCTGCAAAGCAGAGAAACACACAGTTAACGGAACATCACTTGCTCTCTTCTTATGCAACAAACCTATTACTGGCTTTCGTACTTGCCACGAACAAGGAAGATGTTACTTACACAGAAATCTGTCAAGGAGAGAGGTTTACCTGGATAGCTGGTTCATGGGCAGCTAATTCTGCTTCTAAGCGCTTGTGTTTTTTTCTAAGGTTCTGCACACCGGTTAGGTCTCTGCCATAGTCCTCTGAGCTAACCAACAGTTTCTTCTCTCTAAATTCAAGACAGAAGAGAGAAAGATAAAATTTGAAAATTACTTATATAGGTCAAACCTGACAAAAGAAAAAAAAAAATGACTGCAGATAAGGAAATGCTCTGCAGAGCACAAAAATCTTGGATGTAAAAAATGTTTACCTGCTTTTGTCCAATTTTGGTTTTTTATTTTACAAGCATGACAAAAAGTGCTCTAATTTGAATGATTTCTATCAGGCTCACTTCTTTCCCTCTGCTCAAGATACTAACACCAACACGGAAAGAGATTTGATTAATTACTACAACTGTCTAGAACAAAAAAAAGTACTTCAAACTGAAAAAGTAAGGTTTGAATTTTTGCTAGGAGCTTTCCCAAAAAGACTAGAATCAAATTTCAGTTATCTGGTCTAGGTCTAAACAGCATTACTTTTTCCAGTACAGAGCTTTCCCTTCTTGGGGTTTGATCAAAGAAAACTGTAGATAAGAAGCAACACCCAAACTAGTGCTGAAGCCATTTTGAGTACAGTTTTCCTTGAATGGGGGCAAAGGTGGTTTCTTATAGAGACACATACTTGTGGAACAGGCAAGTTATAAAACCATACTACAGACTATGAATGTTGTTAGCAAGCTGGCAGTAAGCACATGCCCCCATGCCAGAGCCTAGAACTTCCAAAATACACACTTGATCCAGGACTCCTCATCATCCATATCACGGAAAAACTGATGCAAACGATGGGACTCGTTCAGCTTTGCACGGCGGGCAGCTGCCATACTCTTAATCCTCTGGAAGCGTCCATTAATGGTCTCACGTTTATCCTTTACTTGGGATGTATCAAAAGCACTGCTGGTCATCAAACTGTCAGCCTGACTGTTCAGGTCCTTCAGACGATCCTGGAAACATGGGTAAAAAAAGTGTGTGAGTTGCTTGGATGTAATTTCTCTGTGTGTTATGTCAGTATAAAAATTATAACCTGACTGCTGTGCAGAGTCACAGTTTTTATAAGGAAACACGTTTCAACAAGTATACGACTGCAGCATGTATTAAAGTTGTATCTGTAGAACTTGCTGATTACTATGATTTATCTTCCAAAACTAAAAGAGAAAGCAATACCTCATGAGCAGATATATCAGCTTCCAGTAATTGGTGTTTCTTCAGAAGGTTGTTAACTGATGCCAAGTCCTTCCCATAGTCTTCAGATGCCAACAAAGCCTCCACCTGGGGGTGGGGAAGGAAAAAGGGGATGGAGAACAAGTTGTATTCTCACAACAATTATAATGTCTTTGAAACTGCAAATTAATTCTCTCCACAGTTTTCTACAGTGTGGATAAACCTTTGCCTCATCACCTGTTTAATTCCTAACAGATTATATGCAAATATGCTTCTTCTCACCTTACTGTTTACAAATAATAACATAAAAACATCCACAGGAATTTTAGTCGTAATGAAGATTTTTTCAGAATAAACCTAGACTTGCTCAAAGGTGGACAAAAATCTAACATCAGCAAAGAGAATAAAAACATTACAAAAACAAGTCATGAAAGTAAATAATCCCGATTCTCAGTTACCTCTGAAAGCCAGAAATCAAAATCCTTAATTCCAGTATTGAAATTCTGTTGCTTATTAGCTTCTTTCAGTTTTTGACTCTTCTCTGCTGACTTCTGTACCAGGAATTGCCATTGGTCAGCCAGGGCAGCTAAGCGTGCCTGTTATAAAACGGAAAAGATAAATGCTACAAACTAAAAACATAAGTTCTGATAAATGCAAAATCAGAATAAGGTAAAAGTTTGGCTGCCGATTCCAGATATGCAAATTACACAGTCACTATTTCATGCTGCCTAGCCATAATTCAGTTCAACTTTTATATCCTGATCATAGGATAGGAAAACTTCTCACCCTTGAGAATGAAGCAGAATGAGTACCCTGATTCCTACCGCATAGTTGAAATAGAAGAGCTTCTATAAAACAAGATTTGTTTTTGAGCGACACTATCCTCCCCCAATTATCCAAACACTTCTCAAAGCAAAAACTAAGCAAATCTTCGAAGACTTGTTATATCTACCTTCACAGCATCCTCGCTGCCAGCACATGCTCCTCTTTCAATCAGCGAGTTCCCCATATCAATCACTCCGCGGATCCGATCTGCATTGGCATGGAGCTCAGCTTCAAAGGCTTGGTGTTTCTGGTGTTTGCTCTGAATATGACAAAAGCAAAACTGTCAGAGACTGGAAAAAGGGCTCCTAAATTGTTCTCATGGGCTGAGAGGACAGCACAAATTGTTGATATACATAAAGAGGAGGTATATAGCCTGATCTAAAGAAGTTCTCTCTCTCAGTAAGAATACTTATTGCTTACCCGAATAGTAACTCTCATTAATCTGAGTAACCATCAAGCTTTGACCTAGGAAAACTGTCAGTGAGCTGATATACACAACTCAGGCAACATCTTCTGCATTTTACAGATGCCCATGCAACGTTCCTTGCATTAAGCGCAGCTGTTACTCTAGTAAAGCTTTCTCATTTTCAATGCCATCACCTTTGAAAAGCAGCAGTTTTACATACCCTAAGCAGAAGCACAGTACATCATCTCTTCTACTACTATAATAATTTCACAAATTTCCATTTCCCTTCCTAATCTATAGGTAATTAAGTTAAATCACTGCTGCAGCCTATCTGCTTTCTGCACAGTTTTGCTATCAGTCAAAGTTATACACGGCCACATTATATATTAATGTAATGAATTAACAACCAAAACCCCCTATAAAAATAACTGGGTTTTTTGTTAAAAATTTTTCTCTGCTGAGTTAAGAGCACCATGAGAACAATAGGAGCCTTGGTGTGGTAGGAAGTACGCAGTTCTCTCTCATATATACATGATCCATCCACCCACCAAGAAGGTAACGAGCACAAAAGTGACAAGACAGAATTTAGAAGTATTAACTGGAAATGCTAGTAACAACGGACATGGGTATACAATGCCCTGAGAGAATGGAATGAAAGGAAATGTTAGATTAAAAATAAAAGATGGAAAATACTATAGCGCTGGCATGAGAAATTCTGCATGAACTGCTTCATTTTGGGAACTGTTAATCCTGAATACTGAGATTATAAAAACATATCCTTCAAAGCTAGATTTACCAACATGTAAAATTCAATTAAAAAGCTGACAATTGCAGATCTCCATATAATTACCATGACAACAAATCCCAGGCAATATAAATGGTGTAATATAAAATTTTAATTTTTTCAACTAAAATAAAAATAAAAATAATGTACCACAGCCTACAGTGACAAACAATGACTCTTTCCTTTCTTACTCTAGTTAGCTTTCCCTTTTCTTTGTTCTGTCTTCTCCTTCCACATATCCTTATTTTACTCCACTTTTCGGATTCTTACAAGTCCTGTCAGCTTTCCATCTGGTACATATCTTTTTCTGGAGTGTTCCTTCTATATTATTCCCTTCTATGCTACTGCTGCAAGAACTAAGCCATCTAGGTCTATCATTTTACTGAATCCTCCATCTTCAGCATTTGATTCTACAAACGCAAGCTAACAGAATTGGTATTATGTGTCCTATTAAATCATCACCACTCTAGATCCAGACCAGAGGATGACAGGCCCGGTAGCCAAATTTCTGAAAAAGGACAATAGAAACCCATTTTCCTATGGGCTAACTCCTAAAAAACCCCAAACTATATCAATAATGCACCACAAATTAAACAGATCATGCAGAACACCTGCAGAACGAATACATACATAAATAAATGATTGCTGAATAGGCATTAACAAAAAAGCCACACCCATAACATGAAGATCAATAGCTGTATCTGGATGTAGGTCAAGAACTAATAGAAAACAAAGAGACTGCATGAACTGATGGATGGAGCAACAGAGTGCAACCAGACCTTGTGCTCACACATAAGCTATACGAGGAAAACAAATTCACATACCAGGGCTAGTCCAAACTACTTACCAGCAGTTTGGAAAGCTATAAAACAGATTGAGAGAAGTAGTTCAGTGCATTCATACTACCTCATAAACCAGTATTAAAACATAAGAGGTAACTTTAATTAATTATTCCTTAATACTGAAAAATAAATGAGACTTCACATTTTAGAACATAAGACAGAGACAAGACCCAAGAACTCCATTTCCTTATTTTATTATCTAGATGCTGAGAGAAAGACAGAATAGCTACTCAGGGGTTTCTTCAGGAAACTTGCTGCTGCAGATATCACATGTCTTATTAATTATCTGCATCAATAATTACCAAGTGAGTTCTATTTTGGGTCTCCTTTCATGCATAATGTAACTTCCATTTTCTCCTTGTTAAAGGGAGGCCATGTCCAACATGGTGTATAATTCTGTTATCACGGAACAAGAATTCCTGAGCATATTTTTTCAAACCAGAGTACGCTTTGCAAAGTTAAAAATTTTATTTTGATTTTTGAGCTGAGAATCATATTCACCTGGATATTTGTGGGATCCTTATATGACTCATCACTTGCAGTCTGGAGCTTTTCACTGATCCAAGCTTCTATTTCATCCACATCACGACTGAACTGTTGGAGTGTCTGAGACTCTCCGAGCTTCGATCTCTTTTCAATCATTTGAGCTTTCAGACGAAGCCACCTGTAGCAATTAAATACATATGTTGAATGAAAAACTAGGACTGCGCATGGCATCACGTTTAACAGCTACAAAATGCTGCCAAAGAGCATTCTCTTTCAGTCACTATCAGCAGTGCATCTAACAGGGCAATACTGACCTGTCCAGAACCTCATTGCGTCTATTAGCAATGACTCCTTTTGCATAATGATCAGCAGAGATGAGCTGGTCAGCGAAAGACTGCAAGACAGCAATTTTCTCTTCCTATTAAAAACAGAAGCCATAAATAAGAACTGTGATTCTTTAAAGTCAAGTAATGAGCAGGGTCTGGAATGGAACAACACTTTTTCTTCTTTAAATATACATTATTGTAAATATGACTCTATGAAGAAAGTCTATCTTCTACAGGACTGGATATTTCAACTTCAGAACATTTTTCATCTGTCGCATTTAGGAAAGAAAAAGTATCTTTTGGACCTTAAGCTACAGCAGTATGATCTCTCAAAAGCAGGCAGCTTTCTCTTACAAGAGACTGAAATGATACCTTTTTCTGTTGAAAAAAAAAAAAAAGGAAAAAAAAAAGGAAAAAAATCAATTTCAAATCAGTAAGAGATTTACACAAACAGTTGCCAGCTATTCCTACGCTGTTTGTAGGCAATACATCCCTGTCTGCATTAGCTGTTTCTGAACTCCTGCTGCACATCCCAAATGGCTGAATATTTACGACTGAACTTTAGAAGACATACATGGTAGTAACTTCTTTTGCTAATAACCTGTGTAAGAAAAACTATTTTTCCCCTTGCTTCAGCTATGCTACTCACCTGGACATTGATTGCCTTATCAAAATCTTCATGTTTCTTGATGAGTGCCTCCACGCTGTCTAAGGAATCTCCTTTGTCCTCTGTATTTAGGAAAGCCTCTCGGGCAGCCATCCAGTTTTCAGCTTGTTCACAGTCCCGGTGAAACAGCTAGGGAGAAAAAACTCCAAAGCATAAGACAGACAGACCAAGAGCACTGCTCATCACTAGGAAAGAATAAGCTTTCCTATGAAAGGAGGAATTATTTAAAAAAAAAAATAAAAAAATGCAGCAGAGTACCTGTAGTTCCAGGCACTGGTCTAGCACCATTCTGCGCTGGACCCAGGCTTTCTCTAGATCTGTTCGTTCTTGATCTAGAATATCCAGTTTCTCTTTGATCTCTGGGCTGGCATAGTGTCCATGAGCCAGAAGTTGTTGTCCAAACTGTTCAAATGCCTGGAAGGTGCCAGCCCTTGCATCTATTTCAGTGCGGTGTTCCTGCAAGGTAGAGAGATGTGTTAGTAAATAACTAGACAGCAGAGCTGGAACTGATCTATTTTTGGAATTGTAAATGGGAAGTGCCAGAAAAAGAAACACTTGTTGATGTTTACGATACACGCTTATCTTTCACATACCTGGTGCCTTTCCAGTAAAGCTTCAGCTCCAGTCACATCCTTTGCAAGTTCATCTGAAGAGACTAGGCCCCGGATTCCATTGATCCAAGACATAAGATCCCTGTGAACACACATTAATAGAGAATTTTTCTCTCCCTCCATTGAAATAAGTCATAACAGGAAAAACAGTCCTTTTTTGAACCCTCTCCAGAAATATCCCTGTGGAACAGTAATAATAATGTACCAGACAGACGAACTGGGGAGGAAGGGGATAGCACCTTTACCTGAAGTCACTGAGGAAACGCTGCAGGTCATGAGAATCTCCAAGCTTCTCTTTGCGCTGGTCAGCACGTTTTCCCAGACTATTCCAAGCCTGATTCAACTCAGTACATTTTTCCTGGAGATCTTCAGCAGATTCTGGATGTGACTGGATCAGCCGCTGGGCAGTTTCACCAAGAGAATTCACCTAGAATTAGAGAAAGGGAAATAAACACAATGAAGGCAGAAAGAGTACTTTCTATAATTCAGTAATTTCTGCCAGATTAAAAAAAAGCTTTTGGTTTTGTCGTCACAATCTCACCTTGTCTCCAAGAGCTGCCAAGTCTCTCTCAAAGCCTTCATGTTTGCGCTGCAGAGCCTGCACGCTGGCCAAGTCATGTCCATAGTTGTCTGTATTTAATGCTTGATTCTTCTCCTCTATCCATTCTTTTGTTTCATCAGCATCTCTGATTTGAGTGAAGAGAAGGCAAAAACAGAATTAAAATGGAGGTCATACTTGGATCTCCATTACCTAGCAGGTCACCGATTTCCAGAAAAGCTCATGTAATTGATGGTTCTATTAAGTTATTCCCCAAGATGACGCAAGCAAACTTTGGCAAAATAGGACAGTAGTCCAGACCTCCCAAGCCACGCTTTCATGTGAACAACTCTTTCTTTTTCTAGGAAGAATATAAGGAATTCTTGTTGGACCACTGTGGTTTAACTTGCACTGAACAAGCTGGGAGTTGAAATATAATTTGTTTAGAATAGGTCCCACTGTGTTTTAGAACTCTTATAGACAAAGTATTTTACTGAACTAAGACCAAATATGCTACAAACACCTCACCTGTGGAATCTCTGGACTTCATGGGCACTGCCCAACAGCTGGCTTCGCTCCTCTGCTAACTGCTGCAGAGCCCTCCAGCGTTCATTCAGTTCCTGCAAAACAAAAACAAACAAAAAACCCCCACTGATATTGCAGACCACAGTTTTATAGCATTTCTGTTTACAGAAGAAACTCTCATGCTGGACTCACTGAAGCTTTATGATGTCAAGCAGAAAACTTTAGCAACCAGTAGCATTTTGTTCACTATGCTTACCTGCACCTTCTTAATTCTGCTGACATTTGCAAACAGGCCAACAACCCCTTCTTCATCTCCGTTCTTATAGGCTTTATTTCAGGGGTCTACTGAGACTACTGATAGCAATGCTGGAACATTTGCTAAAATAGCTACGCTACTTTCTTTTGCAGCATATAAGCTTCATGAAGCAGTCAATAAGATAAATGAAAAGTCAAGACTGGCCTTTCACTACAGGTGAAGGTCACTATATCCTGCTTAATTCCAGAAGAATGCACAAATTCAAGTAGCCTAGTTAAATAAAATCATTTTAAGGGTTTCTCCTGAGATTTAAAAACAAATTAGTGTATGTATATAATAAGATATTGATGTAACCTGAGAAGCAAGTGCTGTATACGTCAATACTTCTTTCAATAAGTTGATTCAAAAGGGTTTATGAAGAGTAATGAAAGACAAAGACTATAGAAAGGGAGGGTAAAAAAATGTTCTCAGCTTTTAAATTGGCTCAGAAAAAGTTGTATTATTACCTTGATTGAGTTAAAGGTTGCCACTGTGTGTACCATCAAACGTGCAGACTGTATAAAAAGGCAGAAATAAAAAAATTGTGCATTAAAGTGAGCTCTAACCAATCAGAGCCAAAATCAGACTAAAAGAAAACTCTTTAGAAATCCATAATGACTTGGCCTAGGTCAAAAATACAGACGTTGTAAAACACAACTCTACACAATGCAAGAAGAGAAAAACACCCTAGATTTTAAAGGTTTCAAAGAAAACTGTTGAGTTCTTTAATTTTTATATACTTCTTTAGAACAGTGTTTTGAATACACTGTTGTTTAAGAGAATGGCAAAAAATAAGAAAATCAATGCACGTAAATTACAAAAGCAACTAAGAATAATTAGTTGCAATACCAAAGGTATTATAGATCAGAGTAAGAATAGTTAGAAATTTACAAGCGAGTACTATCATGTCAGTGTAAACTGAAACAAGCAGTAATAGTCTTAATAAGGACACAAAAGAGAAATTTTAAAGGCAACATTCAATTGGCTGAGTTTTTGGCAAGATCAGCTTAGCAGTTAATTCAGATATTTCTAGATCATTATCAAAATTGGTGAAGGTTAACTACAAAAATAATGACCAATTCCCTCCAATATGCAATCTTTTCTGACAATGATGGCTTACTTGCAAAATTCACCCCTTCACAGATATGCACAGCGAAGAACTTATAGTTTGCTATGTTACTATGAGACACTCAGGATTCACTGTACATGTGTACCATCTGTGCAAAAAACATTTTAAAAAAATCACCAATCCTTGTTGACATGGCTGCGTTTTCTACAATTCAGTCAATATTTTGCATACTTATCTGTATGTACTTATCTACATTCACGCAGCTTAAAAGATGTACAAGCAGCTTTAAGTCTAACAGGGTGGATGTAAGACATGAAACATGGGAATGAAATATTATAGAGAAAAGTAAAACGTTGGATAATGTAAAAAATATTAAAGATACTTGCGTGCATCAGCAGGTCACATCTATTCTATTGTAAGCCACTAATGAATGGAGAAAGGCTTCTTCTAACTAGTGTGAAAAATGCGCTAGAGATGAATAATGGAAAATAAGGATATTGCTATGCACGTACAACATATTCCTTACTAAGGGAATATTGACATAAATGGCTTTGACTTTCAGGAATAAAAACATTTCTTTCTGCTGGCTACACAAAGAAAGAATTCATGCTAATTGAACAGGGACTATTTTGCATCTAGTGGCCATGTAATACCAAAAAACATTCGTATAAAAACTGGGATCAGTCTTATAGTACAAGCTCAAAACAAAGAGTTTCACAGCAGAGGGGTAATAAATGGACCGTTGGCAATTTCTATGGCTAGAGTAATTCTCTTGGAAACCTATCTCAGTTATTCTCATAATCATACCTGCAAATAGAGAGCTGACATAGTTACTTGAATTTGCTTAGATGGTTTTTACTTTTAAAACAAAGAGTAGTACCTCCATGACGCTTATATATTGATAGAATCTGCATGCAAGTATACGAAGGTGAATTCCTGCTGACTGCTCAACAAATTTTTGTAATGCGCTTGTTGAGGCAAACAAGCAAAGTGAAATAAAAGGCACTAACCCTAAATCAATACCAATTCAAATACTTGCTGAGACTAGGACACCATTAAAATAACTTCTGAATAGTCTTTTAGAAAAAGTGGGGGCAGAATAAAAAATAGAAAAAAGGGCATATGAGAAGGTGCATAGTCTAAAACAGATGATGGGCTGTAGTTTTTGTTTTACTTTCCTGTTGTGTGCTACTAAGTAATGAGACCTACCTTCCAAGGAGAGGCTGTCTTAGAATCAGTTTCATCCTGTTTGAAAATGTGAAGAAACAGCTTTAACAGGAAGCAAAATCTAAAACTGATTATCAGCATATACTAAAAATCTTTGAAAGTTCGCCGTGTTCCATCCTTAACAGAGTAAGTAAGTTTTTACTAGGAAGCATTTCTGTCATTTTGGGTTATCCTGCTCTGCATTGATTTGTGATGTGGGGTAAGACACTCAGGAGATAACAGGACTGAAGATAAGATAATCTTTTTATGTCCATTCAAAGTCATTATTGAGTTCCTTCATGGAAATGGACTACAATTATGGCTGAACTTCTACTTGTACATCCCAAACCTGTTATAAGTGCCACACTATCTCAGAAATCAACACTTACCCTGGGCATCATACCATAGACTTCCTGCAAAGGGAAAAGGACAAACAGAAACAACTTGTTATTTTCTAATAGAAAGCTTTTACTGTTTTTGAGAATGTTTCTTCTACAAATTGGTTACCAGCATGTCATTAAGCAATAGTGCTCGCACAACCTAAATGTGTAGCAGAAATAGGAGTTTGACAACTCAACCATCTACTGCAACACATCATCTTAGAACTCAGAAAATAAACAAGCTGCTTCAATACTCTGTTGGCACCAGATAGAATTATTTATAGAAATAGCACAAGTATGTGAAAAGCTGGGAAAAAAACCCCATGTATGTTACTAAAAAAAACAAAACAGAAAACCCACAAAACTCCTCCACTCTACGTTGAGCTCTCTTTTATTTCTCTTTTCCCCTAGCATTCCTCACCATTTTTCCTGCCAAGAAATGAAGGCTGAAATTTCAAATGTGTATGAAAGCAAAACCAAAGCATGGATTCTCCATGACTGTTAATATTAATTTAAAGACTTTCTGTTCCTAAAAAACGAAAATAAAAAAAGCTCTAGATGGTGCAGTCTGCTATAGCACTATTTAAAAAAAAACAATTCAAAGGGTACCCTTGCGATGGCCACACTACAGAACAGGCATGAAGTATCTCTGGTTAGAATACCAGTATTCTCAGACCAGAGAGCACAAATGAACAGCTAGAATCTTGCAATGACAAACAAAGTGGAAGACAACAAAAGGAAGGAAGAAAAGTCTTTTGCTTCTCAAGAGGATTAGAATAAGGAAAAAAGTGGACCTGTTGCTGTACTGCTTGTACTTCATCTGCCATCAACCCTTCTGACTCCAGGTCATTTGCAACCTTGTTTATGTCCTTCAGACGTGACTCGTTAGCTTTTAAATCCTGCACAGAACAGTAAAATATCACAGCATTAATATTCACACATGAAAAACGCGCGGAACAAGTTGGCACACTAGGGGTGCCAAAAAGTACACGGTTTGTAAACAGCAGGAATTCGGCACACTTGACCTTTACAGTTACCAGTGAATATACAATGCACGAGAGTCTATGCCAAGAAACCCTAGCTGCCAGCACCAAGCATCAGTGGATTAAAGAAACACACTATCAGAGTTTTCCGTACACATAGTTACTAACAATCAGGAATGGGATAAACTTTTAAACTGTCAAGTATACAACATTACTAACATGAAGATCAAAAGCTATTGTCTGTATTACTGCACAAATAAGGTAAAAGGCCAACTTAAAAAGTAATTTTACTAAGACACTGAAATGCTTCCAGCCAAATAGACTGACAGAGAGCTTTCTATAAGGCAGAAAGGGAACCTGGTTAAAAAAAGTAGTAGTGGAGAACTAGCACTTAAATTTTAATAGGTGACACATTTTAATTTCAACTATCAGCTTATTTTAAAAGAATCCAAATCCAATAATGGCTATCATTGTCTCACCTACAATAGGTTGGCTCAAATACTTCGTTAGCCAACTTTCAAGCTGTAAACATGATAATGTCCACAGAACTGTCAAATCACTGTCTTTTCCAATGTATAACATCGGGCATCTTTGCATTTCAGTGCTTGGTATCTTACCAAAGTGGACAGAATAACTGTACCTGCCCAAGCAATTCTTTCCCACCTCATGCAAAACAAAAAAAATTCATAATTGACTAGTATTGCAAACATAGGGAGAAAAAATGAAACTGAAAGCCTACAAGCATTTTGAAGCAGAGAATTATTTTTTCGTATCTTGAGAAAAAACTCTACAGATGGAAACTAAAATGCATCTTTCCTTTCAACAAAAAGGAACTGGAACAGCTTAACTGAAGGTTATGCTTTACACAAAATGAAATTCTTCCAAAGCTTGGCAGGTGTTGAGTAGTCAAATGTGTTGAAAGACAGTTTCACTTCTCTGGGAGCTGTGAAGCATGTAGCAACCTGGACATTGTAAGCAAACTGAACACTTTTGAATGCGAGATTCTCTCTATCCTCACAAAACAAAATAAATTTAAAAAAAGCATATATACCTCTTTATTTCCAAAGCTATGTTTCCTTCTCAACTACGCTCAGGTATGAAAAATTATCATGGACATATGATCAGAAAGCCTGAAGGGAGAGACTAAATACGCACATTATGTAGCACGACAACATACCTTCTGAAAATCATCAAATTTCTTCTGTAGCACCTCAACCTGCTCCAGATCAGCACCCACTTCCTCATTTGTGAGTGCAGCTTCCTTCTCATTAATCCACTGTTGAAGCTCATTAGCTTCACGGAAGAGCATAAATTTTTTGCAGCTTTTTTCTAGCATGCCTTTACGTTTTTCTCCCAGCTCAAGAAGAGAGTGATACCTGGAACAAGCAGAAAAGGAAAGCAGGGGCCAGTCAGATTGAAGTGAGCAGAGTCACAGTAATTTACCAAGTACTGGTATCACCAGAGATGTGGGAAATCCCTGCAGTCTACACGCTGTTCTTCTACAGAATGATCTACTTGTATGCAGGTAGGTAAATGCAAACTGTACATGTTTCTCCTCTACGCGGATATGCACACCAAAATGAGACCTCCCACATGCAACACTTCACTGGGCAAAAGCAAACCCAAATCACAGTCAGGGTAGGCTCTTAAGCTACAGCAGCACTGCAGTGAAGGAATGACTCCATAGGGTCGTACTTTCTGAGAAGTATTTTCCTATAGTACATCAAGTTTGCCATCAGATTATTAAAATCCACTACCATCCCAACCATTGGGCATAAATGGCTAGGTCTCACTTAGACATTATTCAGTGTAAAATCTGCTGAATGTTTAAAAATAGGTGTTATTTCTTTGATATCACAACTATATTCAACTGGGAAATCCATAAAAACTCATTTCACATAGACTGTTTTTATATTTGTGGAATTCCCAACATCAGCGAAATTACCGCTCATTTACATTAGAATAAATGCAAAGTAAAACCTCTAAAATATTTAAATTAGTTTGAACAGGCAAATAAACCTCAAAAGACCATCCATTTCTTTAAAACCACAAGAAAACTCATGTCTCCTATTTAATTCCTGGTAACCAACTAGACACAAATGATCCTACAAGACCTTTCCCAAGCTATTGCTGAAAAAAGCCAATGGAAGTTTTACAGTCATTGATACTGAATTACAGATCTCTTCAGCAATGCATAATGACTGTTTTTGAACAACCTGCATTCAAAAAAGCCACACCCTTAACACCCATTCTTACTGTCACCCTATTTTAAGTTTTCTGGAAGAGGAGATAGTTTAGATGCATCTAGATTTTTTTTTTTTAATATCCTGAATCAGATTTCACGTTGGTCTACTACAGTGATCAACAGCAGCAACTGATTCTCATTATGAAGCCGTGAGGATATCCATGTTGATGTTATTAAATCCAACAATGTAAGACACTGCTGAGATACCTGCAGGACTCTCGAATAGGGAAACGGCAGCCTTACAGCGTTTTAATTTCCCACATTGAAGCATACAGGCAAATACTGAGCAATTACACCTGCCAACTTGAAGAGTCCAACGAAGTACCATTTTCCTAACCAGTAACTCAGAGATGACCAAGTCTGTTGAAGAAAATCCTCAATACCCTGGGCTGTAATGTCTATACATCAAACTGATAACTCTAAGCCTTTCCATGGAAGCACAGACTTTCTGGTTTCATGTCTGTCCTCATTTAAAGGCTGGACAGAAAGGAACTAAGAATCTTTCGTATTGGGTTTGAATGGAAATGGACTTGAATGAGCTACTGCATGCAGGAAAACACTGTTCTGAAGCCCACCCCGACTGCAGATGTTTGCCTCAGCATAGTTTTAGGTATTAAATACTTGTGAGGCTCACAGAGGATCTGGGGCAACATTCCTTCAGAAGCAGATCTTCCCTCAAAGTTGCTTTGCAACACTTTGGAGATTAACATAGTACTTTCACTTTTGATTCTCAAAAAATAAATTCTCTATGAAAAGGCAGTCAGGCACAGTCAATGAACACTATTGCTTTGGATCTCCCAACAACTTCCAAGACCATAATGCAAACGTGCTATTTTTTCCAGGAGATATGAACACAAGTTGGAAAATTAAGTTAACGTTATAACAAAAAGCAATCATCCTATAAACTAATGCTTTTTGACTACTCACCCTTCCCAAACTCTAAGACATTCATATGTGATGTAATACTTTGCATATATATTTTCTATATATTTATATAAACAAACTAACATTTCTATCTGCATGTCAGAAAAGGCAAGAGATGCTTTTTAAAGAAAATAGTCTAGATATCACTAAAGCCTCATTTGGTAAGCAAAATCAGCATAATGGAAAATAACATCATCAACCAATCTAGCAGCACAGAGGTGACCAACGAGATAAGCAGCTGGCTGGATGGCTGGCTATAAAGAACACGAGACACATACCACGACACTCATCTAAACTAAAATAATTCACATTGCAGAAATTGCTTCCTTCATGTCTCTTTGGAGCAGCTTTCCCAAAGAAAGAAACAAACACAGGGAGAATGAACAGTGACAGTATGGAGACAGCATGGTTTAGAAAGGGCTAATCCTACTCACAGTTCTTCGACCTGTTTCATACGCAGAGATACACTGCCGACTTCCTTAGTTATGAGAGTCCTGCACAGACAGAGGGAGCACAGCAAATGCATGCAAAAAATTAGTCAGATTAACAAAAATAATGAAAGCAGCAGCTCCATTCATGGGTTGTCTGTGGTAGGAGATGGTTAAGAGTTCACACTTAAATGGAGAAAATTAGGTGTCGTTCAGAAGCAAACAAAGCAAATCAGACCAGGAGTACAATTCACATAAGGAAACCTCAGCAGTACAGTTGAACTCTCTCTATAAGGTCTCCTCATTTCCTGATCATTGTGCCACATGACTGTAAATGAAAGGGTGGTCCCCTCTTCTTGGCTCTAAAATAAGGCACCCCTGTTCCAGTTCTTAAAAGCAGCCTGCAAACCCATAGAGAAAGTTACACATTATTAAAATCCTGAACAATGTGTCACAATTTTCCAGCATCCTTTCTTCTCACTAGTACAAGCTTTTTTTATTAATTTGTTTTCATTTTTTTTCTTTAATTCTAGAGCTAAAGCTAGTAATTATTGTATGTCACTGTAATAACTAGTGACTCAAAACAACTGAGTGGGAAGAAATTGTCATGTAGAATGACAGCATAGCTGTGCAAACAGATGGGAGTGTCATGGACAGGGAGCACGCATAGAACTTTCTGCTTCAGCTTCCAAGTGGCTTGATAAGATGAGCCAGCAGCTCACAGCTATCACCCACAGCCCTTGCTTGAACTAATCTACAACTACCATGTGCTTTAGGAGGTCATTACCAAGCAGCCATGCAGTTTTCTCTATTTGCAATGGCATGTTCCTCTTTTAAAAGAGGGGAGGGAAGAAGAAAAAAAAAAAAAAAAAAAAAAAAAAAAAAAAAAAAGGAGGGTTGGCACATCTCAGCCCATATAATGGTAACAAATAATATGGCACCACAATTCAGGGAAAAAAGTAACGAGCTAGCACCAAAGCAGTCGCAGCTCCTAAGGAGATCACCTCCAGAGGCAGCCCTGTATAGGGAGGGTACTGTACTTTATGTAACCAAATTTAAGAAAGCTTTTCAAAACAGATCACACATTAAGAAGTGACAGCTACAAATACAAGAGCTGCTTAGGACAGATACAACTCACAAACAAGTTTAAGTTGTTAGGTACAACAACAAAAGGAACACATAAAATACTGAAGTCAGACAGCAAGTTGAGCTCTAGTGTCATGAGTTTTACAGTTAAAAAATGGGAAAAGCAACAAGAAAATCTAGAATAAGAACAAAACAACTCAATATGGCGCCCCTGGCAAAGGAGCCCCTTGTTTTGCTCCAGTTAATTACTCCCTAGTGTAAGAGGCATCAACCTAAACTTCTGGCATATGCAAGGCAAAGGCCAAGCCAGCAAATGCTTGATGGGTGTCGTATCTCATCAGTTAGATCTTACTGGTTGTCAATTTGCTCCTGTCGCAATGCTATGCTGCCTTGCTCTTCCAGGAGATTCTCTCGAGACGCAGACTGGGCAGGATCTAGTTTTTTCACATAGGCAGCTGGTACAAAGCCCTGACGGTCATTAACTTCAACCTTCCACCAGTCCTGGAAAGGAAAAAAAAGGCAACCACTATGAGGCAAGCGCCAAACATAATGTACGCTGTGCATCTAGGTCTTACTTCCATGTCTCCTCTTGTGTTTGGTCAAAAATTCCTCAACAACAGGGAAGTAAGTTTTCTCACAGGCACATGCCCTATCGCATATGTTGTTTATTTAACTTAGAAAAGCTGGCAGCTATAGAGGAGTCACAAGAATGAGCTGAAGAGGTATGCTGAAGAGCTGAATGGGAACATGGACTAAATACACAAATTCTTTCACTCCTTTGGATGCTCTTAACTCAAAAAACCAGAACCAAAAACACTCCACAGAACACAACACCAAGTGAGCCAAGCAGCTCATCAAACCAGAAGGCAAGAGCATACCTTGTTGGTGCTGTTGAGTAAGGTGAGGATATCTCCCTTTTTCATAGTCACCTCTCGGGGACTCTTCTCTTGGTAATCATAGAGTGCCAGAACAAGCTCTTTTCCAGTTTCATCATCCGTGGGAGCAACTTGTTGCTAACAAAGAAGGAGCACAAGAGAAATGAGTTGTTCCATGTTTATTACAATCAATGTGGTTGTCCTAAAAAATACTTCAGCCTTAGTTAAAGCTACTGTAGTGCCTTAAAATTATTCTTGTTGAAATAAACGTAATACAGATAGACTTAATTTTAGGTGCTGTCTGGGCTCAAACCTCGAAAACCACCACATTACACTGTTTTCTTCCAAGGCAACATAGCTGCCTGTTATGATTACAAAACCAGACCACTAAGTTTTCTGAGAAAATCAAATACAGTCTGCAGTAAGTTCTCAAAACCAACAACTGTTATTATTAAGCTTTGTCTTCACCTTCTGCTGACCCAAGAATTTTAGCTATATGATTAGCATCTTTCCTTACCCTGCATGACTGGGCCTGTTCCCTTAATGCCTGTATGCTACTGCCGTAAGCGGAAAGATCAGACATCAAAGCTTCATGTTTCTTCAGAAGAGCCTGAAAGCAAAAGATAAAAACAACATGTACACCTAGCCATTTTGCAAATACCACTCTGCTTAAAATATATACTTTGGCTCCATACACAGGGAATGTGGGTTTTTCAGAGCTGCCAGTCTTGTGACTCTCATGAGAATAACTACTTCTATTTATTCACAGGCTAGATAGTAGTCCAAACGCTTCTGGTGCTTTTCCTCCACCTTATCTCAGAAACATTCTTGTGTTGTGACCAGGAATAACACTATTTCAAGAACGATACATGGTAAGTTTGAAAGTATGCCTTTAAACTGCACTTCATTTTGATGAAGTGTTAGTCAGCAGTGTCTGGGACATGGTGTTTGGCCACAGAATTATACTAGTAAAATAACTCTAGACAAAAAAAATTACTTCCAGACCAATGAACTGCTTAAAATCAGACTTGCACTGAAATGCAGCCTCAAATGAGGAATTTGCTGATAATAGTCTCATTATACTTTGCTAAAACTCTATAGAAAAAGAATACAAATGTAAAGTTTCCTCAAAATTGGTTAAATATACTGAAGAGAAAAATTTCACGTGCAATAACTAGGACACAGGAAAAAACTGTCATCTTTTTCCCTGAGCCAAAATTCAGCTTGATGCAAGAATCTTCTGCCTTTTTTCTTAAGAATCCTGAAATTAGCAGAGCTTCTTATTTTACTACCACTGGACAAATGCTCACTGTGTTTATGGCAAAACTGATTCACACAACAATCTCAAATACCTCAGCAGAGTCTTCATCTTTTCCATAGTCTGTACTGCCTACAATGGGCTCCTTTTCCCTCATCCAGGATTCTGCCTCATTAGCATCAGCGAAGTACTGCTGAGCCTGCAGGGAATCCTCTAAGTCTTGTCGACGCTGAGATGCTTTAGCTTTCAGAGAGTCCCATTTTTGGTTTAGCTCATTCAATTTGGTTTTCACATCCTCTGCCGCAAAATGTCCTAGATAACAGAAAGAGAGGGAACTGAAGGACTTAAGCAGACATAAATAATACACACTAAAAGATTACTTGTACTTCTTGGAAGTCACAGAAATTAGACCCCTTTAAACCTACGTAGCCTATTCTGACTACAATAATGAAAGCACAACTCAGCTTGTCCTTTTGCCTCAGACGGAAGCACTGTACCTGTCAAACAAACTGTACTAGGAACATTTGAATCATTAAGAACAAAACAAGCCACATCATAACATTTCTTCTCAATGATGAAACAGGAAAGGTCATCTCTTTCCAGTGGCAGTTTTGACAACAGACAAATATTATTTCAGACATGCATTCTGAATCCTGGAATCAGGGAAATTTTTTTTAGTATTCTGGTGTTCAGAACACCCAGTCAGAAATAGATACATGCTTATTTAAAAGCAGGAATGACTCTTACTGTCTTTGTGGAAGATCATCTCTCACATCATGATTATGTATCTCAGCTACAAGCTCTTAATAGATGTAAAAATGGAGAATCAATATAATAGGCACAAAGCTGTTGAATACAGGGCTCACATGTGTTTGTCAAGAGCAGATGGAGATCTGTGAAAATCGTGACAGGTTCCCATCAAGGAATCTATTTTTATTTTCAGTTAAAAGAATGATCAGAAGTTCACCCTGCTAGCAGGTACCTGCCTAGTGCTTGGATAAAAGCAGGCAGTAATTCTTAATTGTACAAGGCCAGAGAACAAAGTCTTTTTATTTCTGAAAGAGAAAGAATTGAAAAATACTGAGACATACCCTCTTCCACCATAGCATTTCCTTTCTGTGTGACTGCTTTAATGCGGGGCTCATGGCCTGCAATTTCTGCCTGCAAAGCCTGGTGCTTCTTTAGCAGATTCTGGACACCAATTAAGTCCTTGCCTGAAAGATATAAAATAGTTAATCAGCTAATTCAAAGTCATCAGACTAAACAAAAATTTCAAGGAAGCTGCAACCAGTGCTAGGCAAACTTGCAGAATAAGTACTATCACAATGAAGACACAGCACTATGAAAACTAAGTTACCCATTGCAATTGTAGAAGTAACGTAACAGTTAAAGAACCATGGGTGATGGCAAAATGTAACTCCAGGCAATGTTAATTATACTAAGCATTTCAGAAATTTCCAGGGGATGTTCCATAAAGAGAAAAGTTATAAACAGAGCAATTCTGACATCTAAATCCTGGAGATACCAGGATGGACCAACCTCGGTTTGTTGAAGCTGCAATAGGTTCTTTTTCCCTAATCCAGGTCTCTTCATCCTCAATGTCACGGAAAAGCTGCTGCAGGCGAAGAGAATCTGCAAGTTTCTGCTTGCGAGCTACCATAGGATCCTTTAGAGCTTCGTATCGAGCTACTAGAGCTTCTTGTTTCTTCTTGATATTGTCAGCATCAAAGTGCCCAGCATCTTGGAACTGGCGTGCCTGGATGGTAATGCCATCTATACGATCCTAAAATTAATTCAGCAGTAGCATTAAGTCACAATTTCTGTAAGATGGCTGTGACCAAAAACATTCTCAGGTCTTACCTATTAAGTTATATTGTGACAGAAGAAGGGAACCTCAGCTGCACACTGCCAGCGCAATAATTTTGGCAAGAGATAATTTGCAAATGAAGGAACCATTTGCTGTAAAGTTCTATATTTAAAAACTAATCTTTTCTCCCTCCCCTCCCATTTCTTAAGAGTTATATGAAAAGAAACTGAACAAGAATAAGCTATCTGCAAATGGAGAGTCTAAGGGCGAATTATTTCCTATGCAAAGCACAGCACATCTTTTTAAGTTGGTATTCACAGCACAAAACAATGCTGTCCTGTCAGTAGGTCACAGCATGGAATCATTTTACTTTATCAAAAAGCTTATTTTTGTCAAAGTCATGAAGATATTGTTCTTAAGAGACATACAGTTTATGCTTCAGTTCAAAATTATTTCTGATAAATAAACTGTAAAGCCCAAAGCTACAAAAAATATGAAAATACAGACCTACTAAGGTCTCTGGAGTGAGTATTTTTGAGTGAAAGTCCAGGAAGAAAAATTATTTCCCTTACCTGATGGGCAGCAACATCTGCCTCTAGCAGGGCATGTTTCTTCTGAAGGTTCTGAACATTAGTAAGATCTTTTCCATAATCATCAGAAGCCAAGTGTCCCTCTACTTCATACAGCCACAGCTCAATGTCTTCCACATTGCGATTAAACTGCTGCTGTTGATTGGCTTCACGCAGTTTTATACCTGACCAAGACAGTGGCAAGCAGAAAAGACGATGTAAGTTTTCCACTTTATTTAACTCACTTCCTGTCTTCTCCCAGCTAAACTCTCCCAGAATTGCCTGTGTTCTGAGCAAGTCGTACCTTTGAGCTCAGTGGCCTCTAGAAGTTTTTTCCACAAGCTGATAACTTCATTCATGCGAGCTGCCACTTCATCAGATGCATAGTGATTGACATCAATCAACTTCTGGCCAGCTTTCTCCAGTGCATCAATACGACTCTGATTAGCAGAAAGCTCTGCTTCAAAAGCCTGATGTTTCTGAACTTTACCTTGCAAGTTCGATGGATCCTACAGATGAAGAAAGAAAAAGAACCTTTCAATATAAGTCTCTGAAGAATTTTTAAAATTAGATTACATCCATATACATGCCAAGATGTCACCAGAGGATTTGGTGCAAAAAATATGCCTTAAACCAGAATACTTAAGCAATTGAATAAGCATGATTACAGCACGATGGGAAAATCCCCCTTGGGGTCAGGGAGAAATTGCCATTAATACTGCCTACTATCAGCAACATTTTGGCTGACACTTCTTCATATCATTAGAGTGACTACATTAAGCCTGGTATTGCCTTAAAATTATTCTAACGTTCATCTTTATGTTTACCTTGTATGCTTCATCTGTTGCAGTTTTCATTTTTTCATTAACCCAACTCTTTAGCTCATCAGAGTCTCGGAAAAACTGCTGCAGATGGAAAGAATCTGCCAGTTGAGCACGGCGATACATAGCTCTTTCATGAAGGGCATTTCGGCGGCTCAGCAGCTGAAAAAAGTAAAGGTTTTTAAATTCTTCAAGCTTGTAAAAACCACCACTGTATCTGTACTTTTGGGATAGCTCTGCTGACCTATCGTTTACTGCAGTCATACCATTTAAAATAATAAAGCACGACATGATTTAAAGTCTACAGTCCAAATCTGGTTTAGATACTTACAGCATCTCTGCGTGTAGCAACATCATCCATGGCATAATGGTTATTCTGAATCAATTTAGTAGCAAACTCATCCAATGCCTAAAGAGAAAACAGTTTTCCATTTACTTGGTGTAATAAAAATTGTTTGTGCAAGTTTAGTTAGTAGATTAATTCTCAAAAGTTTATCACAGTAAAACTAACAGAAAGCCTTTATGATAGCTATTGTTACATCCATTTTTTATCTGTACCATCATCTTGTATGTGGAGGGAGAGTAGATTTTTGACAAGTCTTCATCCACTCGTGTGCTGGCATGATATACAAGCACTGAGTTACTCAGCTCTCTGAGGCATCAATGGATCCCTATCCTATCTTTTTCCACTATTTCCATTTTAGAGACAATACATGTCATTTAGAGATAATACATCCCACATAACAGTGGATCATTCTGCAGAGCAAACCCCATCCTTCTTTGTCATCCTGCAGCAGTGTCTCCTCCCCAGTCAACAAATCTACTTGTTTTATTTCTTGCCCGTTCAGTGATCACCTAATGTAAATGTCTTACTGTTATTTTCTCCTCTTGGGCACTTAGGGATTTCTCAAAGTCTTCATGCTTCTTTAGAAGAGCCTCCACACTATCCAGAGAATCACCAAGGTCTTCATTCAGCAAAAATGCCTAAAGTAAGGAAACAAACACATCATTGATTTTTATGTTTCCATGCTCAGCTGCTCTAAGTCAACTCAAGCATAGCCCATGATGTTTCCTGCCATATGATATTATTGCAAGTAAAGGATTATATACTGGGACGGTGTTCCCTGTATGCTTTTAACAGCCAAAGGTTCTGAGTAATTCTTTTTAGTTTCTTATTCAAACAGCATTTTACAAGAGTTAAACACACATAAAAGCAATTTCAAGCCAACTTGTCACAACTAATAGTTGCAGCATTAGATGGAAACAGTCATTGTAGCAACTTGGGCAATCGCATAAATAACTCTGCACAGCACCCTGCTCACTAGCGCACGCTTAGTGACTGTCACTGCCCCTAGTAAATACCAGTTGTCTAAGTCTACATAAGACTAGCCAGAAATGACAATCAACCGCATCTGGAGAGTTCAAAGATGTACACTCACTTCTTGTTTGCTCATCCAGTTGTCAACTTGTTCAGTATCTCTGTAGAAAAGCTGCAGGTCCATGCACTGTTCATACTGTTGTCTGCGAAGCTCCCATAGTTCTAGCAAGGCAGATCTTTCATCTGAGAGGATGGTCAGCTAATGGATTGGGAAGAGAAATATATAATAATTTTATTTAAAAGTCGGGTTCATTTCCATCTCAATGTAAAATCAAGTTGTGACTCCGAAAAAGTGGTTAACACTCAACTGAAAACAACCTCCTGTGTAAAGAACCATTCTCCTGCTACTGGTATCATCCTCCTCATATAGGGCAAGTCTTTTCTCAGCTTAACAAGCTTGAGTAGTGGCTACAACCTTCTGACTGCAGTCAGAAACCTCTCCTTTTCTAAATTAAATCCACACAGAGATATGTAATGGACAACCGCTCTTTTTGACTGCGGACCTATTAGTAAGAGAAGCTCTTCAGCAAACTATCTTGCTCTCTCAGGCTCTAACATCTCTTTGGCCCACTCTCACGGCATCTGAACTGTCTGATTGACCGATGCTTCAATACGCAGACTTCATGAGAGGCCCCATTAGTTTGAAAACGAGAATTTAGAAATACTAAATATTTACTGACACTTCTGATAGCAAACCTAAACTTAGATAAACAGATAACCCATTTTTCTTTTGGAGGAAAGATATACTAATAGTTCCTAATAGATAGTACTAACAGTCCAAGTAGTTCCTACTAATAGATAGGCAGAAGCTGTCAATTTGCAAATGAAAAGCACAAGTTACTTATATACATGAAAAAAGCCCTGTAACCTAGAGGAATGATACTTTGCAGCTTATGATCTTAACAAGAAATGAACTTTTAAATTAAGGGACACAGAAGAAAGAGACAAAATTCTTCTAGGAGCTCTTGCTCTCAAGTTACCTTTTCTTTAACTTCATCAGAAGCATAGTGCCCAGCAGCAAGCAAAGCCTGGCCAGACTCATCAGCAGATTTGAAGCTATCTTCATGGGCATCAATTTCTCCCTATGAAAGAGGACGTGAATAAGCTGTTAACAAGATTTATCTTAGAATAGAGTGTCAGAGTGCGAAAACTGCTATTGACAATAACACAGAGACAACAGTCTGGACACCTGAATGATGAACAGTGAACTACCTTTAAATACATTACACATAACACGAAAACGAGAATGAAATGTATTACCTTACAATGCAGACAAGGTAAGTATAAATTGATACGTTACAACGAAACTAAAGGTTGGTTTTAAGCTGCACTATTTCTGCTTACTTATAGCAATTTCTCATGATAGAGAACTAAAGCAGTCGTTAGTCCAACTGACTGCTGTCAGGTCTAATTATTTTTTAAAAAATATTATCATAAGCATTCTTAAATACGTATTAGTCTATCTCTACTTTCAAGAAACAAAGTGAAAATATTGAATCAGGACAGCAATCTGGTACTGTGTTAGTTGCATGATCAAATGACTCTAGTGATACAACATCAGCAGTTCTGACTCAGAGACTGTTAGACATACATTATCAGTCCTTGAGTGTTGCAGACTGGATCTGGCTGTATAACCTTTATACCTTATGTTCTTGATGTCTATCTAGAAGGGCTTCTGCTCCAGCCACGTCATTGGCAAGTTCATCAGCATTTATCAGAGCCTTCATCTCAGTCACCCAGCTGGTAAGGTCTCGGAAGTCCGCAAGAAAGCGCTGCAGCCTTAGGAAAGCAAAAGAAAAAATGGTTGGGAATAATTTGTTTGCATAGTTTCTCCATCCTTACCCCAAAGAAAGGGTTACAAACATAAAAGCTGTTCCTCAGACAGAAACAAAACAAGATAATACCAAAATGCAATCAGAATATTAAATAACTAAATATGGTCTCCATCAAAAAAAGAAGCCTTTTAAAGTTAGGAAAATGCTAGGTTCAAAAAATCAGTTTCTCAAAGACACGTTTTTGCATATAACATATTGAAAGTAAAAGGAATATTCCTAACTACAAGCCTGTATGTTGAAGACAACAGAGATCAAAAGATAGTTCTCAATCAGAGTGTTTCAAGATAGCCTATAGGACTGCTTCTGTCACAACCATAATGCTGGGGGGGGGGGGAACTGACAGAAAGTTTCAACTGCACATGCCTCAGCCTTAAAACAAGCAAACAAACTCTCAGATTCCTTTCAGCACGCCTCCACAGTTATTGCCTTTGGCATGTGCTTAACACTTATCGCAAAAATGATCCGTTTCTGTTTCCCTTTTAAATTTGCTGTTAATTGATCTGAAGAGATTATGACAGGGAAGGCAAAGGAAAAATGATTACTTGTGTGGGTCTCTACCACCATAAATCTTGCATCATGGGAGGGAACAAATAGCAGAAAAACAAAACCAGAAAAGATGTAAACTAACCACCATATTAGGACAAGTTTCTTTTTAGTATGGCTTCTCAATAGTGATTTAACAGATAATGTTTCATATACAACCAGGCTAGTATAGAAACAAGACTGGACGAAGACAAATCCTACAGCAACAAAGCAACTATCACAGAAACAGGTACTTCATTTCTGTCTCAACATGAGGAAAAGCTTCTTCACTTTGAGGGTGGCAGAGCACTGGAACATGCTGCCCAGAGAGGTTGTGAAGTCTTCTTCTCCGGAGATATTCAAAACCCTCCTGGACATGCTCCTGTCCAACCTGCTCTAGGTGACCCTGGTTTGGCAGGGGGGTTGGACTAGATGATCCCCAAAGGCCCCTTCTAACCCCTACCATTCCGTGATGCTGTGATTCTGTGATTTAGTCCAGGACAATACATCAAACAATATACCATACTTCAGTCTTCACAGAGAACCTTAAGGACTCCGTAGTGAACAGATTTGTAATATGTGTATTAATAAAACCCACCAAAACTAAAATAAAGTCAGATAATGTATTTCAAAATGCAGATGTCAACTCAGATGGGAAAAAAAAGCAAACATCCTAAAACATCAAGGTGTCTATTTTCATAACTGAGCCATAGCCAGAGAAAGACCAAAAGCTTTAAGTATTTATTTATCATATAAACATTAATTTTACTACAAGAAGTTATTGTAAAGTATGATTTAGTGAACAAGACTGCTTCTGAAAACACCAGAATCATCCAAAAATTTTGGAAACAGCATCCCCTTCTTCTCCTCCCAAGAGCCCTCTGTCAAATCTGAATAAGGAAGAAAGGTCATTTTGGCACGACAGTATTCCTACCTGTAGGAGTCATTAAGGCGAGCATGTCTCTCTGCTGCCAGAGTTCGGATCTGCTCCCAGTTGGCAATCAGCTCCTCCCGTTTCACTTGAATTTGAGAAGCATTTATTGGGTGAGACTGCTGCAAACGATCAGCTTCTGCACAAAGGGCCTTAACCTAAACCCAGTCACAAACAGTGAGTAAGCTTCTAGCCCTTTACAAGCAGGTTACTTCATTTAAATTGTAGGTAAAATGTGTCTCGTATCGGTACCTTATCTTCCAGAGCTGCAAGATCTCTTTCCAGGCCTTCATGCTTACGCAATAAAGCCTGCACACTGGCTAAGTCTCTGCCAAAATCGTCTGAGGCCATCAACTGCCCTTTCTCCTTAATCCAGCTGATTGTTTCATCCACATCCCTTAAAAACAAAGCACAAATTGAAAGCAGTCTATCTTGTACAGAAAAAAAAAGAAAGCAGGATGTTTTCCTGTATGTATGCCAGACATACTGGCATACAAACCCATATATATATATATAAACCCTGCAGCCAACTACAATTGTCCTTTTTAAAACAAACAAACAAAAAACCCCCAACCAAACAAAAAAACACAACCCCCCAAAATCCTAAAAAAAATTAAACTTTTTTTTTTTAATCCCTAAAAACCTTGAAACGTATTGGCAGGCCATTCTTCAAATGGTGTCACCAGATGCAAATAAGGAATTATAGCACCACTGAGCACCATCACCTAGTAGGTCCATTTCCCACTCTAGACTCTCCTCTGACTTAATTACAGTGAATCTCAAAATGCTGCAGATGGAGATGAGGATAGAAAGACACTGCTCAAAGACCCCCAGAACATCTGCACTGACATCCATCTGACAACAAACACACACCACTTTTAAGGCTCATCTAAGACAGAACTGGGGGAAAAAGCCCTCAGAGGAAAGAGAAGCAAAACTGCCATCAGCAAAAATGAACAAAACGGACAAGTATTGAAAAGCTAAATCAGAATGCCTATTCTAAGGTAATTCTAGAACAACAAGGTCCTCATTCAACAAGTCATGGGGAACAGTAAAGCAAAAACACAATAGACAACAGTAGCTCTTCTCATAATACTGTATGCAGCTGAATGCATCATTAAACATCCACACAAATATTACATCACTTCAGCAGATCCAGCCAAGATCATACCTGTTGAAGCGCTGAACTTCAGCTGCCCCAAAGAGTTTTCCTTGCCTCTGAAGGGCAAGCCCCTTAAGACGCTGCCAGCTTGCATTTACTTCATCCTGTTTGGACTTGATCAGTTCCTCTTCAGGGTGTTGTTCCTAGCGAGCAAAGGAAAAACGCTATTTTCATATGTTCTGTTGTTTTACATCCATTGACAAAACCTCGAAACACTGCTGTTTTTCAAGAGATCAATTTATAGTAACTCTACTTTCCAGACGATCACTCAATTTGACAGTTTTCCTGAAACCTCACTGTATAAACATTCAATAGTCTTGCAGTAGTTTAAGTTTCCCTATGCACAAATTAGTCAACGGGAAAAGGGCTGTAAACAGAATCTTTTTTGTCCTGGAATGCAGTACTTCCTGCCCTGTCTCAATCCTTGATCAAGCCCCAGATGACCTACCAGAAGATACATTAATCCTGGTTGTCCAAGGGAAATACATTTAACCCCAAATATGACAATTCCTCTTACTAATCACTACTCCCCCCACTTTCAGCAGCATTCTCAGCAGGGATAGTTACTCAAGATGTTCAGCAGAAGAACAAGTGAATCAAATGATGACCATTTAAGATTAAGATAGCCAAGGATCTAGGCACATGTAGAGTAAAGCTTAAAAAGCTGCTACCAAACCAGAGGGAAAAAGAGGAAGTTGCAGACAAAGCTGGCTGTGTTACACCAGGCTTGCCGAAGAGATATATTCAACACACATGAACGTTTACCTGGATAAGTTTGCCAGCAAACTGGTTCACTTCATTTACTCTTTCCTCATGAGCTGCAAGGTCCGTCTGGAACTCTTCAAACTTCTTTTGCAAAACCTCAACGTGCTCTAAGTCCTGCCCAAGCTCTTCTGAGGTCACTATTGCTTCCTAGCACACATTGAGGGAAAAAAAAGTCATTTTCAGTATAACCTATGGGAAATCACTACTAAAAATCAGGAAGCAAACTGTCCTAGTTTTGAATAGGTCAAAGACAGTTACAATCACTGTGTTTGAAGTCAGATTTAAAACTACAAAGTTTCCTCCACTAAACGCCCCCCCCCCAAACATCTTTCCATTATTGCAGGAAATATGCAATATCACTAAGGGTATTATTTTTTCATCTTGCTTGCTCTTACTCATTTTTCAAGTTATTGAATATAACCAATTCTACTATCCTAAGTTTTCTGTTCTGTGCACAATGATCACTGTTACAACTATTGAAAGAAAATATGCACAGAAAAAAACCATACCTCTAAAACTACAAAATAATTGCCCATGCTATTTTGGAGTACACACAGTGACTAGAATTTGTTTACATTTTTAGATTGTTTATGGGCATTTGCTGTAGGATTCTGATGCAAGATTTCTTTCTGAGAAGTGCACTGTCACATTCAGTAACAGTTATGCAGGGTTTACAGTTTGAACCCACAGTGACACAAAATAGCAAACTATAATTAAGAAAACCTATATGATCATTTTGTGGCTTTTTTTCTTGATAGTGTGGTTTGTGGTCTGTTTCCTCAGAGTTCAAATAATCAAGAGCCAACAGTTCTCTTGCAGTGAATATCCTTACAACGTATATCTAAAGGTATTCCAATCATTGAGTAATTATGTACACACTGCTTGCTGGCTAGGTTGGCTACTTTCTGTAACAGATCATTTAGAACATTTATAAAAAACATTTGCTTTTACATGTTGTAGTCTTCCTTTACAGGAAACTTGAATTTGATTACTATGAGAAATATGAAGGTCTCCTCAAAGCAAAGAAAGAATTGATTATGTTTAACTACGCTCTCCAACACAGAGGCTTCCTCCCTTAGTCTAGTACCTTTTTTTTTTTGTGCCTGCAAAAGAAGGAACAGTCATTTGCATACCTACTGCTTATACAATATGAATAACCTAAATAATACATACAGGTGCCTTTAAAAGCTCTCTGTGACTACCTTAACTTGAGCAACTATATGTTGATAGAAAATTTCCACACAAACACATCAAATTTCCCATAAAGAAAGGCAGGTAACAATATACCTTGTCATTGATCCAGTCCAAGACATCTTCACATTCCCGTAAGTACTGCACCAGCTTCTGAGCTTGCAACAATTTGACTCCCTTCTCCCTCATCTTTTCCAACAGTAATTCCCATAGTCGGTGCAGCTCCTGCAGCCGAGTCTAGAACAATAGGATGTTGTTATTAAAATCCTGTACCAGAGAAGATTAGATTTATTCCCTTCCTGACCTTAACAGAAGATTGTTTTTCTTTCCCAAAGCTGTGTATCCTAAACCTTACTTTAGACAAAAGGTGGACAGAACTCATAACGATTTCATCTCCAGTGATTAGCTTTCAAATGATTTAAGGTAATTTAACAATTACAAATTACTGAACTGAGCATTTACACGCTTGTTATTAATTAATGAAACTATCAAATAGTTATGTTTACATAACTATGAAGTAAACAGTTTGAGATAAAATTTGGTTTAAATTCTATGCTAGCGTGAAGTCAGACCAAAAATTTGCTGCTATTCTCTTCAAATGTTCAGTCTTTTACATGGAAGTCAACTCCCAATAAATGAATCTCATCTTTATTTTGGGATTTATTTTTATTTAAGACCACACATTTTCTTTCAAGTGAAACTTGTGCCACTTTACAGTCCTTTAACCACTTCTCTTAGCACTAGTCAGTTAATATATTTAGCCAACACTGTTAAGTAACATAATACTGAAATACTAGGAGTAATTACTAGTTTTAATATTGAGTCTCTCTCTGGCTGCACTTTGCCTTTCAAAACTGTTGGGAGCAACCATAAATTTTATAGACAATTAAAAGAAAAACCACACTCCCACACAGAAACACAACTTGCAAAACAGGAAAGTATCTGCTCCACCCATCATCTATAACGCTTTGCTCATCGAGATCTGAAACTTGAAAGTCACGCTAGAGAAGCTTTTGAACATCTAGCATGGGTGGATACTCATTTAATCCATTTAGAAAGTTCAGTTAGGTAGGTTCCAAGGGAGGAAAGAGCTCACACAACTCAGTTTCCTAGCACTGCCCAAAAGGATTGTGCAAATTGTCAACCAAAGAAGAAAGAAGACATTGCAAAAAGAAGTTGCACTGCACAGCCAAAAGTTTCACCTACTCGTATGTGGAACCCAACTTGGGTAGCTGTTACTATTGGGCGCTGTGCAGTCCGGTATGGCGTGAAAGACTGAACCATTAAAAAGGCAAATTACCACTCCAAACAGAATACAAGTAACAACTTACATTGAGCAGCTAAGACACAGCATTATTTAAGATCACCCAACTGCGCAGCGTTGGGGGTTTTCTTCTATTTGCGTGAAAGATTACACAATCACAATGAGATTTCTAAAATAATCATTACCTTAGGGTTTTTTTATTATATAATGTATAAAAAAAAATTTCTGCTTTTCTTAGTCACCATCTTTTGTTAGTTACAGTGAAATCATGAACAGATCAGTTAAGTTTGATAATCACTACAACAATATCACAAGAGTTCTCCTTTTGAAAAATTGTAACAGCTCACATCCAGATCTCATAAAGGAAAAAGCTTTAAACAACTTCTTTGCACTAAAGAAAAATGCAGCCATAACCGACACAGAAACAACTGAGGCCCAGAAAACAGCAGATTTAACAAAATGAGTCCTAGAGCAGAAGCTGGTACGCAGAACAAAAAAAAAGCGTTTGTTGGTGGGGTGCACACGTCTGTGTGTGGGAATAAGAGCAAAACACTAACGTAACCAGAGGAAAATGAGAATACACAGGAAAAGGAGTAAAAGACAACTCTGAAGTCAAGTCATTGCTTAAAATTTACAGTTTGCTCAGACTTCTTAAAACATTGATAATCACTCAAATACTGTCAGATGTAAGTCTACCTAGTGCAGTAGCAAAGATTTTACAAATACATTTGTCATTGCATTACACAGGTTGGGCGATTTAGAGAGAAAGAGGAAAATCAACAGCAGATCTCAGAAAAGGATTTGAAGAAAGCTTACTGCTTGTTACTGAGGAAGCAGCTATTGTAAGAGATGTTCACTGCCCGATAAATCGAGCAGACAGAGCACTGTATTTGAAGCTCACAGAAAAAGCCGTGGAACGCAAATTCAAAGAGATTCAATCGCATGGCCAGTACAACTTCACCAGAAAGTGAAGATCACTAGAGACCTGATCTGAGCCAGAACACATAGAAATGAGATATCTGAAGCTTACTTGTATGGTTGTTTGCGTTATTTAAAGTTATTGCAGAAAATTAAAATGCTATATATAAGCAAAAAAAAATGAGTGGTCAACATCCCTGACATCAGGTCTTGCTTTCTTTTGCTGCTTCTTGATATTGTGCCATTTTGGGAAGAACCAGAAGTATAATTTGCCTTGTGACTTTCAAAATGTCTTTGAATTACTGACAATTTTCCAGTCCAAGTTCCTGAACTCCACTGGCAGCTAGTTCACCTCAGAAATGGATCCAAGAAAAGGTATGAGCCTGGTGCTCATGAAAGAGAAAAATATCCGTAAGCTTTACAAATACAAATTCTCTTGTGATTTCACTGATCAAATATCTGCAGAATTTTAAAAAGTGTTTTAGAATATAGAGTTATCTGTGAGATCTGCACAAAGTGTTTAAGGAAAAGCCTGTAAGAGGGGGGTGGGGAAGTTTTAAAACTCACCCTTATGGTTTCAGATGCAAAATGGCCTTCATTAATCATCTGATTTCCAGTCTCATCCAGTTTAATGATAGCCCCTGAATTGGCCTGCACCTCAGCTTCAAAGGCTTGGTGCTTCTGCAGCTTCCCCTACAAGTAAAACATCAAAGAACGTGACTGAGATTTGGTGCACAGCTCTCCTCCACATTTCCCAGCATCAAGATTTTTAGTGTATTTTATGCATATTCAGTACTGACAAACAAACAATAAAATAGCACTGTTGAAATCATAGCTATACCATATGTTTCACGGGTGGATTCAAACATCTTAATTTTAGTTATTTCATTATTGTGTTTGCTCTTGTACACCAGAGTGTTCAAACATCTGAGAACCCATCAGCTAGTTCCACCCACACAAGTTAATTTTCTAGAAATACTTTTTTTTGTGGAAGCAATGAGTTAATTCACATTTATTTACAGAGCCAAAGCGCCAAACAAATTCTAGGATTACACAAAGCTGGTTTTACACTACATTGCACTGAGTAACTTTTTCTATGGTGATTTAGCATCTAATCTGTTATTAGACCTATTCCAATTATATCAGCAAAGAAACCAGGCTTCTGAAGAACACTTTGCAAGGCTGCGGGTATTTGCATTCATCTTTCTTCACCACTCTCAGATCAAGTTACATTTATGCGTTTGTTCTGTCTATCCCAGTTGACCTGGTACGCCCTAATATTAATAGTACAGGAACATAAAATGGCAGTAGGACTTGCCTGTAAATTGCTTGGGTCTTTGTAATTCTCATCAGATGCTATCTGAAGTTTCTCTTGGATCCATTTTTCAAGCTCATCTGCATCACGCTGGAAAAACTGGAATCGATAGGAATCTTCAAGTTTTTGGCGCCTTAGAGAAGATAGTTCCTTGAACCTGTGGTAACGGTCCAAAACTTGTTGACGCCTTTCTTGGATATCTTCTGCTGTTTCCAACACTTTTACACCACTCGGATCCATTTTCTGAAAGCCAAAAAAAATACATTTTGTTTGTATTATAGAACAATGGTAGGGTAGGAAGGGATCCATGAAACAAAAGCCTGCTTTTTTTAACTTGCACGTAGTTTACTTACAGTCTCATTCTGTGTGTGCAGGTATGTATATAAAACAGAAATATTATACATATAAATAAATAAAAGCACACTTCTAACAGAAAATAATGGGAAAGGAGTATTTACGAAGACATTTAACATCTACTTGTTTTGGAAGAAACATGGCTGCAGTCATATAAAGGCCATGTCATCTTGAACTGTAGCATGCAAGTGCCTAATACAAAAGTTAAAAATGTGCTTCTGTGCACATAGATGTCGATAGATATACAGACACAACATGTTTCTTGTACAATATAAAATCTGGAAACATTTTATTTAAAATACTCAATATAGATAAACTAAAGTAAGAATATTACTATTCTTTAAACAACAGCTAACTGGTCCACATAAGTACGTATATCTACATACCTATATATATTATATATAGGTACACACACATCTCTGTGTGTGTGATGCATCTCCTCTCTGTTCTCTCAGACAATTAAAAAAAAAGTTACAACCCCACCCTGCCACTCTCCACATAACCTTTCAAAAGCCGATACAGAGGCTCACAGTGCTTCACCGGTCTGATCTTAGACAAGTCGGTCAAGGAGCATTTCGTGTAACTGGTGATCTTGCTCTGACCGCTTCGACTGAAAATCCTTGTGCATCGCTTTACATACTAAAACCTGTTATTGTTACCACAGACAGCAAAGAACTGACTACTGTTCTGCTTTATCTCCTTTCTATTAAAATTGGGATAACATTTAATTTTCAGTTCCTGAACTTTCAAAAAGCAATTTGATTTTCAGTAAGAGATCTGAGCATTAGAACAGAACTGAAATACTAATTTAAAAAGAAGCATCATTATTGTCATCGGAGTTTGGATATTTACCCGTTTATGTGACAACACACTCTGCATATCAAGAAGCTGTTGCAACAAACACTCCATGCTTGAACAATTATGCAATTAATGTCTTGATGTACAAGTGTTTACATGTATAGCTCACTAAATGCTTTTATTATAAATTCTGTAAGTGTCAAGCTAAATATACTTCCCACCCAGGGAAGAAACCCAGTCTACAACTGCATACTAAAAGGCACGGACAATCTCTTAAAACACGCTGTTAAATATTAAATTGTTATTTAGTCGTTGGTTAGCCACATGCTTTAATTAGACACGTATCTTGCATAATTGTATGAAAATCTCCACAGGTTGGAAAGCTATCTATACAGCCGTGTTTTCTGTTTGGTTTCCAAGCACTTGTAAAGGGACCATCTGATAGAAAGGAACATATGGGGGCGAATTCACACATTCCCGAGCTCCCTTCCAACAGTCCCACCCTGCAAGAGCACAGCCGTTTCAGCAGCAGTTGTTACTCCCGTGAACTCTGAGCCCCAACTGCATTGCGGCAGTTTAAGGAAGGAAAGAAAATTCAGCTTTGCTTTCTCTTCCAGGCCTGGGCATTTTGTTCATTATTGTCAAAAGAGGGCAAGGAAAAAAAAAAAACACAACTAAACCCAACCAGTCTGTGTAGGCTGTATTATATAAATGAAGTCCAGGTTTCATCTTGCAGTGGTACCAAAGGCTCCACTTGATTAGTGCATCTGAGTATTAAGAGATCAAAACCCTGAACATAACTTGAGCTCAACTACAGATCTGTTTTTCCAAGGAAGCAGCTGTTTTTTCAAGCCCTGTTTCAAACAGCCTTTTCCCTCCAGGAGAGCAAGTTATTGCTAAAGACTTCCCTTCCTGTGCTGTCACACTGTGTTTGAATTCCGACAACGCTTCTTTTAAACTGAACCGTGTTCAGGAATAACAAAGTGACAGTTAGTCTAAATGTACTGCACGACTGTAGCCCGCCTCTGCGCTTATTGTTGTTGTGGGCATTACTGGGTGAAAATTAAATCCCAGTTAGTCTTTGGAACACTGTACAGTCTTCTGCTGTCAACTTCTATTTCAGTATTAGAAATAACCTCCACAGCCCAAGTGATTTTAAATCACTTAAAATTATTAAATTACTTAAATTATTCAAATAATTAAATTATTAAAATTATTTAACATTAAAAAAAAAACCACAAATAGGACACCTCCTGCAATTTAGCCTAGTAGCTGGTTTGCCTCTCGCCACACAAGCCATGCAATCTGGCTCATCTTTTTGCTGGAATTCGTTAAAAGAAAGGCTCCTTTTATAACTACAGTAAGTCGAGCTAGTCAATTGTAAAAGAAGTGCTTTGGTCTAGCAATAATAGACTGTTCTTTCCTGCAGCGGATCAGCTGACGTCAGCAAGTCTGTGCTCTGCCAGAGCGCAATCAGCAGTCACCAGGGAGCTCCGAACTCAAAAGTCATGGATGCTGCAGAATGATGCAGTCCACCTCCGATGTTCTCACGCTCCAACTGCGGTACCCCCCCTTGAATTCGAAGCAGTTCTCCAAGACGCTTCTAAACCTTCTTGGTTCAACTACATCATTTGAAGGCAGCTAGGATACAACCCTAGCAAGAGAACCGCCAACAAGAAGTTGTGCTTTGTGTTTTTAACACGAAAAACATAGCTTAAATTGGGATGTACACAAATGCCCAGATAACTGGCCTCGTCCCCAGCCCTGTGCACATCGCTGCTGCCTCCGGCCCCTCCCGGCGCTGCCTGCGCTGGCTGATAAGGTCAGGCAGAGCGAACCTTCCAGGCGGTGCGGGCAGGAGGAATGGCACCAGCTGGCTCTGGCTCACAGCCTCGGCCTTCCCGACAGCCCCGGCAGGCGTCATCGCAAAGACGGGTCCAAACCAGTGGGTCTTAACTGTCCTGAAGGCATTTGCCACTGTACTTTGATGCTGCAAGACTAACTTCAGAAAGCCACCTGTCAGTTTATGTCTAACTAAAAAAATAATCAGAAATGTTTCTTTGCACTGTACCATTGTGGTGGTATTTAAAAAAAAAAAAAAAAAAAGCCAACAAAAAGACTATGTAAATTTAAGACAAAAAAACCCCAAAACAAACTCATTACTCTCATCTGTCAATCTAAAATGATTAGCCTTCTCCAGACAATACAAATTATACAAAGGGTACACTAAAATTTGCATAGGAATATACAACTGCAGATATTTACAGACACCGCAGTGCAACAACGATGATGTCAGCAACATCATTCACGTTCGGGAAACAGCGGTATCGAGGTGGGCTAAACAGGAATTACAGCACTGCCACCAGGGCAGACACACATAAGAGCTGTCAGCATTTCCCTTACCAAAACACGTTTTCTGGGATTTAAAAACTTGAATGTAAAATACATGCAGCGCTATACAGAAGTTTTCAGCGTATTTTTAAGAACAATTATATGAAACTTAAAGAATTAAATGACTTTGCCTGAAAAGCAATCAGATACCAGTATATAAAGATCACTATCTTCAGATGTAGTAAAGTAATGACTTTCTCTTAAGACAAGTCCGGATGTGTGTTACATATATTCAACATACGTGACCCTAGTAACAGCCTGTAATACGAGTACTTTCCCTATCAAAACACTCCCTGCTTCCCTAGCACACGCACAAGCAGCTCGATGCATTTTTTGCGTTCATCAATATTATGCATCCAAAGTCTTGTCAAAAGAGCATTTAACTGATATTGGCTGCTCCCTCTTGCTTCCCTCCTGGGGAACAGGAATGGATTGCTGATCTTTTTTCTTTAAGAAAAAAAAATCTGCATTCTAATACTGGATGTGAAAATAACCTTCAAAAGGAAAGGACAGAGGGGGGAAAAAAAAAATGTACACTTTTCTAACTTTCATTTCTTCCATTCACAGCTTCCTCAAAAGGTTCAGGAAGTAGTAAACCACTACATATGGCTCAAACACAAAAACACAACTGCCCAGTTTAGAGCTAAGTTAGTAGGTGCTAGTACTGCAGGTAAATAAAAGAGAATCCTTCTGAAAAGTCTGCACAGCACTGGCTCCTGCTCCTGTGAAGGGAACCGCATAAGCATATTGTGTTACAAAGAAGTAATGGCAGGATGTCATACCATGTTCCCTATACTAGAGATTTAAAACACTATTGAGACAAAATTCCTGCCCGGTCATTTTGTTTGTGATTAATTTACCTCTATAAAATAAAGAAATTTTAAGGGTGGACTACACACGCAGCAGAACCCCGGGTCCAAATACTTCTTGTTTCTGTTAAGGAAGGTCACCTACAACCTCAAACCTCTACAAATTCCAAGCCAGAAAAATAAGTCAAGTACTGCAGTACAAAAACCCAAGATGCGTTGAAGTCGCTGCTTAATGCCGTAGTCTCATACAGACTAACAGCAGCACAGGTAAAATTCAAACAAGCCCCAAAATTTAAATAGGTATTACAGGGATACAAGAAACTGTAGCACTAAAAGAAAAAAGAAAGGTAAATTGTTTGGACTAAAGCGTGCTGCAAAGCTAGTGATTTAGGCTGATTAGAGGGTTTGTGCACAGTCTTAACTATGCAGTTTTGAAATATGGAAGACAATTAAAGACCTGTTCATTTTTAAGCGTTTAGTCTTAAAATTTTAATTCCACTATTCAAATAAGAGCAGCTGAATTACCTATCTCAATTTGGTGCTGGTGCCTTTATGTACAAGGGGTTTTTGGGCTTTGTTTTTAGTATCACCACAGACCTTTGATAAAACTATGCAGCGCTGGCAAGGACTGCGCTCTGCCGAGACTCCTGAGAAAGCAAATTACCTTGACTGCATTGCAGAAATGCAGACCTTACAGGTAATGTGATACTATATAATTAACCCCAGCATCTTCCATTTCCATTTGTTATCTTTTCATTGTAATTACAATTGTAGTATAAACATTTATATTAGTATTGTTTCCAAATAAAATCTTGTTGCTTGTGTTACCCAGCTGAAGTTTGATCTATACATCCTATTTATTTTACCATCACTGAACGGAAAACACCACAGATGTATGAACAGTTACACCACAACAATACAAGGATTATAAATTTATATAAGTGGATGGAACAGGAACCAAAGCCCACTTCAAATGTATAATGTTCTACAACGTAAATCTTACCACGGTTGATTTTTAGATACTATAAGTAAAAAGATGCTGTTCAAGTACTTTTTAAAACAAAAATCTCTTAGAAAATTAATCCACATCAAAACCCGATCGTAGTGAACTATAACAACTATAAAATGCTCACACATCATGCATCACAGACAGAAATTAGGAAATTCAAAGTATTAAAGGAAAGGCAGATCAAACTCAACACTGAAGTACAAATAAAGCACCTGCTACACAGAACAAACTCCCAAGTAAATGGCTTTTTGTTACAAATAGGTCATTGCAATAAAGGCAGGCAAGTATGGTGATGACACTTCATGCATTATGTAAAAATACCTGGACTTTGACTTTACGAAACGATGACAACATGATGGAGGAATGTAGAGTCTAAAAGGGAGGGGGAAATCAAGATAACATTCAACTGATGACTAGCGTAAGGACATGGCTTAATTCCCTTTTTTTTTTTTTCCCTAAATACATATTCCATCACAGTACATATTTCATACTTTCCTTTTGGTTCCTTGCCACATACAACAATTTGGCATTATTGTTATGCAAGCTATTGCGAGCAACAGACCTCCCCATGCACAAAAGGTTACAAATATCAACAGGAAAACTTAATTAATTTGGTATGTATTAACCTTTCCAGTTAGTTTAAAAAAAATACTACCGTAATCTGAAGGTCAAAACAGAAAGTAAAGAAAGTTATCTGGACTTGGCAAATGACACTTCCTGCTACAGCATAATCAAGTGGCATGGCTTAATTTAAAGACATAAACTCAATAAGAAGGTTCTGAATTGTAAATATCTACAAAGATTTTTAGTTTCAATTACCACAGTAAAAAAACAGGCAAGTAGCAGTTGTGACAGAAGGTATTTTTTGAGATGGCTAATTATGCAGCTGTTAAGTGTATCTAACCTGCTGAATTTTTAACTGAAAATTTCCTTGCCTTCCCTAACCCTACGTTTTCCCCATGAATACACTGCAATCCCTGGAGCAGTTCACGGGCAACTGCAGATCTGTGCCTTTGTGCCTGCTGAAGCTAGTGCATATCTCTCCTGGCGTTTGCATAGCTTAATGTGTATCAGTTGCAGCAGCAGGAAGGCAGCCTGGCACTCCATTTGATCCATGGTCAGCTATGGAAGCACAATGCCGGACTATGCCTGGCAATCTCCATCCACAGCATCTGCAGTCTGCTCCACCCCATTTTTCTACTGCCTACACTCCAGGGACAAATGGAAAAAACAAACTCCCACACTACACTAACGTGCAGTGGAGAAAAGGGAGGAATTCATATTATCTCCTCCAATACTGGGGAAGCAATTAGTTGCCCCCAAAACATAACATATTTACAAATAAAACAATTACAACCCCATAAATGCAGTAAGTAGATAAAAATAATGCAGCAAAGATACTAAGTTATTTGCATTAAAATACTAAGGTTTGTTACAAAGGTAACAGTCAAAAAATAGGAATTTCACACCAAGAGGTACCACCCTGTTCAAGAGATTTAAGGCTGCTCCTACCTTTCTGCTGTGCAGGAGAAAACCATGTAAAAAACACTTAAAAGACAGCCTTTGACATTCAGTAATTTTCTTATTGTTGCTACCTTTTTTTTTGTTATTAAAAATACCTAACCACAAATATGTTTGCTAAATTCATCAACTATGGATCTCATAGAAGCATAACATCTAAATCTGATTTTAAAATAAAATTTGTATTTCAATCTGACCAGTACAGATGTATTTTTTTTTCAAGAGGAATGGAAATAAATTACTTCTCGTGAACAATGTAACCTGCTATCTTGGTTCAAGTATGTTCCACAGCTTAACAATTTCATTACTACAGCTACAGATCCTGCACGTAATGCGGCAGAAAGGATCCCATTTTCAATCTTTTTTTCATTATTTTTCTCTGCACAATTTATAAGTAAAGACAAATGAAGATTTCATGGAAGAACTCATTGCTAGTTGCATTTAAACGCATAGAAGTCACACAGTGGGATTTAATATTTGTTTTGAACAAATCTGAATCCCTGAGCAAGGCCTTTCAGTGAATACAGTCATTGGAATCTTCTGGCACTTTGCTGAAAACAAAATACCAAAAGAAAATGGATTATTTTTTTTCTAGAAAGATACAGAACCATTTCAGGCTGAGTTGGTTATTTTGGTTGGCTGGGGTTTTTTTCCCCCTAATGTGTTCATTCGCCATCTCCACACAACTGCTCTTAAGAACCTATTTAAATATGTATGAAAGACTGCTCAATAGTCACGTACATTTTAGACTGGAACACGTAGCTGTTTTATGACAAAATAGCTACTAAAAATCCTGAACAGTGAACACAGACCTGCTGAAAAATGTAGTGATAATTGCTTATGCTTCTCCTTAAGTATCAGGGCAAATGACTACTCTATTGGTACATATTTAGGATCTAGCAATATAGATTTATATCATTGTAACCAGATAAGGTGTATGCGGGCAACAAATTGAGAAAAACTTGACTGTCATTATTGTGATTTATGTTAAATTAAAAAAAAAAAAAAAAAAAAAGGTTAATCAGGGGAGGAACAAACCCTGATTCTTTTACAAAGGAAACCGTAGTGCTTGACCTATATACCAAAATGACACATATATGAAAGGAACACAGGTTGGAAGGATTTCTTTTAAATGTCTTCCTGCTTGGCTGGACACCTCTGTTGTGCAAGCTATTTACGCGTTCGCTGTTCCACACAGCTATCCGCCTCCTCGAGGAAGGGCTTCTCCAGCCATCACTGAACACCCAGCCCCTCGATCGCTGCCGATTCTCCTCTCTCCTCACACACACTCTTCGCTGCATCTCCTGACCTTGGACAGGGCTGGGGCTGGTGAGAGCTGAGGGAAGCCATTGCTGTGCAATGAATCCCCACCGCCAGGTTACCGCAGAGCGCCAGGTTCTCCGTCTCCCCCTCAGGATTTCTCTTCGGGGGGGGCGCGGCGCAGGGTTTTACCGCAAACCTTACCGGACAGGGGCGAAGGGCAGGGCGGGGGCCTCTCGCTCTGCCCCTAGGGACGGAGATTTCGCTGTCACTGCTATTTACTCGCCTGTTTATCCCCTCCCCAGGGCGCTGAATGAAATTCCTGCCGCGGGTCGAGGCTGCCCAGGGCGGATCCCGCCGCTCCTCGCTCGCCTGCCCTTTATCCGCGCCGCGCCCGGGGCTGCTTCCCCGCCCTTCCCTCCCCTCCCTTCCCCCGAGGGCCGCGGAGGGACCCCGGCCCGGCTCTGCGGCCGCGGCTACCCGCGATGAAACCCCCCACGGCAGTAGCCGCGGCCGCCGGGGAGGGCGGGAGCGAGCGACAGCCGAGGCGCCACGGGGAGCCCCCGGAGGCAGGGCCGGCCTCAGCCTCCCCCGCGGCTGAGGGGAGCGCGCACCCCTACACCTGTCCCCGCAGCGGCGGAAGGCAGAGCGGGCGTAGGGGCTCTATCTACCCGAGGGGGGTGGGATGAAGGCGGGCGCGGCGCCTCCCGCCCCCGTCGCCTCACCGGGTCGGTGCGCAGGTCTCCGCCGCCGGCTCCGCGCCCTCCGCCACGGACACCGTGCGCTGCCTGCGCCCGCCTTTTTATAAGGCGGCCCGGAGGTGACGTCAGCGCCGCAGAACGGTCTCCCGGCCGGCGGAAAGAGACGAAGGGCTTCGGAAAGAATCGGGAGCCGGGGGTGGGGGGGAGGAGGGCCACACCCACCCGAGCTCGGCCGGCGAACTGCGGGAGCGGCGCATGCGGGGAGCGCCGGAGCGAGCCGAGGGGTGCCGGAAAGCGCCGAGCGATGCCGGAAAGAGCCGAGCGGCGGGGTGCAGGGGGTAACGGTGGCGTTTGTCCCCCCTCAGCAGCGGCTGGGCGCTGGGCCTTGGGTCACCGCCCTAGGGTGACCAGCCTCGGACACGAAAAAAAGGCAAGATTACATTGGGAATCAGTTAAAATGTCCGTGCGGTATGGCGGCAGCTGGTTTTTCCACCCCTTTCTCCTCAGCCAGGGTGAGTTTGGGGTCTTGAAGGCCCAAGCTGTTGCAGCGGCAGAGTGCAGAGGATGAGCGACAGGTGTTACAATTTAAATCAACAGGCCAGACACAAAGCAGCAGCCTCATTAGTTTTACATTATTAAATATATATATATATGGGTAAGGCTCTCCTTTTGAAGCAGCATGCAGTGTCACAATCACAAGCCTGGCAAGGACGGGCATCAAAAGGCTGCAAGTGCTTGTCAAGAGAAATCTATTTTTGAAAGCTGATGCATAAATTCAAAAGAAAATGAGCCTTTAGTATAAACTAGATGTTTAAAATAGACACGGCAAAGAAGTTCTACTCTAATTTTTTTTTTTTTTTAAAAGAGGTCTTCTGAGGCAGCAAAGCAAGAACTTTATGGGATGAAAGTGGTGAGTGGGTTTGAATGATTTTTGAGTTAATAACACTTCAATAAAAGTACTTAGATGGAAAAAGCACACTTGCAGTGACATTGCATCGCAACCCGCGGGGCTGCCTGGAACTATTGTCTCCAAGGAAGAGTATGACTCACAGCAATTTTAAGGCATCTCGCCCTGCATGCACAGTGTTTTCACATCCGAGATGCTCTCCTTTGTCATATGCATATTTGTATCAAATATGACAAATGATGAATACATGCCTAAGACCTCATTTGCACTGCATCTTCATAACACCAAATAGCTATCATTTAAAGCTGCTAAAATAACAAAAACAGTAACATAATACAAGTCAGTGCAAGCAGTAGATGCAACCTTAAGCTACATCTAAAAATATTTTTGCCCTTTACTGAGGCAGAAAAGGATACTGTTTGTTATTTATAAGAATATATACTTATATTCCCTCCACAAATGCTAGAAAACCCTAGTACCTGTCAGCAAAAAAAGAAAGCTATTGTATCTTATATATACATCATCAAATCACTCCTTGTGTTTTGGCACAGGCGGACAATTGTTTCTAACAGACAGTACCAATTACTATCTTGGCAAAGTGAGTCTCCAACATAATTGTAGATACACAAGATGTAATTAAACATCTCCACTCAGTATAAAAAAACCCAAACATTTTCAAGTGTACTAATGAAAGTTGTATATTGCTTCAGTGTTATCTGGTAAAAGGATACTGGAAGGAGATTTCCAGTGCCCCAGAACAATCGCCAGTAACATCAGTCTAAAGAGTTCCAAAGTCAGTTTACAAAAATATATAAACCAAATACAAATTTAACTTAATTTTAAAGTCAATTTTAAAGCCAAGGTTAAAGGTTTTAAAGGTCTGAATTCCAAAGTACATATAACAACCCTTTCTCAGAAATCTCAAGGGATATATAAAAAAATCAAATTCAGATTCTCATAGCCTCAACTCAGCTTTCTACAGCTTCAAATTACAGTGCCTCTAGGACTAACAAAACCTGATCTGGTAAAAATAATAGTTTTTAACTTGCAACAGTATATTGCCAAAATAATGCACTACCTTCTAGTAGTCAAGCAAATTTCCTCATCTTAGAGGCCACCAAAATAGTTCAAGGACAGTGCACCGTAAAGCAGACAGATCTCCCATACTATCTCCTGTATTCACCAAGGAGCTGTAGATTTTCTTGACCATCCCTCTTCGATAGAAAAACCAAACTGCATAAGCTTCAGATTACAAAGAAAAAAAAATCAAACTTTAATATTAATTTAAACAGATTTCTAGAATGAACTATTCTTAGAATAATCCACCATTGGTACAAAAGTATTACAGTACTTGATACCTAAAAATACCGTAACATTGATAAGGAAGAAATCCATTTACATAAAAAGAGCCCTTATAAAATGCACCTTAGGTAACCCAAGCATACTGTTTCCCCCTCAAATGATGGCAGAACATCAGCAGACATGCTAGAATGAATGCACCTTCTTTTTCTTTTAAATAAGAAAATGGATTAGCTTCCATCCATCTGAACGGACACAGAAATTCTGTAGTTTCAGGAACTCTGCTCCTCCCCCATGAAGTTACTGTTTTAAAAGGTTTGCATGGATGATAGCGAGGCTATCCCTCTTAAATTGAGAGTACTGCCTCTTGGAGCAAAGTTAGATTCAAGAGAGAGAACTGTCAACACTGCTAGGCCAAATGCCTTCACCAGTCTCCCTGTAGTTTTAAGATGCTGTTGAGACAAACGGGATACAAGTACATCAGCACAATTAAAACTGAATTATAAAAGACAGATGTAATAAATACAAAAAGTTCTAGCTGTAAGTTTCTAAGATTGATTACTCTGTTAAGACTTCATAAAGCTGTGAGGTATTTTCACTTCCATGAACAGAACAGCACTGTGCAAATTTTCAGCCCAAGAGTCATCAGGATACTATATTTAAAACATCTTCTGCATGTTTAAACATATGAAAAGTCTTTGATTTTCCATAGTTTAATATACAAAAACTTATAAAAATCCAAAGCAAAGAGTAACTTCCAATTATTTGCAACAAATTAAACACAAGTTTGTTCTGCCCAACATAAATTGTGATGAATTAAACATTAACAGGCTGATGGAGTATTTTCTCCTGATTCCTCTATATACAAAATACATTTATTTTGCCTTTACATAGAAACAGGAAGCCAGGTCTGAAAGCACTGACATCCAGGGGGAAAGAAATATAAACTGATTTATGATCTCCAAAAGGAAGACTGCAGAGCGCCCTTTGGTAATGGCATTTCCTTCTCTTGTAGACATTTCTAGTGGAGAAAAAAAGACAAAGAACAAAGGAAAAAGAAACACGTATCTTAATTTGCCGTCTCTTCTCAGGAATTTTGATGGCTCTTACTGCACACATTCAAAGCATTGCTAATGTACCAAGAAGTTATTAATAACATAATCTAAGTCAACATTCACAAAACAATTTAAATAATCAAGTATTTTGCAGTTTTGCAAGCTTTCTTAAAAGATGCAAAATACAATGCTAAACAAACCCTACAGAGAGTGGTTCAGAGTGTCTACTTCCTCATGTAGCTAATCAGGACAACAGATAAAAACAAGCTAACCACTGAAAAAATAGCTGTTACAGAAATGACTCAGCAGAATCCTCCTCAACTTGTACATCTTCTCTCACTGCAACTAGTCTCACTGAACTTCATTTATAATCAAAATACATTTTCACGGAGAAAAATTAGATGGGAGGTAAGAAAGAAGTGAGATGTTTGACATCGTAACTATCATTAAGGTAATTCAGTAACTGAAAAGTTAAAAAAGATGGGTTACATCATAGTGACAGGTCTGGACTATCAGGTGTGCTGCAAGCAGCACCAGCCTCATTAGCAAAATGATGCATATATCAAACAAAGGGAAAAAAACCCAAACCCCTGCTTTACCTCCAAGAATTGCTTCAAACGCTTTAAAGAGCCCATCTGTCCAGAGCTGGTAATTGCTTCAATTCTGCAGAAATAACAGCATGTTTCAAAATCTGCTTAGAAAGTTTGGTTTGATTTACAAGTGGGTGGGGAGTGAACGGCAGAGACTGGAAAAGACAGACGAGCCATTTAAGAGCAAACACTCACGAAGAAAAAAAACCAAGGATTATTTCACATTCCTAATCACAGATATCCTACCTTGGGATATAGTCTTCCTGGATAAGCAACATCATTTTCCAGAACTGAACCTGATACTGTTTCATGAGAGCGTTGCCACACACCTATGGTACAGAAATCCACAAAGACCTGGTTGCAGAATTGGCTTTCAGAGTAGCATAACAACTTCAGTGAACCTGTTTAATATCAACCACTTAGTATTTTATCCAGACATTTAAAGAAATATACCTACACCTGCAATAAAAGAAGTAAATCCTCTAAATGCTATTACTGCTACCACAATCACCTTTTTTTCCTTGTTGACTGTGTGGTGGCCACTGATCCCAATCTTACGATATTCTTCCTCTCACTCCAGTCTCCCTCTAGAAATAACAGCCTTCCCCAACACCATTTGCTAGGGCAAGTGCTTAGCAGACCTCATTCTTACAGGACCATGCAACTTTTCTAAAATACCGGGAACCTTAAACGGAACCAAATACAATAACAGAAATTGCACATATAAAAACTTAAGTTTTTAAATCATTCAGCTCCAAAGCTATATTTGCAAGAATGTGGAAATAGTCATGTTCCTTTCTGAAAGAATAAGGACAAGTTAAAAAAACCTACTGCTAAAAATCACTACAAACCTCACCTTAGCAATCCCTTCAGAAACTAAAATCTCACCAATTTAGATCGCTTTAGCCACCAGTAATCCACATCACTTACCTCCAGAAAATCACGAAGAAGTGTAGCTGTCACATCTGCCAGAGGCTCCATATTCAGCATCTGAGCAAGCCAGCGCCATCCATTGTTCAGCCCATGAGGATGGGTCTATAAACCAACAAAAAAGCTACCCACCACTTGTTTTAGGATTTGCAAAATGCTATTATTAAAGCAGGCAGCTTTCTGATTTACTTTTTTCTTCATAAAGTTATTTTACAATAGCCTAACATAAAACTTGATCATTATGAAAATATAAAGAAAGGAAGCAAAGGTCTACACTACAAATTACTTTGCATTGCTTTGTTGATTATGGTTATGACCATCTCCCTTCAAATATATTATGAACTGGTTTAAGTTCAGCACACCTTAACTACAAATCAAGTTTACAATACATTTAGTAGACTCTTGAGGGAGTAACAAGGTCTTAATTATAATGCCACACACACATACCCCTTGTTTGTTTCCATAAGGCCACCGGAGTTGAATGATAGCAGCATAAAGACGAATCAGTCCCGACATCCGTTTAAGAAATTGATCTTGCTCTTCCAACTTAGAATCCTTAACTTGATACCCAAGCATCCTAAGTATGAGAAGACATTCCAGTATTAGTACAGCACAACGCATTCACTTGAGTCCCTGCAGTTCTCAGCTTACTTTAAGTTAACTGTACTGAGAAGAGGGACACTCCAAAACCATACAAGAATTATTGCAAAGGCTGATGATTACCCTCTGGATCATATGTTCCACTATTTTATACCACATAGAATATTTAGGTTCTGTACTGGATATTTTCAACTTGAATCAAGCTATGGCTATCAACTGTTCTTTGAGAAGGACAAGGAAGAAGAAGCAGAAGAGCACTTCCAAAGCTGAAGGACACAGCACCCTCCAGGGAAACAGGGTCAGGGGAGCTGCACGCTTGTGAGTGAATCTCCAGAGTCTATGCCAGCACATCACAGTGCCTACATAATCAGAGATGGGGAAAGGTGGAGTTCACTCCGAATAATAGTCTTCACCCTTGCAGGGTTCATGCTGAAGAAGTCCAGTAATAAATTTACCTCTGATACTCTTCCATAGAAGTCCCCTCTTTCAATGCAGGGTAAAATGGCACAGAATAGGGACACCTTTTGTGCAGATGAGCTAAAAAGAGGTCTCCAACTCGAGGGTGCATTTCCCAGATCCCTGAGGCCACCACAGCAATTGAGAAAGCTGCCTCATGGTGAGAAGCTACTTCTTCTTCTCCTTGATTCTGGAGGGGGGAAAAGAAAGTCAGTCCCTACCCCTTCAAGCCATTTCTCAGACAAAAAAAAAAAATAAATCCTCTTTTTTGTGTAATTAGCCTCTACTAAAGGATCCTAATGTTTCCATGACTCTCTAGCCAACCACAGAAAAGCTGATAAAGCCCTATGTCCTCATGTCCCACAGAGGATGACAATAAACTTTAGCTCAGGACAGAAAAAAGGGGTTAGTGAATACAGGCACAAAGTGCAAGGCTGCACAGATACTCTCACTCCAAACAATCATTTTCAAATGTTTACAAATCAGTCACAGTTTTACTCCATGGGCTAATTTTTGCATATATTTGTCACTGCAGGGACAAAAGAAAGTTTCAAACAGCCCAAATTTAACAAATAATGAACAGAGAAAAGTACTGCCAACTTCAAAAGGTAACTCAAACAATGACACTTCATTTCTTGGGAGCTGCTAACTACACAGCAGGGACAGAAGTTTGACTCTTGGGCCTTTGCTTCCCCCCACACCCCCCCAATTCTGCCAAGATTTAAGGTTTTGAGCATATATACAGTTTTGTGGTAGATCATAAATTAACTATCAACCTGTTTTCCACTAACACCGTACCTAACTAGTTCAGAAAATATAACATGCAAGCCTGGAATTGAAAATAGTTCTTCCTCCTACAAGAGATAAAATAAGGGGTGGGAGGGAAAGAGAAACTAAGTTCTTTCACTTTTTTTTTTAATCCAGAAGGCACTTTCTCTAATCAATATGAACATTAATACATACAAGCTAAACACCTAGTAATTTTGTCCTTAGTAGCTGAAGACAGAGGACAGTGTCCAAAAGAACTTCTTACAACACTAGCTACCTTTTCCACCCCAATGAAGAGAACATTTCCTCACCACAAATTTCTCCGCAAGTTTGTAATAAACAAAATCCAGACCCTGTGGATGCTGAGTCACTGATACAGTTCGCCCTCCAGTCAGAACAGACTTTCCAGAGAGCAGGTTATTGATCTTGTCAAATATCTCTTTCAGCTGAGAGCCTGCAGATATAAAAGGAATGTATGGAGACAGAAGATTAGGAAACAGCAGACAAGTCTTAACCAGACAACATCAACTTCACAAAAACTAGACCTACATCCCAAAGGGCAAGGCAACTCAAACTGCATATTTGCTGTATCTGATTAAAGAAGCTTAATCATGATGAAGCAAGATGCCTCTGAAGAAAGCAACAGACCTTCAGAACATAAGCAAACCCTGTGCTGCAAAGACCTGGATTATATGCACACCAGCTTTCTGCTGTAGGGATAATTAGAGAAACATTGAATATGTTGTGTCCTACTAAAATCTTTACAGCAAAAGGCATTTCAGTTGGATTGGGTTCTTGGCATTCTCCTGACCTGCTATTCTAGAGATCTGGCTCACAGGGATCGTAGCTGCTTTCTGCAAGTCTGTTTTTATCTTCTTAACCTGCAGAACAAACAAACACCTTTAAAAACATTTATAGACAAGTAAACTACTATGATAGCTCGCATGAGCAGACTGTTAATAGATGCTGCTAAGTTAGGACACCCTTCGTTAAAAAAAAAAAACAAAAATCAATTCTATTTCCCCAAGAAATTAAGACAATCAGTCTTTAGCAGTATTAGTCATTTGTTCATACCTCATTGTTGTCTTTGCAGTTGCTGATTCCACTGAAAGAAGCAACACACTGCTCAGCAGCATCTTGAAGCTGCTGGTACCACTGCATGGTACTTTCTTCTTCCTTAACTTGCAGTCCTGATAGTAAAAAAAAAACAAAAAAAAAAAAAAAAAAAAAAAAAAAAAAAAAAAAAAAAAGCAGAAGACTAAGACAGGCCTAAAACTCTAGAAAACCTTAATAAAACTTTTTTAGAAAAATTGCAAGGAACTAACAGCTTCATGAGTGCTTTTTTCCCAGAATTTAGTTTAGAAAGTTATGTTCAGAAATGAACTGCAAGTTTGCAAGCTATACAGGAATCCTCCTTCTCAGCTTAATAGCTTCTATTTGCAGGATATCTGGACTTAACTTACTCTCAAGAAGGAAGCCATTTCAGTGGTCTGTCCTTGTATGTTTTGTCATATCATGCATGACACATCTACACTCGCAAGAAGGCACAATGTTATTTTCTAATACTCCAATACATGGCATACTGTCTAGGAAAAGCAGGTTTTGCTCCAGTTAACACAGTCAATTTATGCTGCATCAGTTTCATTACAAACCTTTGCTGCCAGCAGTCCTATACCTGTTTTGCTAGTTGTGCTAAAAGTAAAGGCTACGACAAGGTATGTCGTCACAACAGTAAGATTCCAAAGTAGTATTTAGCCTAACAGTAAGAACATGTAAGACAGGGGGAGGGAAAAAAAAGAAGCCTAACCAACCTTCCTTCTGCTGCTTTCCACCTGACTGCTGTGCAGGGGCAGGAGCCTGAGCCTTCACCTGCTCTTTTTTCAGTAACTCTTTCTGCTTCTGTCTCTCTTCCTCTTCATCTCTCCTTTTTTCTTCCACAGCTGCAGCGATTTCTTGCTGCATGCTGGATATCAACCCTCGCATCTCCTGCAGTGCTCGTTCAGTATTGGCCACGTCTGCTTGAGTAGGGAAACCTCTCTGTCAAGAAACAGAGCAGGTAATATAGCATCAATCTCTTGTTCCAATATCTATGGACCAACGGCAAGAGCAAGGAGCCTATGAAGCATTAGCCCTCAGATAATCTGGGAACCAGCTATACATTTTATCCTCTTTGGTGAAAATACCTTTTTCTCCTTTATTTGTACATTAACACTGGTCATAACATTTGTAAATAATGTTAGTCCATGACTAGATCTCACAAGATCTTGGATAACAAAAATTAATAACACGCTTTGACAAGTATAAGGGAACCCCAATGCAAAGCCTACACAGCTTCCTCTGCAGAAAGCCAGCTGTGACAAGCTTGAACACAGAATTAGCCTTATTATAGTGTTTTATTTTTCAAGGTTTGTATCCCACCTTTACACAGAGGAAAAAAAAACACTTTAAAGGAAACCTAGTTACTGCAAAAAGGCTTAGGAGTATAGGAGAATGTGTTCAGTATTTAACAATTTATGAGCCACTCTGCTTCCATGGTTGTCTCAAAAAGGAACTTTACAGCACCAAGAGCACCAAGGGTTTACAGTATTTTAATACTGAATCTTTCTCCTGTAGAAATCCTCACGCGATTTTATAAGCCGTTTTCAAGAGAACAGCTAAAGTGCCACAGAAGAGAATTCTCCGTTTAAATTAGATGAGTATCTAAAAACATTTCTGTGACATCTTATTTAATGGCCTCATAACAAGCTGCCTTTGGAGACAACTACAGGAAACTTTACGAAGGAATGGCAACCAAAGTTAAGAACAACTCTAGAGCCTCTACCTCACTTGTGGTGCGGATGAGTCCTGACACCAGCCCACAGATCTGGTTGCCACGATTACTGTATGCAGAAAGATCAATTCTTGGCAAGTCTTTGTGTCTATAATTGGGATCAATCTGCTGGTTAAGCTGCAACACTTCCTCCTGGATGGAATAAAGGCGACGCAATCTTTCCTGGCCCTCTTCTTTACGCAAACGCTCCAGCTCTTCCTGACGCTGTCTCTGTTGCTCTGCCTCACGCAGTTTTAGGTTTAACACCTGGGGAGAAAAGGACACAAGAGACACAAAATACTTGAATAACTCCAGTTTCACAGGTCCTTCCTGCTCCTACAACACATGTGCCTTTACTGTGTTTCCACAACAACGCAGTAGGTGTCTAGAACAGCGCCAGAAAATACATTCTCACTCTAGGGGTGCCACATAAATACAAATAAATCAATTGGTCTTTCCAGTTCCCATTGAGTAGTCACATCTTTTATGAAAGATAACTCTTACAAGTCTTACCTTTGCTCGGTGTCGGTGTTCTTCCTTCAACTTCTCTTGCTGTCCCTGAGCCTCCTTTGAGCTATAATAAAGTCAGAAAAACTGTATTCAAGACATGCACAAGACGAAATACAAACAAACACACAGCAAGTTACTGTTAAAATAAGCCAAGCTAAAGGAATTTTAACTGTCACAAAGATAGTCTTTTTCTCACCGTTGAAACCTCAACGGTAGCCAGAGATCTACTCTGAAGGACAAACAATAACAGGATAGTTAATGTAAGAAAAGCAGCAGGTGAGGTTTTCAAGCACAAGTGACTAGCATAGATTTGTCAGGCACAAGAATTAATCCTCACATTGATTAAATGCTATAATATTTTAAGGATACCAGAGCTAATCTCACCTCTTCTCCATTACTTCTTGCAAATCTTGGAATTCCTGATGCTGTTTTAGCTCCTTCAGTTCATCAAAGCGCTTCAGTTGTTCACTTGCCAGGTCATACACTGCCCTCACCATCTGCTCTTGCTGCTCTTGGCGTTGCCTTAGCCCCTCCTGCAGATTGCAGACGTGCCAGAAGCACCACAATGTAGTAATCAGTGGAATTTGGACAGAAGAAAATAAAATTAAATTGCCCAAAGTGGGCGAACATTTAGGGTAACTTACTGTTCTGCTGCTTTTACCAGAGCATTGCTACATCTGGTTGTGTAGCTCTTCTCTAATTCACATACAACCTCAACTTTTTTTTTTTTTACCTTTCCTTTCAGCCTGTGCATCTCTTCATACATCCGAATGCAGCCTTCGACTTCTGTAACTTTAGATGGCAGAACTGCTGAAAAGACTTCTTGATCCATTTCCAGCAGACTAAGATCTCCATTTCCCTGCGCAGTCAGCAAAATCAGTGACTGAATACAGTATCAGCAATTCATGGAGGAAACGAGGTAAATCAAGTCTCCTAAATTGCACTTTATTTGTAGAGAAACAGACAAAGCAGTCAACCAATGCACAACTTTTTAGAGTAGTTATATACCCCTGTAGTGTACCCTCAGCATTTTGAGTATCCCCCAGCACCTATATGAGGTTGGGATAATTACTTTTCCCAATCACTAAAATTGGGAGCAGAGATACCAAGAGTCTGTAGGATATTCACGAAGGCTAACTGTCACCTAGAAGGCTAGACAGACTCCCTGCGTTCTCTTAACACTCAGTGAAGATGTTACACTGGAAGAAGTCAAGACAAGTTTATACTTTGAATAAACCATTCTTCAGGAGGAGTCTTCAGAGTCTTTTTTATAACTTTTATCAGATCTTGCTGCTTCATTAAGATATTTTGATCACAATATATTTCTTAAGTCTAAAGGGGGCCAAGATGATGTAAAACTTTGCTGCTCAGTATCATCGTTATGTGGTGAAGTCATCGTTTAATGCATAGCAACGGACATTTGTTTTCTTCTCAGGTGCTTCATCAACTTCATTACCTCCACAACTCAACAGCTTGTTGCCCAGCTCCCTACCCTTTCGCCTTGTAAAGGGGAGCTGTAACACATCTAAGTCATTCGAAGACTCCAGAAAACCCAAGGGGCTACTCACGGACTCTTACAACAGGCCTGATCCTACTCTGTGACCTTCCCTCCATATGGATGAATTCCATACAGCTAATCCATATAACTATACGGCTCCAACTAAATTTTCCTTAATTATGGTGAAAAAGGGAGTTTGCTTTTGGCCTACTATGAAACATTATTCTATGAAAATCTTATTAATACCAATTTTATCATCACCTCTTTATCCTACAAAAGTTGAAACGCAGCACATTTTTCCCCACAAATTAACAGCGCACAAACCAACCTTGATCAACCAATTTATAGCAGCAAGTTAGTGCATTTTTTCTCACAGCTGCTCACGTATGGATTACAATCAGAGAGCTACCTTCGTTTCACTTGGCTGTGCAGATGAAAGCGGCGAAGAGCCCTGCTGGCTAGAAGACATGATTTTCTCCAGAGAAGGCGACCGGTTTGTGAGGGGAGGGGATTCTTTAGGCGTTGAACTTCTGGAGGGTGCCGTTTCTGGGGCTGATTGCCCAATCATCCTGTCTAGGACCCAGCCGGAATATGGGGACAGCACAAGAGGAGACATGCATCCTTCCAAGATATCCTAGAGAGAAAACATTTTCTGTCAACGCGAAACACATCAAGAAATCAATAAAACATTAACGTGCCTTGAAAACACCTGCACAGCTGCTTTATAACCGCAGCTCTGTACCACAGTTACCTGTTTCTTCTGCTGTTTTTTCAACGCTTTTTCCAGGCTCCCCTACTTTTGCAGGACAGCAGGACCGCCACGCTGGAACCTTCTCCTGTAACACCACCACCCCCTCCTCCTTCCCAAACCCCGCGCTATTTAGCCAGTACCAAGGGGCCAGGACCCGACCCGCCGGAAGGGGAGCAGAGGGGCCCAGCCGCTGACTCGCGAGGAGCAGCGGGCAGCAGAGCTACCACAAAGGCGATTTACGTATTTCAAGCCCCGACTGTTAACGGCACAAGGAGCCGATGTATGACCGCGCGGAGGAACGACTCACGGATCTCCCCCCCTCAGCCGCGCACAGCCCCCCCCGGTGAGCAAAGCGGGAGCCGCTGCGGCCCGGGAGCTCCCAGCCGCCCGCCGGGAGCAAGCCCTCACCTCATCCTGGAGCCAGTGGCGGCAGTAGCTCAGCTGGCCCTTGCTGGAGGCACGCAAAGCCGCCAGAGTCTCCCAGCGAAGCTGCCGCGGCTGCACGGCTACCCGCGGCTGCATGACTGCCCGCTGCCGCTGCGCCTGGCAACGGGCTGACCCCTCCCCACCCTTCCGCTTCCGGGGCGCCGCCGGCGGCGTCTCGCCCTGACCCGAGCGGGCCAGAAGGGCGGCGGCTGCCCCCTGGCGGGCAGGCGGGGCCCTGCCCCTCCCCGCCGAGCGCTGGCGCCTCAGTTCGAGTCCCGCCGAGGGCGGCTCCCGGAGCGGTGCTGTGAGGAAACGGGCACTGCCGTGCAACACCGGCAGTTTCGCCGCTTTTCCCCTTATTTTGTGTATTCTCGCGGAGGAGCCCCGGGAGGGAGCGCTGCAGCAGTTATCCCGGTTTGCGGGGGCTGGGAGAGGTCCCACAGAACACAGACAGCGTCAGGAGTGTAGTTGCCTGCACCAACGCCCCGGCGATGTGTTTGTTTTTTCCAAAATACCAGCCAGGAGAGCTGTCCTGGTTTCAGCTGGGATAGAGTTAATTTTCTTCCGAGTAGCTGCTGTGTTTTGGATTTAGTATGAGGGGGGCCCGATCCTCAGGTGGTGAGCAATTGTATTGCATCGCTCCTTTCGTACATTCTTTTACCATTATTTTCTCTTCCATTAGTGTTCTATTAGACTATCTTTATCTCAACCCTGAGTTTCTTTTCTTTCTTCCGATTCTCCTCCCCTGTCCCACTGGGAGCGGGGCGAGGGAGTGAACCGCTGCACGGTCCTGGTGGCCGGTTGGGGTTAAACCACAAGAAGACCCTAGCCATAGCACACAGAAGAGGAAATCCCCAACACAAGCAATTAAAGTGCCGTTTATTTTTTGTTTTACCATAGCACCTTTAGGATTTTTAAAGTGTTAAACACACACACGCACGCAATTACAGAACTCTCAAAAAACAATTAACTTAGAACACCTTTATGACAAATACTGCCCAATGACAACATCGCACATAAATAGGATACAAAAGAGATAAAAACTGTGTTTATTTTTGCCCTCATAAGAATCGTTTACTGGAAAGAATAGGGCACATGAGTTTTAGGGACTCAGCATAATGAAGACCTGATTTTCCAGGAGAAGGTGCAGGCTGGTTCGATGAAGAAGTTGAGTATCTGTAGCTGCTCTTTAATTGGCTTAAAACCAAGTCAGTATTTCACGTGCGCCCTGAACTCGTGTGGCATTCACAGCAAGAGCCCAACTGAAGTGCCACTGAGGTTAAACCACAATCTTTCCTTTGAATTCAGATGGTTTTGGCTCAGTCCTGGGGATATTCAGGATCAGGAAAGCAGGGCGAGAGGAGTAAAGCAACATTAGCATCACACTCAGAAAAAAGGTGACGATCAGAGAGTATACAAGAATCAAGTAAAATTTAAAAAAACCCAAATCATTATTTCTGGTATAAAACTGTTTACGAACACCGTGGTTGTTCAGGAGATAATCTCTTCTAAGTGTAGAGCCCAGGCACTTAAGTTATTTTCAGCTTCACACTTCCGGTGGGTGGACCCTCTCCCACCATCCTATCATCCAATGTATCAATACAATGTTCAATAGTTAAAAAAAAATATAAAAACCCCCACATGATCTCCCCAACACAGAAACAGAATGAAAATAGAAGCATGAAAAGGAAAAGAGCTCTTATTAACATGCTCAATAAACCCCTGACAAGTGCTAAGAGCTGAAACCATGAGGACTTTACAGGCTGAAAAGGACCTTTTCCATCATATGCAAAACCATCTGGTTTCTGGGCACCGTTTATGGTGTAAGGCCAACCTCCAACACCAAACGGGTATTGCTGATACCCTACACTTAGGACATAAGCCACCATCATTTTATTGTCTCATGCTGCAAGAAAAAGAGGAAATCTTCTACTAATAGTGACCCTGAACTGACAACCTATTTTCTAAACACCATATGGCTTTGAAATAGGGCTCCTTTTGTGCTTAGAAGCAGAGATGCAGGGAGAGCGTTGTCCTCACGGAGAAGAACGAGAGCGGCTGGGGGAGCCCAGCAAGGCACTTTCTCCAAAAACATTGGCATAGGAAGACTTCAGGAATTGGACATAGTTTTGCATGCTGCGGTTGGTGCTCTCTGACTGCTCCAACCGATCCTTTAAATCCTGTAGGCGGCTTTCAAACCGGCGCTCTGCCTGCATAAAGAAGCACAAATCACAGGCTGAAAGACAGCAACATTCATCGTATTCACGTTAAACTCAAGCTGCTCCCAAAAAGTGCTGAGGACAGCAAGAATTAGCATAGCGGTAGATGACATTACCCTAGATGGTGCTGTGATATTTATAATTTGTTCTGCTCATTTCCAACTCCATTCAGCAACCCGCTGATAAAAACAGGAGACAACGCAGCTAATCAGTTGGGCTTTTAAAACTGATTAGCTGTGGTTATGGGGAATTAAACACACTCTTTTCTGAAAAGCAACTTGACCTGATCCATGTGCCAACCCAAGTAAAACTCAAAGAAACAAGCAGGGCAAACAGGACATTATGAAATATTGCCCTTCTTTCTTCTAGAAAAAATCCTCTCCTCTAGAAAAGAAATTGCATTCCCTCTCAGATAACCAAGCACAGTAAATGAAGTTGAAATCTGTCCATGATATCTGGTGTGAATCTCATTTGAAGGTAAGAAAGGTCTGATTTTTTTTCTTATGCACACGTAAGTTTAGAGCAAGGTCATTCAGATCGTTGCTATAAGTAACAAGCAAATGAGAGTCTGCATTCCTGGATTAGTGTCATAACAGACATGTCATATCACACATCCGCAAGGGACAGATATAACAGCATGTCGCATTCAGACACAGCTCTGCGTGACTTTTGCAGCAACCTGTAGGACCTTGGTTTATGGACGCCAATTACTGCCAGGACACCACCAGCACAGGAAGAGCATCCCTTGCAAGTCACTCACATCGTCTTTGCTCCGGCGCAATTGGTTCAGTTCTGTTTTATTCCTACTCAGCTGGGTCTCCAAATCCAACATCTTGGACTGTGCTGCCCTCTCTCTAGATGTTGCTCGTTCTCGAGTTTGTTCCACCTACATGTAACAACAGAACAACAACTTTTCTAAAGGGTGTCTATCGAAGAATGGTTTTTCCCTACCCCATTGCCCACAAAAGCCCTGTAAAGTTTAATTGGACACATTTTCACACATAAGCAGCAGCTTAGTCTTGTGCTTTCCTCTCTTCTGTTGCAAACTGGAGTGCAGGGTTCAGTTTTTCACTGGTTTAAGTGCTGACAAACAGTACCAGCATTGTATTTCACTGAACATGATGATTTTCATTAATTTGGTCATAGGCCAAGGAGGTATTTCCAGCATTCTCGCTGTTCCCCTTTTACAGTCTGGGTAGTTTCGGAAAAATTCACAAACACAAGAAATTACTTACTTGTCTTTTGGCATCTTCAATGGCCATCTCCAGCTGACGTGCCAAGGAGCTACATTCACGGGTCTTCTCCTCTAACCGCAGCTGACACTGGTGGATCGACTCCTCACGTTTTGCTATGACCTGAAGGAATTCTATGTTCTGGGCGCTTGTTGTCTCTAGTTTTCTAGGTTAAGACAATATGGGAAGGAAACCTATTCATTTTAAATGGAGTGTGTTGTCTGTCTTTTTGTCAGGTCCTGACTAGTCTGGGAATGAATTCTATTCCCCCCTGAAAGGCAAAAGCCCCAAGAAACACTTCTCCATTTCTCAAATCAAAATTTCAAAGATTGAAGGACACAGAGCATTCACATACCCACATTTTCCCAGACATTGTCACTAAAAGGAATTTATAAACAGGGGTAAAAACACTGTAATATTTAGTAACCTCAAAATTGTCAGGCTAGGTCAGACCAGGAGCTGGTTTATCTGCTGTGTAAGTCATCATCCTTTCTAACAACATTCACAAAAGGTGCTGCTAAAAATTGTAACTCTCTTTCCAGTGGACAGCTACTGATTACAGATCCTTGTGGAATAAGCAAATGCACAGAATCCTGGAGGCACGTGGGGGACTGGAACAAGACTGAAGCTGTTTCAATCCCCTGAAAAAACAATGGGAAGAGGATGGAAATGGAAGGTTAAGAGAGCAAGACAGCCTAATATTTCTAACCTTTCTAGCTCCTCCACCTTCAAGGTGAGCTGCTTTTTCTCCTCCTGGGCAGACTGATACCTCTCTCTTGTCATCTCCATTTTGTCCCCCTGGAGCTCAATCTAAAAATTACAGTCAGTAGTTACTTTATAGAGTAGGCACTACACACACATGACCAACCACCTAAAATGTATGCAGCTCTCCAGAAGGAAACATGTTAAACTCATAATGTCTGGAGAGCCCCAGAAAAGGAACAGTGGATAGAAAAGAAAAGCACTAAACATCCATTTTGCCAGTGCTTCTAGTTAATGTTTGGAAAGCTATGAGAAAATTCTTCCGTATTGCAAATGAAAAGCTAGGTCCGTAAACCGTCATATGTAGAGCAGCCACCTGCAAGCACAGCAAAGCATACATTAAAAGCAGCCATATACATGACAGCAGCCCACAAAGGCATTAGAGCCAGGAAGGTTTGTAATTCCAAGCCAATCAGAGTAAAGCAGTCTGACTGCGAGAACGTTCGCTGTGTGTCTTGAGGCATGGTTCATGCCTATCTATAATTGTCCTGTAATACCTAGGCAGTCCTTCTGGGGATAAAAAACAGGAACTGGGAAAACAACCTGAAATCAGGGTGAGAAAACAAGGCTGGGACAGCACGATTAGCAGAAAACCTCAGGAGGGAAAGCTGACAAGATGATGGAAGTAACAGAAGCAAGTGTTGACATTAGCAAGTGTTGTCACTGCTGCTGTTCAAGTCCCAATAAGGTTCTGCACCAAGGGATGAGAAACCTGTCAAACAGTAAAGAATGCTGCTAGCTACGCCACTAACTTCTCGCACAAAGACATAGCACACACTTTTATTTTGCAGTGCACGTTTAATCTTTTCAAAAACAGAGACGAAGTTTGAACCTTCCTGTGATTAGAAATTCATCTTGGTCTCAGACTTGCGGATTGCAGTGCTGCAGGTATTTTCTGCCAGTCCCTTACCCGCTGACGAAGATCTGCAATCATGACAGACAGGTCCACGTTCTTCTTCTCATAACTCTGAAGCTGGTCCTGACATTCTGCTAGCTGTGTCTCTGTGATCTTTAGGATCTCGGGCAGCTTTTCCAGTTCAGCAAGCTGGCTCTGGAACTGCTTACGCACCTACAGTCAAAGAAGAGAACATGAGAAACTTTCAAATGTTCATAAGGTCAAGAATAAAAAATTTCTCAATTTCAGTGAAGCTTTGTTAGTCTGCAACCACGACAAAACTGTGTGGATATTTGGCCGGTGTTAGGAATTCAAAGCCTAAGGTCGTCTTTTAGTCCAAAAGGCTTTCTCTTAGGATTTGGCATTCCCTATGGATGGAGTGAAAATGAGCAAGTATTTTGGATGCTGGGCTTCAATTTTACTAGAAGTACAAGCTCTTTTTTGAGGACAGCTGTTTCACATCAGACAATGGTGTAACCTGCATAGCCCACTGGTTTACACCACTATTTCTGCGGCAAAGGACACACTAAGCAATTTAAACACCTCTGAAGAATGCCATATGGTAAAAAAGAAGCTGCTAAACGTTCAATAAATTTTGCAGAATGAACAAGTCCCGAGAAAAACTATTGGAAAAGGCAAATTCAGATAATACTTTTATTTCCTATTCACAGCTATTTTTCACTACATTCAGAACAGTAAGATCCACAAATATCTACAACATATCAGTCTTTAGAAGAATAGTTACCAGTTCAATCTCCTTGTTCATTTCATCCTTCAGTGTCTTGTTCTCTTTATCGTACTTCTCCAGTTTTGCTGCCACATCATCTGCTTCCATTCGGGTCTTCAACACCTGGACATAGCAACAAGCCCACATACTTTAGCTGTTATATATAGTTTTCAACAAATGTGCATTGCTTTGGAGTAACTAAAACTGCTCAAGGATCAGCAACAAGTCTCTTGCCACACTAACCACCACCCCAGAACTGTATTTGGCAGTTCACTTTCTGCTTCTGTCACCTGGATCATCATTTGGGCTTTCCACTAAATGTTCTCCCCTCTTGCCTTATCTTCCTATTACCACAATATCCAAAATCCCCCCAACAAAGCAGCCAAGGAATGGTACTTGCCACACTAAAAGGCAGAAGAATTAAGGCTAATAGAGACAGAAGAACCAAAATCATATGAAACTGCAACATCCTCCAACAGCAAACAAAGGGTTAAGGCGTTATAGAATAAGCCACAACAGCGAAGGGAGAAAACATGTTTGTACAAGGGCTGAAGGTTTTAATAAAACACCTACCTGTGACTTGTAGGTTTCAATCAACTCTTCATAGTTCCTGACAGAGCTCCTGAGCTGCTGCACTTCCACCTGTGCTTGGTTCAGCTTTTCCTCCATTGGGACCACACTAGCCTGAAAAAAGAAAACATCTTCCATTGAGCACTTGGAAGTAACTGCCACGCTAGCTGTCTAACACTGTCGAGATTAAGAAAAAAGACTTTTGTCACTGTAAGTTGGCAAAACTTTCCAGACTTCAGTGGATTGCCAAATTTACACCAGCAGAGCACACGGGTTTGGGATGGATGTGCAGTCTTTCCATTTGCCTGAATGGGCTGTGCTACTTGGATTAGGGCCACTCCTTATCTGGATCAATGCCTAGCTTTCCAAGAAGAAAATTATGTAGGTCACCTACAAGATCACCAGTGATAAGAGAGATGACAGGAGAAGTATGCCAGGGATTTTTTTTTTTTATTCTGGAGATCACCATTCTGTCTGCATGAGCTACAGTTGTCAGTTCTGTGGCCAGCAGCATGAAGATGTAAGGACAAGATGTAAGGTCCCAGCTGGAAGAAACAGTACTTGGATTGGAGATACTCCTAGCCAAAATGCAGAAGAAACCCAGTCCTCCCAGAATGTTCATTTTCTTTGTGTCTCTCCCCAGTGTACTTGCCTGATCATACTCAGGTAAAACTGGTTTGAAACTAAACAGCAGCAATGGGTGCAATTCAACTCTGTCCTCGGAGGCCAAGCAATTTGTTATAATTTCTCCTTTTTCCCCCCCCTAGCATTTCAGTTTCAAACCCCTAGAAGTGCTGACCTTCAGCCTTTCATTCTCCATTTTGAAAGAAGTGGTCTCTGTAGTCTGTCGATGCAATTTATCCACCAAAGCTTCTCTGTCCTCTCGCATCTTGTCCTCCAGGGTTGTCTGCTGTTCCAGCAAGTCTGCAACACGGCTGCCATACAGAAACAAAATGAATCCTTAAGTGACAAGAAAGAATAAGACTCCTAACCCTTGAAAATGAGCTTCAGAAACACAGCTTTTCCCTATCCCTTCATCTTGCACCTCCAGTCATGTATGCATACCTATCTGTTACACTGTTCTACTATCTCAGTCTTCTTAGCCTGCAGGAAATAAACTTGAGTTGTCCCCCTGGAGTTCAAATGCATTGCCTCCAAGCTACTCAGGATAAAGAGCTACCTCTCTCTTGTCTGGTACCTACTTATTTTTTCCTGCAGCAACAGCTGTACTGCAGTGATACCAACATGTTTATTCACCTTCACAACAAAATTGGCATTAACTATACTGCCTATCTCTTCTAATCCCTTCTGTTCAAATTCCTCAAACAGATCTCAAAAGAAAAATAACCTTAATTATTTCAAAGCATTACAAAATGGCAAAGGAATAGAGTTTTAAGGGTCAGCAATTAAATTATCCTTGAACTTAGAACTCATCCCCACTCATGCCAGTTTCTCCAAACTAATTTTATTTTAACCTGTTCAACATAACAATTTCCAGTTCGAGGTCGCTCTTGTCCTTTACTACTTTGTTGTAGCGACTCCTCCAGGACTCCAGAGTAGACAGCGCCTCAGCAACATAACTGTCCTATCAAACAAAAGAAATACATGAGGAAAAGAGCAAGGGTGACAAAAACGCCACTGGACACGGGATATGCAGACAATACACAGAGATGCTGATATGGGTAAGCATGATATGTGCAGAGACTTCACTAAGACTTTTAAAATATTGAGGACAAATATTTATTTTTATTCTTCCTGATCCTTCAGAGAGAGGTGTTCTCCAACGCTACTGTCAGCCAACAGACATAACAACAGCAAAAGAAGAAGAAATCCTCTTTGAAGGCAGATGAACTATCAAAAATACAAAGCATGGCTAAGATTCTACTAGTGGCTCTGGTCCCCGGAATTCTAAAAACAAGGGAGAGAAAAAAAGTTCCCTTCTGTTTTGTTTTAGTCCTAACTTTTCTACTTTTTCTTGATATCCTTCAGTCATTTTTTCAACAGAAAATTCCAGTACACCTGCTCTGACTAGTTTCTTGATTAACAACCAACTCCATTCAGAATTCTCAGCCAAAACCACAAGGCTTTATTTTACTGGCTTTTGTCAACCCTCAGATGGTTCTAAAGAGCCAGGTGAAAAATCAGATCCGCTAGCTTAGAATGATGGAAGTTACTGCATGTCCTAAGTTAAGGACATGCAGCGAATACAGTGACAGCTGAGAAAACTGGATTTGTTCTAAACTTAGCATAACTGGGCCAAAGCATCAAGACAGAAATAAATCTCATTAGCTGAAAGCAGAGATGCTCCCCAGGGCTGCTACCAGAAGTCAAAGATTTAGATACATGATCTGAAATGAGGTCTCTCCTCCTGTATTATCAGGTACCTTTTCTGCTAGCTGGACAGTCAATTGCTCTGCATACTCTTCACTTCGCTCTGCCCGCTCTTTCTGTGCACGGACAGCTTTCTTCAGGCCCTCTTTATCACGGTCTGCCTTCTGCCTTAGTTCTTTCAGCTGCTCCATGACATGTTCCACCTCTGCCTTATGCTGAGCTTCACTGCGCTCTAGATTCTGCAGGAGGGAAGAAAACACACATATGGAATAATGCCCTCATACCTGCATACCCAAATCGGCAAGTAATTTCCTAGAAACAGTGGAGAGAGCTGGGCATAAACCTCCAACCTTCAGCCTGGAGCTACCTGCAATCACATTTCACCTACACAATCCTGTCCTAATGCTGACAGACATGTTAGCATGACATGTCTACCTTTCCTTCCGAGTCTTCTTTTCTTCTTCTATAAGCTGTTCTCTAGACTTCCTCTCCTGACCAAGACAAATACTGGTCTACTAGTCTTTTGATCTACCCGAGAATATTGTCTTTTTTAACTGAAAGCTCACATATAATAATTTGCTTTATGCAGCTATCTATATAGCTTAACAGAATTAAAGCTCTTCTAAATGATTAACACACATGTTCATCATAACATCATCACAACACCAAAAGACATGTTAAACGTAAGACTTGGTTCTAGATAAACCAGGGGAACGACCCCCTCCTCATTAATACCGTAGAAAGCATGCGTGAGCGTGATCAAATACAGGAACCCATGGCACCGCATTTTTCCCAGAAAGCAAATTAAATAGTTTACGATCTCTCTTCATGCTTGACTAAACCAAAGCCATCTTTTAAATAATTCTGTAATAATTAACGCAGGAGAGAAAAAAAAAAAAAAAAAATCTAACAAATGCACATAGACCTTAAGGCTCATGCATCAAAACTGAAAAGCTTCTTCTTTTCTTACTTCATTTGAAAAGTACGGTGTGAGTTAATGGCATAAACATCACCAGCCAACATTTCAGTCTACCAGACAGTAGAAGAATAGTTGGTGAGTGCTACTTCCCCTGTCAGTTAATTCAGTTCATGGCAGTAAAGGAACAGACAATCCCCCGGAACCACTGAAAACATACCCTTATCTGTATAGTCAGACGGTTGTTCTCAGCTTCTTTGTTTCGTAACTGCGCTTGTAAATGGCCTCTCACAGCCTCCATAGATTTGGAGAGTTCGCACGCTGTCTTTGCCTGGTCCTAAATAAGAAGCAACAAGACATACACCTTTTTCCTCAACAAGCTAATAAAAGGAACACTTTATAATATGTAACAGTCTCAGATTTCTTCACTGAATGATCTCCATCGACCTCCACTTTCATCAGATGGACCTTCACACCTCTTCTACTCCAACAAAATGGGGAACAAATGAGTAGCCATTTATTTTACATCAGATGTGAATGACTGGTCTGAAAGATTTGTTCTAGGGCAAAACATCCTTCATATCTGGGCTCTTCCACTACATCACCTTTTACTTCCTAAACAGAGGAACAGACTGGAATTTGACATCAGGGACCAACAGGACCTTCGACAGAAAGGCAATCCAGTGATAAGCCCTAGCAAAGAGACTACTACCTAATCAACCTTGTTATGGATGTCTTATTGATAGCAATATGAATTCCATGAATATGGAATCCACAACTGTGTGGGAATAGGTAGCTGTCTGTCTAGCTTTATAAGCAAGCCAGTCATCTGATCCCTTAAAAAGTAATTGTCTGCAAATACAAACCCATATTTTGGACTATCTGTGGTTCTACAGAACTGGAAGGTGGAGCAGGGACGGGAAAAGAGAAAAAGGAAACTACCTTTTCTGCCTGTATCCTAATGGTAAGATTGTCCACTTCTTCTTCTTTCTCCTGAAGCCTCATCTGAAGTTGCTGGAAAACAAGTATCACTCAGATTTTAAGTAACAAATACGTTTAGGTTGGCAGGTGGAGGGAAAGAGGCGTAACTGCCCGCCTCCCGAGACCCTCTGGTCCACGGCACTCTCAGTTTGGTATCCACAGCAACAGCATCCTCAGCCCCAGAAAAACAGTCTGCATTCTCCTCAAATAGAAAGCAAAACGGCTACACATACATTTGTGTAGCAGGGCACAGGATACCCAGTCAAGAACGAGGACCTGACAGGCCTATATACTCCACAGACAAAAAGGGGCATTACCTATATCTCACAGCAAGTTTTATAACATCTGTCAATGTAAGAACTCCTTTCTCTGTTTAGATAAGGAAATCAACAAAGACTGGCACCAAGTCACTCACTCATTCAGTGACGGGAGCAGATACAGAAAGCGTACCCTCTTGGTGCTTTTCTATCTCTAATGATAATATGATAAACATACAGAAACAAGAAGATGATTTCCAAACTGATGAATTCTATCCTGACTGTCAGGGATATTTTGATGGTAGATATTTTTTTTCTCTCCCACCCACAGTTTTCTTTTTAAAGAAAAATGTAGTACAACTCTTGCTTTGTACATTCAGTACCATAAGAAAAGGTAAGCACAGTCATTTGTGCTTGATTTGAACAACATAATGCGAACAAGCTTAAGTTCTCCTTTATAGCTGAATACTGTAAGTCCTAATGGTGCTCTTATATGTAGGTCTTAATTGTGCTATCCTCATTCTAAGCCCCCATATTACAAAGGCTATGAAAATCTATCCACTTCAAAATATAGGTTGTTAACCAGAGGAGCAACGTAGTGGCTCTGATTACCACAAAAGCCAAAATATTTTTAATTGGTCTAAAAGACAGTGTAAGACTTGATAGCTGAATACAAGACAAAGAAGAGCTTGTAATTTTAGATCTCTCTGTTTTATCAGAGACAGAGAAAGAGAGAGAGAGAGATTTTGGTTTGCTTACCATTTTCTCTGCATCTGAGTCAGCCAGCCTTTTCAGTAGTGCTCCTTGCCGCTCCAATATCTTCTGAGCATCCTTCTACAAAAGAAATGCATGAGAAAAACGGTTAACTAAAAAGACAATTTTATACAGATTCTTTAGATGGAACTGGGCAAATCAACCGTTTCCCCCCAGTTGCAGCAGCAATTCTCAGAAGATACCCAGAAGCGTCAAATTTGCTCAAAATTTCACACATGATCACCCATCTCAGAAAGCTTTTCCACTTCTCAGTCAAAGATTATAATAAAAACCACGATGGCAATTTAAGGTCTTTCAGAACTCGCTCACTACTCAGTGAAGGGCAGGTGGAAAAACTCAGTCCTTTTATCCAGTCTCACTGATGGCCAAAAGAACTACTTTAGCTCAAATGGAACATAAACTACAGGAAGAATAGCAATTTCATTTCTGTATTGCTCTTACAAGTAATATAGAATTGTTCTGTACAAGCAGTACAGAACTGTTTTCAGTTTCTCTGTTACTGCTCTTCCAGCCTACAAAAATGAAGTTGTGAACATCCTTAGACCCCCATTAGCTAAGGCCACATCTAGGCCTCAGACTTCAGCCAATGCGACTGTAGCAGTAACATTTCAGACCAGCATGATCAGCAGATACAGCTGTATCCAGATGAGAAAGAGCTGGCAACACAGCAGTGCCTATACCTTTTAGTACAGTCAAAGACTTAGATGCTCTAATATCCCCACAGCAGAAAAGTCAATCTTACTCTACTTAAGTAGGCAGGGATAAACAAAACTATCCATGCTTTATGACACAAGGTCAACAGCAGGGTTGGGGAAAAAAGAGTTAAAAGCTCTCCAAATTCCATTTCAGTTCACAAGACAATATAGCCTCCTGTAATCATTCAAGTTCGAGCACACAGCACTGCTCACCTCCCGGTTGTGCTGCTCTCTGAGAAGTTCTCGTAGTGTCCGGTTGGTTTCTTCAAAGGTGCTCAGTTTCTGGAGAAGCAGCTCTTTTTGTCTTGTCAGTGTGTTAATGTCTGAGCTGCTCATATGTTTCTCCTAGAGGAAAAACAACCAAAAAAAGGAAAAGAATTGTTCACATGGAATTAATGTATGACGCTGATACAAGCATGAGCAGTGCAAGAGTCAGCATCATGTGTGCAGAAGGTCACTGGATGCTGCAAGTAAACACCCCACTTCCAAACAAAACTGGCAAACACCTTAAGCATGTTAAATCCCTCCACCTTTCCTTATGTTTTTCTGGATCAGCAACTGTAACATTACATTTTTAAGACAGCCATGTAACAGGACAATGTAGTAAAAGCAAGAACAAAAAAGGACAACACCTACGATGTTGAGTCTCTCAATTGTATTTTTCAGGGCATGGATCTGCCTGGCTGCTGCTGCTCCATCCCTTTCTGCCTCGCTCAGCTTGGACATCAAACACTCTTTCTCATGCTGCAAGTACTTTTTCTGTAGCCTGTAATGAGAAGTCAGCCATCAGAGAAACAAGAAGCTTTGACAGCTGTAGCAGCCACTACTGATTACAGTTAATTGGGTTAAAACTGATAAAAACCCTCATATCAGAGGATTAAAGCTCCAAACAATCACTACTTAAAATTTACCCTCTTTCAGTGTGGAAGTTGTTCTAATAGAAGACAGTAAGCAGACACCAGGAGCTTGCTAGACCCACAGCTATGAAACAGGAGTTCAGAGGGGACAAATTGGGCTTATACCAAAGCCTGCACACACTACTAAACCCAAAACACAATGCTGTGCTTTTCCTGGGCACTTGAGCCACACCAGAAATAAGACTCCAAATGGCTGAACATGAACCAGGAAAGCACACCAAGATACACAGCTCGAAGTTTTTAGCCAGAGCTTGTAATTTACAAAGTTTTCTGAAAAAGGAAGACAGGGTATTAACTTCCTTTCTTGAGGAAAAAATAAAACTAACTCTCCTAAAACACTAGTGTCCCCCTGGAGACACAAATTTCCCTAATTCTTTAGATACAAAGCAGATGCAAAAACATCAGACTAGGAGACCTTCAGGGTCACTAAGAAAAAAACCAAAAAACCCATGATTCAGTCCTCTCAGGTGCTGTCACTCCTGTCTCAGTATGGCCAAAAATTCTCATCTAGTTTTCAGCTCCATGTTTATTCCTTTGTTGTTGTACCAATATCATCACAATTCAAGCAGCATCTCTTAACTTTCAAAATATTAATTGCAGAGCTAGGATGACCCTCCAGTAGGTTACACAAGCCAACCACTCTCAGGTTCCTCTCAGAGTGGTTTTTTCCATTCCACCAGTCATGCTAGAGCCCTTTGCCAAAGTCCCCCTTCTAAAAGGTAACAAAAAAATCCAATCACTTCTTCAGCAGCACTGCAACCCAGGGTACAAACTACAACCTCAGATAATGTTAGCAATAAATGAGGTAGGTGCCCTGTAAATACCACTGCTTGCAGCAACAATGGAGAACTGGAGCTTTCTTACACAGTCAGATCTTTCTCTTCCTTTATGCGCTCAATATTGCGCCTGAGCAGTGTATTCTCATGTTCTGTTTCTACCAGCTCTTGTGTGACCTCATTCAGTTCTTCTTTCTGCTCCTCAAGGAGACGCTTTGTCATTTGCTGCTGTTCCTCCTTTTTCTGCAGTTTGGCCTGATGAAGGTATTTAAACAGAACTTAAGACAAACCAGGTGCTTTTAAAAGTGATACACAGAATCCACATCTCAAACCACTGAACCAGCTATTCAGCTGCACCAAGGAACAAAGGACCGTGGTTTTGGGTTTTTTTTTTTTTTCTCCTAGCTACTTCCAGGCTGTTCCTGTGCACAAAGGGCATAATTCACTTATTGCCTGGAAATACCTCCCATCCCACAAACACAGGGAGACACAAGCGTCCTGGCTCTAAGCCACATACCAAAAATTGTCATCAGCCACGACATGTGACAGACTTCAAACGGGGTAGGAAAGGAGCTCTGGTAGCAGTTCACACGCTGGAGATGGCTCCCATTGCTCCACTATTGCTTTGTGAGATCTGGGGAACTGGGTGAAATCAACCTAAATAGTCCCTGGCATTTTGTTTCTTTCTACTCATTTTGGATTACTCAGCAAGTTCTGTGGCAGCTCAGTGTCACTGCTGGTAGTGTGACTGGAGCTGTGTACAGACTAGTCAAGAGCTGAATGGGGCTCAGAAGTTGACTACGGCTCCTCATGAATGACACGTGCGTCCCATTTGGCAGTTAAGAGCACTACAAACAGTTGAAAATGTGGAAGAAGAGAGAACATAGAGAGGGGTTGAAATACTGTACCAGACTTGTTTCTTTTTCCAGCAAAAAAGATCCCTGGAGCTTCCCTGGCTTGTATAGAATTAAGGCTAACAAAATTAATGTGATGATACACCATGGATTTATTTAAGTGACACCACCAAACATTTAGATTCAATTAACTTATTAAAAGTATCAAAATGGATTTTTGTTTTACAATCATGCACGTAATTCCATTAAATTTTGTAGCAGAAATAAAATGGAAAACATTTAATATAAGAATCTACTTGACTCAAATCCTATTCTTGTTCACTGATTTGAACTTCATGCAGTTTTGAGTAAAATAATTATAATACAAGATTTGCTACCCTCAGTGTTAACTCAAAGTTAAAAAAAGCAGTTTGCCCCCACCATAATGCATCTTATGAGTTCCGGGAACCCCTCCTACCCATTTTTTAAGTGGTGTCAAGTATGTAAGAGGCTATTTATCTGGAAAACACAACATCACTGGGTTCCACGTTTTGAAACAGAATCAGAAGAAACAATCTTGTTGAGTAAGTGGATTCTTTGACAATAAAATATCAACATACTGTATTTTTCACCCTTCTGGAATAATCAGTTTTCAGATTTTGGGCTTGGGCAGAAGAGAGATTATTTGGAAACTGAAGCACAGCAATACCTTATTAAATGGATAATGTTTTAAAATGTTTCATAGTAGGGCTTAGTGAAATTCTCACTGAGATAGTTCAGCTCTTCTAAACAACTCAAGATGGATTTATTATTTTTTTTTAAGCAACAGGCTGGGTAGACTTCCATTGCACCAAGACTTGACTCCAGCCTACTCTTGCCAAACAATCAGCTACAAAGCCCCAGTCAGCAGGTCTTTACACTGTCTCCTCACCTCATTCTTCAGCGTTCCCACCACATTCATCAGACTATCTATCTTCTTCTCATATTCGTTCATTTTGCAGTAAACAGCATCCTCCTCATCTGTAGAGAGGTCACTCAGGCGCAATACTGACAGCATTTTTTCTGAATCTGGAGGTGTAATTTCTAGGCGGTGAGTAGGTCCCTGGTAGAAAAGCAATAAAGAGCATCATTTTTTTAGTGTAAAGTTACAAACAGTATTCTAACCCTAACTCTGCCAAAAACAGAGACCAGGTTGCATCACTGCAATAAGGCTAGTAAGGAAAAACACATTTGTAAACAGCTCTTTCAGTTCCATCAGGGAAAGGTCAAGCATGCAGAAGGACTAGAACAGAAAAAAGAAGAAAAAAATAATGAAAGGTCAAATTCTCATCTAGGAAGAGCCAGGAATACAAAATGCAAAACTATCAATCCATGAGAAAGAAAATATTACACAATACTACACAAATGCTCCATGCTTTGGAAGAGACTAAGAACAACAGCCCCTCGCTGTGCCTCCAGATGAGATCTTGAAGGGGACTAGTAAAACTACAATAAACAAAGAAATTTGCGTGCCTTCTAGAGGCAGAAAGGCATGGTATGGCCATAGGCTAATCGTTTTCCATTTTTTCTATATTAAACAGTGAAAAAGATTTAGAGAAGACACTTAAAATGGATGGTAGGTGACAGTAGCCTTCTTTCAGATCACACCAGCTCCCTCACTACACAACTGCTCTCTTCAACCTCAGATAAACCTGAAAGTTTGTTATAAAGAGCAAAATCAGCCATACCTCCCATTTGCAGGTGGACTCCCGGACAGGTGTTTTGCCTGGAGGCATCCAGGGGGCCTTAGTTTTCACACGGACAGATCGGCACGTGTTCATGGTATCCCCTTTAATTTTCTGTTTGTGCTTTTGCTAAAGGAAGAGAAAATAAAATAAATCACAGACTTTTAAAGAACCATTTACACTTTTTACTGCTGCAAAACCAAATGAAAGCTCATTCACACAAAAATATCCCATGGTGTTTCACACGATACATCAGATCAGATGAGCCAGCAGCCATCACAGGAGGCTGACACCAGCCAGAAGGAAAGGTTATTGCACATTCAGTTGCCACTATGGCTAGATGTAGTGAATTCTTCCTGTTTATCGTGTAGCAGCTCTGTTAAATCACTGGGATACCTGCACTGGTGATGTGATGAGAGTCTTACCCAGCAGGGCAGGGGTGGGAGATTGGGACGGTGGGGAAGGAAGTCTCCTCTGTATGGAGATACACAAAAAAAATACTGCAATACAACCTGTTTGTGTGAAGAAGGAAAAACCTGGGAGGTCCCTTCTCTATTGCAGATTCATCTCACAAAAGAGCAGCTATATCATTTGACAACAGCACTACCAGAGAAAAAAAGAACACTGCAGTGTGGTTGGTTATGAAAAGCCCCTGAAGTGTTTTCCCTGCTTTGCAGTCAACTAATAGATCCGCATTTATTTGTATTGAACTTGAGGCACTCTAACTGAAGGGAAGTTAGTGTTTTTGTACAATTCTAACCTTAGAGAAAAATCACATATTCTAAATATTCCCTACAGGCAACTAATTAACAGAAGTCATTGATTTCACTGTCAGGCCCTACCCCATTATGATACTTGCCATTAGCAACAAACACAAAATTAACAGAGGACTTAGAACAGGATGTCTGCACATAAGGAAGAACAACCTAGCAACTTCCACCATCTTTTGAGAACAAGCTTACATAAACATCCAACTACAAAAGAGGATGTAAGATAGCTAGAAACACAACTTCAGTACTGCCTGCTACCTGCTGTGGATAAGGCTATGAAGAGATCCTCTTTGCTGCACAGCTCAGTGGACTGAGAAGGTGCTTAATGGCAGAAGATGGTTTGAAGCCAGACTTTTTTTTTCCAAACTTGCTTATTTTAATACAATCAAGATGGAATTTGAAACACCTAGATATTACTTTTCCCCAAATCTTTCCTACAAAAATAGGGATGAAGCCAAAGAAAAACCATTATCAAGACACAAATCCAGGAAATAAAAGGAAAAAAAAAATTCCCCCAAACCACATCACACTGGAAGCAACACTCCTCACAAGCACACACTTGAACATGAAAAGTAACTATATCTTCTAAATCATCCTTAAATCATCTTAAACACAGAAGATGTGCTACTGAAAATTCATCACTGAATATGAATTCAACTCTTACAGTTCTAATACAACAGTAAAACAGACCTTGAAGGTTTTGTGGTGCTTCTAGGACCGTTCACCTTCCTCTTTGTAGCCTTTACAAACACCCACCTACACACTCCTACCTGGCTTTTTGCAGGTGTGGTTTTCTGACCCTTTTTAATATGGACATGGACAGGGGTGTTTTCATCCACATGGACGTGCAAAGGGGGAGATGAGGAACGGTTCTTCATGGCTCTTCTCCCACAAATAGGAAAGGGCAATACAATGAAAGGAAACCTGTGAATAAGGAAACTGGAAATAACAACATTTCCCTCTGTGCCACAGAGCAACAATGGCCAGCTTTGATTAAAGTCTGAGCTTTCTTTCAGTAGCATCTGCCATTTTGAATCGCACACCATTCAGCTGTAAAGTTAGGATTAATACAAGTAATTTCTCTGCTTTTAATATGGTTATTAAAGACCAAATGATAGCAGGTGTCTGCAAGAGTCATTGGCGTTCAAAGTCTTAGAGCAAGTGAGCAAATCAAGAGTTCCAGTAACCAACACAATCCGATTATGAAGATAAATTCAAAGCGGGGAGAAGAGCATTAACAGTTTAGTTAAGAAAAATCAACAGGAAACCATCAGATCCTTCCATCCTAGAACCTGTAAAGCCTTTTATACGTGCTTAACTTTAAGTGTCTTTTTGAAGTTAAACAAATGCTTAAAATCTTTTGGATCACAGCATTTCTTTAACCTTCAGAAAGAAAGCACAACCTTAACCAATATCTAACACAACATGGAAAAGCCTGGAGATGCAAGGTTAAAGTCATCACCTTTGAGCTTGATGCTTCAGTTGAGGTAATGGTATAATGCAACTGCAAATCGCAGAAAACCCCACCAGCAGCACTAATCTGATCCTGGCAGAAAGGTTTTTGTCAGCCTTCATAAAATTACTTACAGTTATTCTAAAGCTTTTAGCTCCTCTTGACAGTGTGCTCTGTGCAGAGACTGAAGTCATTTCATTGTTGATGGATGAGGGACACCTGATACAGAAATAATAAAATGAACACTAATAGGAAAAGGTGCCAGTTTCTGAACATCCTCTTCCTTTTGATTTAAGGCAACATGCAGGCTCAAACATACCAAACTTCTGCCCCCAGACAACAAAAGCTGATGTGTTCTGATTTCCTCTGACAAGCATGGGATGAAAGAAGGACTGAGATTATAATTCCTTATATATTGATGATGAAAGTTTGTTTAAACAATGGAAACTGTTTTGTACAATTATACATGATGGCTTTACTCAGTTACAAACCTTCAAATTCTAACTGCAATTTTTAACCAGTTTCATAAGGAACCAAGGTTTGAAGGGTTCCAGGGTACCTGTACATCCCCCCCAAACCCCACACCCTCCCTAAATTCTGCCATCATCGACAAATTCTGTAAAACTTGACATAAATGTCAAGGTTCTAGCTTTATACAGTTCTGCAGACTGAAGAGATGCATCCAAATTAGTGCTTATGCTGAAGGAAACCCAGCACCACACAGACTCATGATGCAGTGTGGTCACTGCCTGCCCAGCAGATGCGTGTGTACTGGTTGGCATGCACAAAACTGGGAGTCAGCTACAGCATGAGCAGCTTCTTCCCTGGTGGTACCTGGGGGACTTGAAGAAATGAGCGTGAGGAAGGAGGGATCCCCAAAGGCCTCGAGAGGGACTTTTTATAAGGACATGTAGTGATATGATGAGAGGTAATGGCTTCAAACTAGAAGAGGGGAGATTTAGGTTAGATCTCAGGAAGAAATTCTTTACTCCGAGGCTGGTGCGACACTGGCCCAGGTTGCCCAGGGAAGCTGTGAAAGCCCCATCCTGGAAGTGTTCAGTGCCAGGTTGGATGGGGCTTGGAGCAGCCTGGTCTAGTGGGAGGTGTCCTTGCCCATTGCAAGGGAGTTGGAACTAGATGATCTTTAAGGTCCCTTCCAACCTGAACCATTCTATGATTCTATGACTGTTGGGGAGCGATGAAGTACAGCTATTAGAGTGGTGGTGTATCAGGCTTAGCTAGCTACCCTTATGGTAATACTCCTTCATAACTTGCTACATAAGAACAGAACAACTATCCAGCGGGTAGAGCAGGATTTTGTACAATACTTCTGCTAGACTAGAACTTTAGATCACTCTTCACAGCTCATTGGTTAATTTGTCTGCTTGCCAAGGTTCGTGTAATAAAATAAACTAATAATACTGCATCTGTTTTTAAGTGTGTGTTTAAGACAAAACACACCTGTATACCATGTCAGAGTTATGAAAATTAGAGAGGGGAAAACACAGCCATACGGCTGTTCCCTTGGTCAGGAAGAGGAAGCAGCAGTTTTCTGAAGGAACAGGATTCCCCAGCTTCTAGCCAAGAACAACTCCAAACACCGCTGGGCGTTTCAATCACCTTCTTCCCAAGGAAGGCTTAAACTCTTCCCAGGCCCAAATGTGTGCATCGGCTACCGCACCGACCGAGGACTTACAGAGCTTTGGAGTCACCACAAGCGAAACTCAGATGCTGTCAACCCAGGTCTCCCTAGCAACAAGGTTAATTTCAGAAGCTTTAAGTAACTTCTCCCGCGGCTTTTCAAAGGATCCGCGGCTACCTCAGGCCGGCAGGGACCCAGCCGGGGCCAGTCTCCTGCTCGAAGCAGGATGAGGGCAGAGCAGGGCTTTACCCAGGTGGGGGCCACCCCAAGGCAGGAGGTATTTCTCACTGCTGACACGGCGGGGAAGGCGCCGAAGGAATTACTCCCGGGGGCTCGGACATCCCCGCGACCACACGGCGAGGGGACCCCCGCCCTCCCCGGCCGAACCCCCTCACAGGGCCCGGCGGCCCCGGCCCCCTCACCGTGAAGGGCCGCGCGCGGTCCGCAGCCGCTGCCGCCTCAGGAGGTCTTCGGCGGCGGCGGGGAGGCGGCGGGAGGCGCTGCCGCTCCCATGGAGACCCCGCGGCCGGGGAGAGGGGGGCGACGAGAGGCTGCACCAGGGGCAGGAGGCGCCGCCGCACTTCCGGGGCCGCCGCCGCGCCGCCTCCCGCGGCTCCCCCATTGGGCGATTCAAACCCTCCTCGTGACCCGGCCCGCCGCCGCCCGCGTCACAAGGCCCCGCCCCTCAACGGGCCCTGTCGCCATAGTGACGCGATGCGGCCCGGAGGGGCCGGGCCCGGAGCTACGTTCCCCCGGGGACCCCCGGCCGCCCGCGGGGACCCGCCCCCGGCCTGTGACCGTCAGCAGCGACCCCTCCGGCAGGGGCACACACAACTTCCAGCGATGAAGCAGCAGCGTTGTATCCCTGCGGAAGCAGCGCTCCGACCCGAAGACAGCGGAGGGTGCCCTCGCCAACAGAGCGGACTACGTGGGGCGTCCGCCTCGGGCGACCACGTCCCCACGCTGGTTTTGTATTCAGGAACACGACAGTTCCGCAGACGTCCTCTCAAGAGCACGTGGAGATTAAGCATCCTCTCCAAGCCCACAGGAAGCACGCTCAAGAAAGCGGACTGCTTCCAACATCCCCAACCCTGAGTGAAGTCACCCTGGGCTTGGTGCGATGTCAGGGCAGAGCCAAAACCCTCTCAAGTCAACTTCAGCTGCTGTTACAGAAGCGAGAAAAGCAGTTTCAGTGTTTTCATTCATTCCTAGCCCATCGGTTCTCTGCAGAATCCCATCTCAGACCAGTGGAGCATGGACATGAACAAGTTTCATGTATGATAAAACCCTAAACTCACTCAAATCTCAATTTAGGGGTTTCTTCAAGCTCCTGTCGATGTGTGCTCGATACATATATTTAAAAAAAAAACCCAAAACATTACCTGCTTGAACTTTTTCTTTTGATACTGTGGAACACAGGTTTCAGTACAGAACAGCTTTAACAAACAAAAACAGTGTCACAAACCAGCAATCCAGCTGGGATTACTGTAAACATTTTCTTTCTCTGTGTCCACTCATAACAGAGTTTGTAACCAGTCTCACATTTGGAAAAAAACCAACCCCTCTGTCACAGCCTCTGCTGTCACACCCAGTAAAGGTGCCCACCCACCTCCCCCCCAACACAACCCACCCCATGCAAGCAGCTGCATTACAGACCGACTTCAGCTGCACCTGAAGTATCTCAGCAAACCAGCCTCCCGCAAACCTGCCCCTTCTTCTGGGGAAACAAAACTTCGTCAGGGTGACAATTAAGGAACTTTTAAGCCTTGGGCTGCGCAGAGGATCGCTCCCATTCAAACCTGCACCCTCCCTCACTAGGACAAACCGGGTTCTACCCAGCACAGCTCAGTAGATTTGGTATTGCACAACATTACCTGCAGCAATGGCTCTTAATCCAATTGCTACAACAGCAAATCCTTTGTTACTCTTGCACAGCAGAAACATCCAGAGGTCCCCCAGGCATGTAGATTGCTCTTGATCCTTCTTTTCCCAAAACAAGAACAAACTGACTTTCAGGGGTATTCCAGAGAGATTTCATGGAAGATTAGTGTTTCAAACAACTGCTCAGCATTAGTGATTTCTGTGTGGGGTGTGCTTTCCAGGCGTAACGGGTAAGGTAAGAACTCACAGATCTCACAAAGGGCACAGAAAGGAGCAAGCCTTTATCCTTGCAGACTGTACAGAATCAAGTACTGAAAGAACCGTTTACATGGAAGAGTAAAAGCACACAATCTGCCGAGTGCAGCATCATTTTTGTCACAGGAAGGATGCCTTTCCCAGTACTGTGGATTCCTCCAGTTCCCTCAGCATGGGGCTTACAGGATTCTATTGCAGGAAAAATTGTCATTTGAAAACTAGCATCCAGTGTTTCAGTCAGGAAAACACTTCAGATGACATGGATGAGTAGCGGAAGACAGCCTGAAGCAAAAGCTGCTCAGACCTACCATATCTGATATGGCGGTAACACTTACTAGCCAAGAGCCACTTGCTGTTACAGTAACCTGCTCTGAGAATGGCTCTTGCCTAAAAGAAGCCTATCTGCTGCATTCTTCAGTTCAGAGCTTCTCCTTCCCAGTAGCATCCAAGATCCCTTCCTTTTACCTGTCCCCATCCTTCTAAACACCACGTTCAAACATATACCCGGCTGGATCCCTTCTGCTCACTGCGACTTCATATTCTAAACGGGACAGTCTCTGTGCCTGCATGTCAGTCCATTAGGCATGACCAGTCCATTCAATTCTTTAAAAAAAAAAAAAAATCAATGCCATTCCTTCTGAAGTTTTTTTACCATGCAAGTACTTCAGGAAGGCAGCTGCAGCTGGCATCAGACTGCAACTTCAGCTTTTTGAATGACTTCTTCCATACGCTGGTACCAAGGCTGAATCTTGGTGTGAACCATCATGTCGTCAAAGGCTTCTAGCCCTTCCATGACTCTGAGGACCCCGTACACTGCCTGTGCCAGAGGATAAAGATTAGAACAACACAGAAAGAGTCAACGATGGAGAATGGCTTAGGGTGCCAAAGAGTATCTCAATAGCCTAGCCAGTAAGGCTCTTTTCCCTGTCCTGCCATCAATTCCACCACTCTGACTAGCAAGGAAGACTGAATGGCAGAAAGGTAGTTAATAATATGCAAGTTTTTCCATGACAAAACACTAAGGAAAGATCAGGATCTACATGCAGTTATGGGACAAAAGTTAATCCCATCTTTGCATCAAGCCCTGGTGTGAAATGCTTCAAGTGAGCATTCCAGGGAGAACTGGTGGTGCAGGGGATGGATCCTGCTCCACTCGGCACTGCTGCCTGCAAAGGAAACCCCAGCAGCACCAAATGCAACAAAAGCCATGCAGGTGTGAGGCTTTATTCATGAGCCAGAGCAGTGTCCTGGGTTGTGACCTGCTTTTATCATGCTTCCACATGATCAATAACATCCACCTGCAGATGGGAACTGCAGGTTCCATCTTAGGAAGCTTTTCTCTGGAGAAAAACAATAAATACCACCCTATGTAACTCAAATATTTAAGTCCTCTTCATGTGGGAATCTTATTACTCCACAAAGAACATGGACAATGTATCTCATGTAACTGACCTTCTTTGTCTATATCAGTATTAACCATTTCACATGGATGAGCAACTGGATAATTTGTAATACACCTAACAATAAATGCAGGAATTAACCCCTTACCAAGTCAGCAAGGTTCGGCTGGTTTCCACCCATGAACAGTCGATGCTTGCCAACAGCTTTTACCCACTCATTAACTGCTTCATACAAGTCTTCTCGGACATTATCTTGAAGGTGATGTCTGGATAAAGAAAAGAACTAGTTTGAAGACACTGGTCTGTTCCTTTCTTTAACCTTTTGTCATCTCTCATATTATGGGCTGTTCTTTGCCTGGGAATTAGGAAGGTATTTGAGAGTGAAGGAGGCAGTTAGTGACTAAATAGTAGAAGAGTAGAAACTTTCAGTACCTCCCATTAAAGAAGTACAGCTGTTATATTGGATTAAATGGTTTGGTTTAAAACCCTGAGGTTCTACCCTTTGACATCTGGGGTTTGCAGCTAAGGAGATTAAGGAGCTAGTCCTCTTGTGTACTTGGTGCTCAGTGGTACCAACCTTTTCTTCAGCCTCTTGCTAATGAAAAACATGGCAACAGCCCCCATGTACTTGGCAAAGAAACCTTCCACGGTGCCGAACTTCCCCTCACGGACAATGTAATCAAAAGATGCCAAGGCTTCTCTGGGGGTACGGTAAACGTTGGGGGAGATGAGGTGAACAAGCCAATCGTCTGCCCATTTTCTCCACTTCATTTCTTCCCTGCAAGCATTTAAAAAAGACTTTTCAGTGAATGAGGTACAGACTGCAGAAGGCAGATGGAATCACAGTGGCACTAGCCAGAGGTTCTGCCAAGGACAAACGTGTCAAAAACTCCTGCCCAGCCTTGTGCTCTGGTGACCTCTCTGAAATGCACTCAGGATCATTATCTTTGGCAAGGCTCCTCCAATCCCAAACTAAAATTAAGAATAAGATAGAGCACTAGCTTCTCCTCCCGATATGAGAACTAAAGCAGAAAGGGAAACTAGCACTCCATAATGTTCCTCTGTGACATAAAGGAAAGGCCAAGAAGGAAACCGGAGGCAACTGAAGGCTAGCATGACCGTGACGGTGGTAACCAGGCCACCTAACAGCATTGTTTCAGATTATGTAAGAAACACAGCAAAACCACTCTAACTACTGAGGTTTTAAACACCAAGGAGAGCGTGACAGGATTTGTCAGCACCAGCAGGATTTTGTATCTGCACCATTCCTGAGCACACCTGGAGGAGGCTGTGATCCCTCATGGAGAGCCCAGAAACTTAAAAGCACTCACACTCTCACTTCTTTGACAGGATAGATTCGCTTTGTCTCCTTCTCATCCAGCATGAGCCAGTATTTATTCCCATACTCAAATACCTCCTTGCCTTGCTCAGTGACAGTTTTCATAGGAGGATAAAAGGACACAATCTCTTCTAAGCTATTCCTCCTGTGGATAGAAACACAGTTAGCACTGATCTCACTGCTACAAAAATGAGCAGATCAGAGGATAGATCAAAAGATACACACTTTAAAATGTTCTAGTCTAAAAATGAGTGCATGAGGCTCCAAGTTCTATTTGAAATAAGCTTTGAAAAGACTCTGGAACAGCTACTTGCAAATAACTATTATTAGCATACACACCTTTCTCTGTGTCAAAATAGAAAATTTTGCAGGCATAAAACTTCCTCTCATTTTCAAGGGCTTTGCAGCATGGACCTAAAGGACAGGCCACAGGCACAGCAATTTCATTTCATTCTAGGTGTTTTAACTGGCTAAATGTAAGCTTAGTCCCAGGACTAATGCTAGTCCATGTTTAAGTAGGTTTTGTGCAAAGAGAATCTCACCGGTGAAAAAAAGTTCTGAAAGGTAAAAGCTTTCCTTCACTGCACACACATCACAACATACGTAAGCACCACCCACACCATCACAGCTATGGTCAGGTCTGCTGGGCCAAACAGCCAGAGCTTCAGAGCCCAAGGTCAGCAAGATACTTATGACCAACTCTGAGAGTCTTCTCAATCTCTAGTTTGCTAGGGCCATTGACATTCAACTCTTCTCCCATCATCCCGTTTTCTTACTTGGAAATGAGATAGGTCTTTATTGCACTGATGATCACTGAAGAGTCATTCAATTGCTAAAAACAGAATTAAAACAAACTTTTAAAAGAGGTTGGTGAAATTGAAAAGGAAACTCTTCATAACCTTTTCCCCTGCACGCTGAGGCTCCAAGTTAGTACTGCAGTCCCTTTCCCCCCCCCATGCATTTCCACATGAGTCCCTGCACACCTAAAGACAGACCTACATTCAGATCTCTTCTGTGATTGTTTCAGGGTATCATTTCAAAATTTGTCTTTCATTCTGACAACAGGGGCCCTGAGGGTCAGGTACACATGCAGTCCTAGTGGGTTTTGGGTTTAGGCTCTTGGCAGCAAAGGAGGAAAAGCAACACTAACATAAAAAAAGCCAAGCTGAATCTTCAGTATTCCTGAGATCTCATTCTTTTCCCACAAGATACAAGCAGTTCCTATTACCATTGGCAGAAATGATACGTCCTGCATAAGAGCTGATAAAATCTAGATAATCACTGGATTATAGAGTCCCTACACAAACAACATGACTTGTAAGAAAGACCAACAAAAAACTCTAATAAGGCCAAAACACAGGAAATCATGAAGCAAGAAGCAAATCTTAGGCTCTTGAGAGATTAAAAGATGATTTAAAGATTACATTGCACGTGATAAACCACAGAGACAAGCCTCCAAACCACTGCCTGCGGGGAAATCAAGCGTTCAACACAGTAAGACTTACCAGAGGGCTTCCAGCATTGGCTAGCAGGATAGGCACCTTTCTGTAGGAAGAGAATTTGATCTCTTTTCTCATTATCGGGTTCACTTCCACAATTTCATAGGGCAGTCCATGATAATCAAGAAAAGCTCGGACTTTGCTGCAGAAAGGACATGTTTTATACTGGTAGAGAGTGAGCTGCAGTCTCCCCGCAGGCAGCTGGGGAAGGAAGAGACCAGAAGCTTCCATTTTCTACTAGAAGTATAAATATTACCTTCTTCCACCCTTATTTTTGTCATGAATTAATGGTCATTGACCTCCAGTTTCCACATGTGATCAAAATATCTTGGCTAACACATGCTTTCTTCAAATGGCATCACAAATATTTGCCTTCCATTGGGACCAAATACCTGTTTTACTAAACAGCTATTTAATCTGCTGGAAACAGACATCTTACCCCTCTATACACAACTCTGAAACTACAGAAAAACACATTATATTTTAATCATTTTTAAACCAAAGCCAAAATAGCCTTTTTAAATCAAATTTCCCCCCCCGCCCCCAATAACCTCTGTTAAGGCCACAGGGTGGGGAGAGCAGAGAGTCTGCTGGTGATCTTAGGTATATGTCTGCCCAAATTCAGATTCCCGGCATTAACGAACCTGTGCACAACTGAGACAAGGCAGGGAGAACCCGGGGCGGCACAGACAGCGAGGCATCAGGTGAGGGATGTTTCCCAACACTGCTATACTTCAGCAATCTGACAGGCCGTGCCAATCATTAGTCATACATTATAAAACAAATACTTCTCATATAAAACTTCGCTTCTCATTTCCAATTTACTAGGTTACACAACCCTCCGTGCGTGCTCGGAAAAAGCAACAACAGACAATGCTGCTTCACATTCCCAGCAAGCTTTCACTTTCTCACAGGCATTCCTTACAGCTCCTCAAGAAGAGCATTGCCGGGGCATCTTTTATACAATTTTAAACGATTGCCTCACTGAAACCGGACCAAAAGCAACCGCTTGGTCCGCAGAGGCGGAACAAACCGCTCCGCACCCCCCCTTGAAGTTGTCTCCAGGGGCTCCGCCGCCGCATCCGTGCCCGGGCCTCTCCAGGGCTCGGGGGCGAGGGAAGGGCAGGCGCCCGGGGAAGCACGGGGGGGGCGAGGGGGGAGGATGGAGGCGGCCGGGAGGGGACGAGAGCGCAGCCCGCGGGCGGGGAAAGCCCCCCTCAGGCGGCGAGCGGGGCCCGCCGGCGCGTTACCTCAGCGGCCGAGTGCTCCCGCAGGCGCTGCCGCGCCGCCAGGTAGAGGCCGGCGCCGCCGCCTAGCGCGAAGGCAGCGCCCAGCAGCAGGCGGCCCCCGCCGCCGCACCCCGCCGCAGCAGCGGGCAGCACCGCCGTAGGCCCGGCGCGGAGCCCGCAGCCGCCAGGGCGGCAACAGCGCGGCGGCCCGCCAGGCCCTGCCGGCAGCGGCCATCTTCCCGGCGCGGCGCGGCGCGGGCGGGCGCCCGGGTAGGGGGCGGTTAAAGGGACCGCCCCGCCCCTCTGACCCGCCCCCGAAATGGCCGCCGCGGTTCTCCGCTGAGGTAAAAAAAAACCTTCAACGGTGTTAAACTGCACACGAGGCGGGTTCGGCGGGGCCGTCTGGCTACAGAGAGGCATAGCGAGCGCGGCCCCCCGGTCCCGCAGCAATTGTAAACTCCGGGTTCGCTGAGAAGACGCCAAAGCATGAAGTGGAAATGCAATAAGGTGTTCTCTGGCAGCACGTCGTGCCGGGCGGGGGCTGCTGCTTCTGACCGGCGTGTACCCACAGTGCGAGCGCAAAGCTTCACACTGAAAGTTGTCATCTTTTTCATTAAAGCGTGGTTACGCCCATTAGTTATACTGAAGTTCAGTTCCCCCACTTGGGGCACAGCATGGGCCCTGCTCTGCAGCGTGCAGCAGGTTTACCTCACGGAAAGGAGAAGAGCTGGCTGCGATGTTAAACGAGGACATAACCTTTTCTTTCTTCTTTGCCCCAAATACCTGCTTCATAACAGAGTGCTCAAACCGGGTTTATCTCAGGAGGGCTTATTGAATTAATGCTCTAATTGCAAGTTATTTTCATCCCGGTGACATCTCTCTAGGGGATGAAAAAACCACGCGGCGATTAGATGTCCTCAGGGTGCGTGAGGTACGGCCGATACTGGGCCAAAGACAAGGAAGGGCAAAGTGATTCGTGCTGGTTCCCTCAGGGAAGCGGAGGTCTGAAGGTGACCTGAGGGTGGTTCAAGCCGCTCTGGGGACAGAGCGGGGCTGGTTGAGGCGCTGCCATTTTGGCAAAGCCTTGGCTGCTGCGGCCTCAGCACCCGCGGGACGGCTCGGGGGCTGCTCCCAGGCAGAGGTGCAGGTCTGTTCAAAGAGATCATGAGCTGTCTGGGGAGAGAAGCGCTGGGTGCCGATGGCGGCCCCTCAGGACGACTTCACTTCGTGCCACAAATGCACTCGCTTGTGCCGGTGTGTGCTGTGGCTGGGCCAGCCCAGGGGACAAAGAGGCCTTGCGGGGAGGCTGAGGACACGGCGGGGCAAGGAGAGAGCTTCGTTTTGGGGACGCGTTTGGGGAAAACGCCCAAGAAACGGGGAGCGCGAAGCTGAGCGCCCCGCTGCTCGGCGCTCCCGCCCGCGCGCCGCCCGCCCCGCGCGCTAACCACAGGCTTTACCCCAGCGCCGACCGGCCGGCCTTGCGTGACGCGCGCGGCGCCGAGCTTTCCCATTGGCTATCGGTCCTGCGGGCGTGCCGACGCGCCGTCCGGCCGGTACCGACGCCCGGGCAGGGCATCGCGCGGGGCGGCGGGATGTCGGGGCCGAACGGGGAGCCGCACGTGCCGGTGGGCGGTGGCGGCGAGGAGGAGGAGGAGGAGGAGGAGGACGGGGACAGCTTCGGGGAGGAAGGTGCGTGGGGGAGGCTCGGGGCAAGGGCGCTTCCCCGGCCTCCAGCCTCGGCGGGGCTGGGTGGCCTGGCCTGGGCCCGTGGGCCTGTCCCCACGGGTGGCGAGGCCCAGATGTTCCCAGATGTTTTTGCTGCTTCTGCTGTGAGCGGTGCCCGACGCCACGGTGGGGAGGTGAGGGGGTGCGGGGCAGGTGGGTTGTGAAACCAGGCGGGGCCGGTCCAGCGATTCTGGCCCAGCCACGGGGGATCTGGACAGGCTGGATTGATGGGCCGAGGCCAGTGGTCTGAGATTCAGCAAGGCCAAGTGCCGGGTCCTGCGCTTGGGTCACAACAACCCTGTGCAGTGCTACAGGCTTGGGGAAGAGTGGCTGGAAAGCTGCCCGGCAGAAAAGGACCTGGGGGTGTTGGGCGACAGCCGGCTGAACATGAGCCAGCAGTGTGCCCAGGTGGCCAAGGTGGCCAACAACGTCCTGGCGTGTGTGAGGAATAGTGTGGTAAGCAGGACTGGGGAGGTGATTGTCCTGCTGTACTTGGCACTGGTGAGGCCCCACCTTGAATACTGTGTTCAGTTTTGGGCCCCTCACTACAAGAAGGACATTGAGGTGCTGGAGTGTGTCCAGAGAAGGGCAGTGAAGCTGATGAGGGGTCTGGAGCACAAGTCTTCTGAGGAGCGGCTGAGGGAACTGGGGTTGTTTAGCCTGGAGAAAAGGTGGCTGAGGGGAGACCTTATCACTCTCTACAACTACCTGAAAGGAGGTTGTAGCGAGGTGGGGGTCGGTCTCCTCCCAAGTAACAGGCAATAGGATGAGAGGAAATGGCCTCAATTTGCACCAGAGGAGGTTTAGATTGGATATTAGGAAAAATTTCTTCACTGAAAGGGTTGTCAAACATTGGAACAGGCTGCCCAGGGAAATGGTGGAATCATTGTCCTTGGAGGTATTTAAAAGATGGGTAGATGTGGTGCTGAGAGACGTGGTTTAGTGGTGGTTTTGGCAGTGTTAGGTTTATGGTTGGACTCAATGATCTTAAAGGTCTCTTCCAACCTGGGTGATTCTATGGGGCACTGAGCTCTGGGATGCTGCTGCCTTGGGGGGAGTTTTTTTTTAGTTTCCCTTGTGGAAGGATTGCTCCATGGTTTGTCTGGTGTATGAGGTGCGGATGACAAAGGAGAAAGAGTCTGAAACCGCAGGACGGATGACGTGGGCAAATCTGGGAGAAGTAGTCACGGGTGGAAAAAGTGAATTTAATGTGATTAGCTTGGCAAATTCCACTTTCAGGCATTTCTACTGTGCCTAAGTATGAAATTTCTAATACTGTCCTGTCCAGTTAGAAGAAGCTGATGGAGGAAATGAGACGACAGAGCTGTAATGCGTATGTATGGATCGTTCTTAAAATTGGAAATCTTTCAAAGAGTAAGCACTTTGCTACTCTTCTCTTGAAAATAGTGAAGAGTTGGGTTATGGTGTTTCCCCAAAGACTATTCAGTTTCCAGATATGACTCGCACAGGTGAATCTCATAGTTGTGGCTGTGATCCAGCTGCAGTGACAGGAGGATCATTTCTGCCCTGGAACACCCCAAGAGTGTTCACTGCTTTGCATCATCACAGTGATTTGTGTTTCAAACTTTTTGAAGAGCAAAGAGACACATTGGATGTGATGGAGAAAGTCACTAAATCCGATGTACATTGAGCCTCTGCATTAAGTTGTTCTGCTTGTAATTCGCCGGGGCTTTGTGTGCAGTAGCTGGTCATAAAGGTCAGCAGTTATTTCCTGGTCTCGTGGAGCTGAAGCTGTGGATCACTTCCTTGATCTCAAATAGGAAACCTTATTTTTGGCAACTGTTCTTGTAAGAAAGCAGAGGAGTAAAAAACGCAATTGCCATACTCTTGGTAAACATTTTCATTAGGGAATGTGGTTACGTTTCCACAAAAATACACCAAGCTTGCAACTAACAGAAAACAATCAAATAAAATGTTTTTACAGCTTATTTTAAAATTGGTTGGGTTTTTTTTTCCACTTCCCAAAGCTGTACTATTTATATAGCCTTCACTTGGGCTCTAGGCACTTAGAACAATTAGGCTCCTGCTGTGATTACAGACTTGGCAATTTGATGAATGTTACTTGTCAGAAGTAGTTACCATATCTGCTTGGGATCTGCTCAGTGTTGAATTAGAAGGTGGAGCATCACACATAGATCAAATACTGTGTTGAAGTAAAGAGCTGTAAATCACGGACATTCAGGTACCGTATACCTCAAAACAGGGTTTGCAAAATACTGATACTGGATAAGTACTTTTTGGAAAAAATGTGTTTGTGGGATTGTTTTTTAAATGCAAGGACATCAGCAGTGCTGTTGCTCATAGTGCCACTTCTGCATATACCTGCCAGGCCAAACTTTTATAAACAAGCTTAAATGTTAAATGTATGCAATTCTCCAAAGAATTAAAGGCTGCAACACTGCTGTGAATGGCTCCAAAGTAGTGTAAGAAAGGAGGACAATTTTTGTTTTAATAATTAAACTTCTCCTTAGCTATTAATAATGCAAATGACTGCAATATTTAAATATTCACTGTTCTTTTAAAGCTGCTGGTAATGGCAGCACCTGGGCCTTGTGTGCTGGGGCACCAGGGCACCCTGCCTACAAAAGTGTCAAGAGGGCAGTCGAGAGGGGCAAAGTTGGGCTTGTGAGGCTGGGGAATTTCATACGGCTCGACCCCCATCCATAGGACAAGGGTGCCCAGAGCACATCCTCATCCCCCTCGCTTTCTCTACATTCTCTGTTAGCTCAGAGCAGCGCTGCAGCCAGGCACTGCGTGTGTCATGCTTGGCTCTGATGCTTCCCCAGATGCTTGGAAGAGCCGGGTGGAGAGGAGCCAGCCCCAGCCGGTGAGGTGTGGGCTTGTCCCACCCACGCAGGCATCTTTCCCTGTCTTGCAGCCCACGATCCTCACAAATGTCAGCCTGCAGGTCGCAGCTCAATGCCTGTCTCCCTGCACTCACTCAACCCATGCGGCTTTGGAAAGCAACATGGGACTGGCTCTGCTTGGGGTCTCCTGTACCCGCCCAGGGTTTCAGCTGATGCCAGGCTTCCAGTTCCTAAGTAACTTGTCAGCAGAGGTTTTATCTTGTCTGTTTTTTCAGTTTGGTTTTTTGTTATTTTTTAGGATTGTGTGAATATTGCTTGGAGCAGTCCAAAAGCAAGTGTTTCATCACAGTAGCACAGCTATCTTCATCTGATTAACAGTGCTAGTACGCATCACTGTGAAATGCCACTGCACTGAGGCTAAGACTTCTGCACTTGATACAAATGCTGTGAATAAGAAACTGTACCTAGGGAACCAACTGTCAAGATCATCCCAAATGAGTTTGGTTTTAATCTGAAGTACCCAAAGCCTTAATGGTGCATGAAAATCCTGCGGCTGAACTTGGTGCCCTACACTTAATCTCCCTTTGGAAATAATGGTGCCACTGCCAGCACCTTTGGGCTTATCCCTGCTCCTGCCACAGCAATGGCTGTGCTGTTTTGGCAGTCTGACCCCAGCCAGGCCCTTGTGAAGCATATCCCAGCCTGGGAGCCTTATGCAAATAATTCACAGAATGTAGTAAACACTTCAGCATGCTGCCAAAATGCCTGCAGCCTCATCAGGAAAGATGATCCTTAAGGCAGCTAAAAAGGCTAACTTGCCCTTGGGGTTTACTTGGTACTGTTGCAATGCAGATCACTGCACACCAGCACTCGGCCTGCGGTCAGCTATTTACATATGAGATCAAAGGCTGTCAGATATGCCCATAACACATTTGCACTGGCCAGGTAATTTGCCTTAGATCTTGTTACCAGTCTTCCAGCTTTGCATTCGTCTCGTTTGATCGGTGAACATAACGCATGCAGGATTCAGTTGCATTTTCCTTCACCCACCCAGTGGCAGATAAGGCACAGCCAAAATGCCATGGGCATGTTTTGCAAGAGGTCCTGCTGCCTTCACTGACTGCAGTAACAATATACTTGTGTTATTCAGTCTCTCATTTCCCTTCCTTTTAGAATATGCAGCAATAAACTCCATGCTGGACCAGATCAACTCCTGCTTGGATCACCTGGAGGAGAAGAATGATTATTTACATGCCTGCTTGAAAGAACTGCTGGAGTCCAACCGCCAGACCCGCCTGGAGTTCCAGCAGCAGAGTGAGCAGCAGAACATGGAAGCTGATGTGCAGGGATCACAGCCTCCCACCTAGTGTGCTGGCCACAAACTCTCAGTTGGTATTGCTAAGGGGACATTTACTGGTCACTGATTTAACATAAAACTGAATAGAAGAGGTACCACGTGCCTGTTACTTGTTCCTTCCTGTGGTTGTGTCCTGCCGTTCATCTCCACATTCTGTTTTTCTTTAGCTGTGTGATAGGTGCAGAAGCATACAGGAGGATGTAGGAGAGTTGCTTCTCTTTGCTCCCCAACATGAGTCTGGCAGTGACACGTGGTTAAAGCTGGTTGGAGGAAGCCTGATGCCATGCAGGTTGTTTACAAGCAGGCCCTCTTCACAAAGAGAAAAAATGATCTCTGCTCTTTTGCACTGCTAAATCCAAGCATGGAGTGTTATGGCTCTAGCCTCTTTCCTCAAAAAGCACAGTAGGCAGGGGCTGTCCTGACTCCATGCTTGCCCCTAAGTGTAACTCTGGTGAGTTGAGAAGGGGGCCCTAGGCCAGCTCCTGCCTTGAAACTACAGCTTCCCCATTATTCACATTAACTGTGATATAAGAAATATTGGCAGATGGTCCCAGACCACTGGACACTTCCATCCCCTTCTAAGCACACAAGACAAGCTACCAGGGTAATGTTTTTGACTGTCATAATTGGAAGCTGCCTAACTCCTTAAGCTGCCATTAAGGACTGGGGTGTTAGAGAGAGGCAGGGCAGCCTGGTTAGCCCCCACCACAGCATTAGCCAAGAGACAGAGGCCTGCCCGCCTTGGGCTGTGAGCAGAGTCCTCCCTGTACATTTTGACAAGAGTATGCATGAGCATTCTGGTCTGAAACTGTCATCTTGTCAGGATGGCCTGGGGCCAGTACTGTGAAGCAAGTCTTACTGTTCTGCTTCTGTAGAGTTAAAGGAGGTTTTTTTGAAAGTTAAAGAAGTTATTTATATGAAATCTGTTTTATTAAAATCAGTTTGAAACAAAATTTGTTCCTGAGAGTCTCCACTGTGAGAACAGACTGTATTAAGCCTTGTAGCATTAACAAAGGACCAAGATGCACATTCTTGCCTAGCTGAGGACACAACACATGTCCAAGAGTGTGCATCTTTAAAAGGAAACTGTTTGAGGAGAACTGAGCATACAGTCTCCCAAGAGATAAACTTTTCCTCTGCCTGGAAAGGAAACAAGAGAGGAACTACAAAGAATTCTTAGTGAAAAATAAGTCTGCATCCATCTACTTCATGAACTTTGTCCCCTATGGAAATCACATTACCATCTTCTTTTGGGTTCAACAATACAAGCCTCAGTCTTTCCACATAATTACCGTATTCCAACTGTACAAGTAATAACCAACACCATCCTGTATTAGACACGCTAAAGCCAGGCTTATTTTATTCTTAAAATAAAAACAGCAGTAAAGTTGAAGGGTTTTGCTCTATTAAAAGACTCCGAAAATAAACATTTCCAGCAAATATCATATGTAAAGGGCTCTCCCTTTAAGGCCACTCTATCTGGGTTTGCGCCTAGTAGAGCGTCTGCACCCAGCAGAGGTAAGACTGGCTGTCTCACCTTTGGCTAGGGAGGAAGGCTCTGCCTCTGCCTCCTGGCCTGTGTTTGATGCCTCATTCTGTCCTAAACCCCCTTCATTCCCTGGATCCTGGCAGTCGTCTGTGCCTTCCCTTTGCCTGGCTGCATTGGCTTCCTCCTCCTTAGACACAGCGTGTCCCAACAAATCCCCTACGGTGCGTTTCTCTTCAGGGAGTGGGCAATCGGCACCAGTGGTAGTGGACTTGCTCTCTTCCTGTAGATTTTCTTCTTCTACAACCATGATTCCACATATGTCGTCAGTCACGCTGGCTAGGCTTTTGCCCTCTGCTACAGAGGTGGCCAGCTCACCCTTACCCTCCAGAGACCTCGAAGCTTGTTCTTGCAGGGCAGACAGCTCTGTACCCTCCTTGTCTATCCCATGATCATCGTTCATATTCTTGCTGGTATCTGCTGTTGTAGCAGGAGGTTGCTTTGGATCATCCAGCAATTGGGAGCTGGAGCCCTGGGAATGCAAAGGAGCCTCGGGGTAGGCAGCTGTGGCACGATGCCTCGCTGCCTTGTATCTCTGCAAATACAAACAAACCAACGTGAGAGACAAGCCCAGCTCAGCTACTGTCACTGCAGCAAGTAGCAGCTGGTCCAGGAAAACCTGTACAAAAACAGTGGTGAGTGGCAGCTAGAATCTGCAGGGGCACGGCTTGTCCCAGCAGCTCTCCTGGCCTGGCTGCTGAGGCTTTGAAGCAGAGAATGGTCAGGTCCTGTGAGGAAAAGTGGCAATATTAAAAACTGAAGTCCCTCTCACATTACTTAATGCTGAGCGAGTGCATGGCAAACGTGTGGCTCCTGAGACAAGAATCAGGTTTTAGCAACTGTTAATCTCAGTCAGACTCGGGACTTTGTAGATGTAACACTGCAAGTGACAGCTCTTGCTTCAGCTACTGCCAGGAAGTAACTTTGGGCACGTACCCTGGATACACAAGGTGATGCACTGCCCTCAGCCACAGAGGTGTGATTTAATGTTTATCAGCGAAAGCAAGACTTAAGTTGAAAGCTCAAGATTTTTTCACTGTGTTGATACAATCTGTGCAATCAGTGAAATTGTTGACAGGAGCACTAAGATATCAAGAATATCTTTTTATTACAAGGCACTGAGGTTCTCTACAGAATAAAGGTAAGTATATCATCAATAAAATGACTCATTTGCGCTCACTATCACAATGAACCAGTAGAGGTTTGTAAAGAGATTAAAATGGCTGCTAGCCATTTTCAAGACTGGATTTCAGAAAAACAGCAACTCTGTATAGCTGTCTAATATGCAGTAGGAATCTGGTCTTCTAGACCCAGACAAAGTATCAGCTAAAGGAATAAAACAAACCTCCCTCTTCCACAGCAGTTCCATCCACAATCAACTCACTTTCAGCTTTCTGCTAAAGGGTCCCTTGAACTGGCACTAGCATCAGACCTGACAATTTAAGGAAACGATTTTGAGCGTACTGCCTTTCACCACTGCCTTAAGTAGTGCTACTGTAGTCTGCAATGTGGAATTACAGCACATCAGACAGGCAGCTTTACATTGTAATTCAGTTTATCATTGCAGGCTTGTTCTTTCTCTGTCCTCAAATAGTGGGATATGCACAATATAACACATTGGAACTAGATTTGTTGTACCCAAACTAAACCAGGTGCAGGCATGCCAATTTGTTTTCAGAGTGATGCTGTGAACTGCCTCACCAGCAGACAATTCTCTGCTTTGAAACCCTCTGCCAAGCTGCTCTCATCAGAGTACCCCAAAAACTAGCAATGATTTAACTCGGACTGTGACAACCCCAAGACACCTAGGCAGCCAAGAATAACCGTTATCTGCCTGCAGATATTTAAAGTTGGAGTCTTGTCATAAATAATCCTTCCAGGTCACTCTGGCATCCATTTGACAAGCGTCTGATTTCAGCTCTACATGGGCCAAAAGGGAGGCATACACACTGCTGCTGCAGTTTCACTCTAAGCTGATCTAAAATAAGCCAGGAAAACTGCAAGGCCAATTCCTCCATTCCTGAAATGACTAGCTGCAGGAGTGGGAGAGGATGAGCAACCATGAAGGAACAGCTGTGGTCTTCTGCTACTTGCCATTCCAAATACACTGCTTTAAGTGCTGGCTTCTGCAGCACCCCACCCCTTTCTGCAGGCAGTGGTGGTTGACTAGGAATAGTTAACCTGTCCAAAGACTAGCAGAAAAAACAGTAAGATTTTTTAATTTTTTTTTTTTTAAACACTAACAAAAGCTGGATACATCTGTGGTAGGGAAGCACAATGCCTTTTGCTGGAGCAGGTTTTGGGTGCAGGCAGAGGACAAAGTCAGTGTGGGAGCCTCCCTCCTTGCCCGGGTCAGGGAATACCACTCTCCTGCACAGGCAGGTCCCAGGCAGTGGTCACGGGAGAGGGCAGAGACAGTGCAAGCCCTGTGTACCCACCACAAGGTGCTAATCCAGGCCCCTCACCCCCTGGCAAGTCAACAAGGACAGAACGATGGAGGCAGATTCCAGGCCAGCCCAGTAGGAAAAGCTTCTAGATACGAAAGCAGCAAGGGGCAATATGGCTTCTTTAGGTGGAGCCAGTAAAGCAAAGGAACAGCATCAGCTGGCAGAGCTCTGTGCTAAGGAGTTTCTAGGAAAGGGTAGCAGACAGACAGACAGACTTCCTTCCTGTTGCAGGCTGACCCTGGGGACCAAATGGACGCTCACCAGCTTGTAGCTTCCATCACATAAAGAGTCTGTAATGTTAAATTTCCAGATTTCTAAGGTCAATACCTGATTTTACCAGGCCCCTTCATGGATGAATCACACCCACAATTTTGGCTAAAGGAGCTGTTCCTGCAGTATCACATGAAAGATGTGTATGTACCAGCTTTCTTTAAAAGGAACAGCCTCTGTCTATTGTTCTTTCCCATCTTGACCCACCTGTAATCTGTCTAACAGAGAAGAGGCCTAGACTGAATGACAGACTCCACAGGTTCAGCAAACAGAGCAGACACTCTGAGGAAGATTTCCAGCCAGAAATGGGCAACAAGATGACAGCAGCAGTAGCCGGGAAGCCAGACTGGACTGGTTTTAGATCTACAGGGGTGATGGGAGACAAACACAGAGCACACCAGGAGAAAGCTATGGCACAATGGACACCAAGGATGATGGAAATGAACTGAAGACAAGACAGCTAACATGGTGGATTTGCTGAAGGGACACGCATGGGGGTAACAAATGCCAGGCCATGCAATCGCCAAAGGGTCTAACCTGAAAGTTCTCAAAATGCATCAGGGACTTGCAGTGTGCGAGCCGGGCAGCAGAGTCGCTATGGTAGAATTTGTGACACAGCCTGCAGAGGTAACCTGCGACGGGGACCAGAAAATCCAGGCCTGCGAAACGGGAGGGGAAGGGAAATCACAGATCACATTGAATGGAACTCAAATAATGAAAGCATGTTAAAAGGGAAGGGGAGGGAGAAAAAGAAGAGTGGAAAGCTTTGCTTCTGTTAATCAGGGACTTGCAAGATGACTTGCTGAATATCTCATCTTACCATGGAATGGCTGTGTGGTTGATATTCAGAGAGAAATCTAGCTGCCAGAGCAAAGAAACTACACAGAGCATTAAGGGGGGGGG
>VFFE01007119.1:1689372-1704363 GCA_008921705.1 Burhinus oedicnemus | reverse complement strand
ACTACAGAGAACATGTGATCTAATGTAATGGGATCAAACCAAGCAGAAGACAGCAGGCGCGCAAGAGGAACACGCAGAGAACATTCACAGCATGAATCATTATTCCATCTGCCACACGATAGTGGAAGGTTACAGCGATATGGAAGATTGGTGTAAACAGAGCTCTCCTTGGGCACAAAACAGCCTCTGCAGAGCTGCCCTCCTCACAACATGAGTGGCCGTTAGAGGCATGAAGTCAGAACTGCTTACAGGGTGGGGACCAGAGACAGCCATCTGGAGGCAACACTGCCCACCAGTCCAGCAATATGTCTGAATAACCGCTAGGTAAAGCGTGGGGGTTCTGAAGCAGAGGAAACATGCACAGTTTGGGCTCTGGCAGAGAGCTTGATACTGTCAGTACTGCTCAGTATCTCTATACAAGCTGCATTTCTGTTGGAAAGCATTCTAATCAATATGCTTTCAGGCTCCATCTTTCCAGAGCATCCCTCGTTTGCTACCTACTTTCTTCAGTACTCCTGCCCTACTTACTCCATTTCCTACCTTAGCAAGGTATCTGGCTCTCATTCTTTCTTCTTCAAAGCAAAAGGCAGCTGACAAACATCAATCACGTCCTTATGTTTTATCACACAGTAATAAAGTAATGTTTGGCTCTTTCTCCAGGCAGCAGTGACTTGCACCAGACCAATGCAGATGCTGAGCATTATGGCCCAAGAAGTCATTACAGCAGTAGGTAGAGACCATCCTCTCTTACAGATACAGCACATGGCCAGAGAAGGTTCTGTGGGCCTTTGTGCTTAACTCTGCTTGCTTACCATAGGCTGTGTCTGGACAATACTTCTCGCTTCCTTCGTAATCCTCCAAAGACACTTCCTTCAGCCCAGTCTGGAAACCAAAAGAACATTAGTGCCTACTGTATCTATGCCAATTCCCTTCCTGGGCTCTTACACTTTTCTGGTAAGCTTGGGAGCAAAACAGAGGATTCACACACCAGAGATGGAGTTGCACAGCATCTGGTTAGGGCAGATACAAAACCCAATGTCAGAAGGCCACTTCATTACAAGGGTTAAAAACACCCCTTGCACTCCAAGCCTGAAGTAGCTTAGCCACGTACCTCCTTCTTGGTAACTGCTCTCTACTGGGAAAATTATATTTATCAAGATAGACCTCCACATGTTTGCTATGAGACCAAGCTACTGCTGGGCTATTCAAAAAGACCATGTTGATGTCTTTGTCAGAAATTCTTTCCCTTGAAGAAACATTGCTCATGCTTCTCAACAATGAGATAATGTCTGAAGACACCAGTAGGAGCTGTACAGCACAGGAAAACACACTCCCGCATCCCACACATAGTGCCTGATTCTTTTGCATCATCCTGTGCTCTGGAAGAACCCCAGAGCCCTCACCCTCCTGCTGTAGGGTACAAGGTTGACTGGACTCTTGAAACCCTGAGCTCAACCAGCCAAGACCAACTAAGTCACAGGATCTCACAGCAGATTATCAAGATAGGTCACATGCCTTCTCCTTTTGCATAGCATACCTGCTTGGCAGCAGAATCCTCATTCTCTATCAGCACTACATCAAGGTCTTCCTCCTCACCAGCTCCCCCCTCCTCCTCCTCTTCATCATCATCATCTTCAAAACAGCCAACAGCATCCACTGTGATCAACTCCTCCGAATCTTCTGGGCTGCCCAACTCCTTCTCTCCTAGCCTCACCTGTCAGGCACAGAAAACAAAAATCAGATCCACTTTGCACTCTCCATTTAACCAAGGAAGACCCCAGACTTGGAACAGACTGCATTTGATAAGTAGAAGGGACTGCAAGAGAAGCACAAAGCTATCTCGCTTCTAGACATATCTAACTCCTTGTCCCTTTTTCACTCAATTTCTTTAAGGTCTAACAATTGAAGTTCAGCAAAAGATGAAAATTAAAACAGGGTTGGAAGAACTGCATGTCTTCCTTCCATCCCTGGAATAGTCAGGGAAGCAGAAAGTTAAGCTGCTCCACGGTGTAGCTGCCTCCAGTCCTGCACAGCTCTCCACTCAGGCAGTATTACCTCTTTGGCTTTCTGTTTGTGCTCAGGGGACTTCATATGTTCCACGAACTTGCGAGGGGTCTTGAAGTGGCGGCTGCAGACAGTGCAGAAAGGACGAAGCGAGCGTTTGGCCAGCTAAGGAAAGGGGGACAATTCAGTAAGTCACAACAGCACCCCTTTGGAGGAATGCAGATGAATCTTGAGAGAAACAAAGTCACAGCCCTGTATCTAAAACAAGGAGACCACAAAGAGTCTTCAGCAGAAAGGACTCCCTAGCTCTTATCCACCAAAAAGATGGAAAACATGCAGAGCAAAACAAATGCGGCCTGTAAAAGCTGTTCTGGCACTTCTCCCCTAGGAGCCAATAAATATAATGGCTCACCTAATTTTTAGCTTGAAAATTTACAGGCTGCCCACCAATCCCTCCATTCAATCAATTAGGTGAGTACGATACACCATATTTATTGAGCAAAATCAGGAATTATAAGCTAAAAGTACTTCAGGCCATACTGATATAGCACGACAACTGGAAGTTCTAACAGCGCAAGTGTTCAGAGGCAGTAGGTACAATGGCAGTGGCCTTAGACAGTGAGGATGTTACTGACAGAACTTTATGTGCACCTCTCCACTTCAGTCACTTTTCCATTACTGCTTGGGGAACAGGAGATACTAGACACTTCCAGTCAATCCCCAGGAAAGGTCAGTGCAAAGATGAAATCCATGCTATGGTTGTTACCTTGTGTTCTTGAGTCCTGCGATGCTTGATTAGATCCCCTGTGAAGTGTATCTGACAAGTGTTACACCATCGTTGCTGGGTCTCTCTGAAGTGACAACGGATACATCTGTAAGTCACACCTTTTTACATTCCCCATGGAATACTGCAGTCTGTTCTCGGCATTGTCTTCCCCAGAATTCTTATCTTTATAGGCTCAGATTTATCTTCTCCCCTTCCCAGCCACTTATATAGGTTGCTTCAGCTAATGCTGACAGAAAGGTGCCAGTTAAAACAAGTCTCTGACCTGATCTACTGTATTAAAAACTACACATCAGGTCAAAGTCAACACTGGTATCCTTCAGCAGGAAGAAAGTTGCCTTAAGGAGATTAAGGCCCCTGAAACCAGAGGGATTTTGTACCTTACCTAGAACATGGGGGCACCCTGGTGCAGCGAGGAATTTTAGAACCCACGTAGGCCCCCATTCAGATTGTGTTTTCTAGCACAGACCAACGCTTACCCATCCTTCTCTGCCAGCACCTTCTGCTCCTTCACCATGGGCAGTAGTGAAACAAAACAAACATTGCTCATGTGCTGAATCTCCCCAAGTCGCTGCTGGTGCTGAATTCCAGCCATGTGGGACTGGAAATTCTGAGAGAGAGGTTAGGAGAAAAATCCATTTAAATGTATTAAAAATACAGAAAATAACAGGTATGAGCTATGCTTTCCATTCTCTTGACTGCTGTTTAACAATGAAATGGTATAAAAGCTTAAGAGCATGGCTGCCTGTGGATCCACCCACATTTGCTCTCTAGCAGGTTGCTTGCCAGCTCCTTGGGAGAGGTTTATTTTATCTGCATGCTTGTCATCATTTTTTATGTTCCTTGCTCCCGAAGCATGAGGCCTTGCAAACAAGTCTCCTGCTGCACCTCCCCACGGCAGCTGGCCATCGAATTCACTTCTCTTGACCACCCATATTGCAGTCAGACCTGTGGATTTTTACCTGCTGACTGCAGCAGTTGGTCTTGCAGATATAACAGTAGAATTTAAGGACTGATTCAGGGCTGGTATCAGCTGTGCCCACCTCACAGGTCCAGTGCCCTGGTTTCAGAGCTGTTGTACTGATAGCTCTGCTCTCACTGCTCTGCTGGATAGTCACTTTCAGTGAACCTCCAGAGCTCAACACCTGCCAAAAGAAGGAGTCAAGATTAAGTCCAGTCTCTCAGTAGAAGGCACTAAAAATTACACCTGCTTTGTGTATGTGACCTAAACTCTCTACCCCTTAAGAAAACGCATTTAAGCTTGAATCCACAGGAGGCTGATCAGAAAGACTCTCATACAGACTCCTGCTCCCAACGCTGCTAAATCAGCAATCCCCGTGTCATCGTACCAGGCCTATTAGTACAGATGGTTGTTTCTACAGCCTCTGTAGACACTGTGATCCAGTCTCTGGAGACTGGAGCAACAAACAATGCACTGGTAATAGACACAACCCGCTAATGTTTCTCCACTGCAGAACTAAAGGCCTGATGGACTAAGGTACTCAAACAAGGGCAGGATGAAACATTCAATCACATCAACTAATGTCTCCAATTATGGAAGACTATAAAGTCTTATTCACGCCATGGGTTAAATCTTTGTCTGCTTACAAATTTACACAGCATAAGGTCCTGGTTTAACATCTAGCATATGGGCAAGGTATTTCATGCAAAAGACTCGCAGGTTGCTGGCTTCACTTGTGCCTCATTTTTCCAAGCTGCCTTTCAAAAGCACAGACTCCCACTACCTGCTCTTGCCTGCTGTGATGGCAAGTGCCACAGCAGCTGCATCTTTACTACCGTCACCTGAATTTTTTTACATCTGCTCTTCAGGAACATAAAGGATGTATTTAGCTATTGCCCACAGGGCATATATTTTTCAGTGGCTCTTTCCATTCAACTTTCCATCTTTCCAAATGAATACTGTAAGCTTAATGAACCCCAGCATCCACAAACAGCCAGCAGTAGGTTAGGTACAGGCTAGGAGAGGTACAAAAGCAGCAAGTCAGAGCAGACTGTGCACTAATTGCAGACATATTATGCCTTATTGCCAGGGACAACAGCTTACAGCAGGAGACAGAGCTCCAGACGTGGGTGCCATCTGGTTCCCAGTGGCAACGGGCTTCTCTGGGATGGAGGGGGAGGCTGTATGTTCTGCACCACCCCAGCCTGCATGGAGTGGTGTCTACTCACCTCAGGAGCCTTTGGTTCCTCAGAGAATTTCCTCTCTTTAGAGAGATCTTCGGCTGTGTACTCCTTTGCATTGTCTGCACCTAGGAAGACAGAGTCCTTTTAGCTGTCTTAAATCAAAATAGCAATGACAGAAAAAACAAAGCAGCAGGTGAATGAAGTCAGGGAGCTTTCCTCACAGTGCTGTTGGCCATAAGCCCAGTTCATAAAGCTTTCTCCAAAGAAATCCTTATTAAAGTGGGAAAATTCCCATCATTTGTGTTTGGTAGGCAACAGGTTTTAGGGGACTATGTTTGGATTTGGTTCCTAGATTTTCTCCTCCTTTCCCCATCCTGTATGACTGGAGGAAGGACATTTCTGACAAGACCCATGGGATCTACAGATGCTGATCTACAGGTGCAGTTCAGCAAGGAGTGCCCTAAAAGTGCAAATTGTGGTGCCCAGCAACTCACCATCAGCTGGGACATGGGTGCTTGACTCTTCTGCTTCCTTGCTGTCTCTTGCATCCTCTAATGCAGACTCCTCAGTTACACTTCACGGATATCAAGAAAACAACCTTATTAGCTATGACGAAGAGATTCAGAAGACAGACCAAGGCACAGGCTGGGGTCTAAGCTACCACACTCTCCACTAAACCCCCAAATCAATAAGCTACTGCAAGTAGTATTTCAGGCAAGGATTCAGCAGAAATAAATAAAAACAATGAAGAGTGGGCATTCTAGAACAGATTCAGAAACAGCAGCCAAATAATCTGGAAAAGAAGGTTACAACTGATTTTTTGGATCACTGCCCTCTCCTGCAAGATGCCTGCAGGCAAATAAGTTCATACAGGAAATATTCTGAATTAGAGCTCTGAGAGCTCACTCCTGTCTTGATTGGTGACCTCCAGGGAAACTGCAATACCTGGACAGTACTTCAGGCCGCTCTGTGCATGAGGGAACATGCAGAGACCTGTCAGAACTGAACAGGTTCTCAATGGTGTCTTAAAGGGATTTCATCATAACTGCCTACCCTACTCATACTAGTCCTGGTTTGTTCCAGAGTCCCTACAGTTCTGCTTGTGGGGGAAGTGGAGAAAAGACTTTGCTTTGTTTTATTTGGTACCAGTGATCTGCTAAGGAGAAAAAAAACATCCTGAGGGGACAGCTGAGAATAAATGGTTGACTTGCAGAGGGCACAAAGCGTGCTTTACAATGTCTTTTCTCCATCCCCCATTTTTCTATCAGGGCTAACACTTTTCACCATGGCTTGAATGTCTTCTCTCTCAGGCCGACTCGGTATCCCACCTGCTGGTGTCCTTCTGCCAACAGGGAGCAGCACGTTCTACACAAGCAAGAACGCAGACTGTGCAGGTACTGCATCCAGTGATCCAAACACACAGGCACCACATAATTTACCAGATTTATAAGTGATAATGTAACCGGGTTACATGGCTATAAATATGCAGCAGGGTTTGGGCAGTGCAAACACGAAGAAAACAAGAGTGGCTGGCATTAACATTATTTGTCAAGTGCTGCCAGCAGGCTCAACACTATACCACACACAGATGGTGACAGCACTCCAGGGCAAGGGTTTGCAGTCTAAACTGCAAATCTAAAGAGCAATATAAGGGAGCAAAAGCCATCACGAGCATGATCTAAGGAGGAAATGGTATTATATGGATACTTGTCAGGCCATGCTAGAAGTGCGTGTTCAAGGAGGATTTGAAGATGATGACTGCTTTCTGCACTGGAATGAGGATGTTGTTCCAGGCATACAGATGGTACATAGGAGAAAAGGCAGAAGTGGGAAAAACCTGAAATGAAGAAGGAGGCTGGTATTCCTGGCCAAAGGAATATGGAACAATGAAGCATGAAACAAAAGTTTGTGACAGATAGGGGGAATGCCCTTCTCATCTGTGAAGGACAATATGAGAACAGTAAACTTTTTTTTTTTTTCCAGAGATCCATCATCTGTTCATTGGAAGTAAACAGAGACACTTAAAAAAAAAAAAGCCAAGGAATTATCTATTCCAAGTAAATACCAGCCATAATACATGCATCAAATCTGGCAGTCCCCAACTACTGCTTAGGAAAGGATTTTCCTAATAGCAGGCTTGCTGCAGTGAGATCTGTCATTCCTCAGACTTGATTCTTTTTTCAGTGTATGTAACAGGACTTTGATTAATACCCTACTAAATATTAATGTAATTAAATTAGCTTTAGCAAACAGATTAACAAAGCATACGCTCAGATGCATTTGACTTAGCTTTAATTGAATTTATTCACTTTCTGGCTAATCAGAGTCCATAATTCACGATGGTCCCTCCTCACATAATATTTATCACTCTTTAATGTTTTACATGATCAAGGTAATATCTGAACATCAAAGTAATCCTGGAATATTCTCCCTAAAGCTAGCCATTAATCTCTAATCTAAAAATGGGATACAGAGAGGTGAAGAAACTTGTCTGAAACCACACAGTGAATTGTTAACAGGGAAGATAAGAGGACCCAGGAGTCCTGACTCATAGTCATTAACATATGTTGGAGAATTCTCAAATCAATGTCTCCAGAAATCTGTATTCACTCCCTCCTCTTCTCCCTCTGCACCAGCTAACAGCGACAGTTCTGGGAGAGGTACGGCACCATACAGATGGCACCAGGAGCTCCGTGATGTGCCTTCCCACTAGATGGCAATACAGTTTTGTCTGTTCCTTCCTACACCCAGGAAGGCAGGGAGTGCCAAGATGGGCCTGCCATAACCAGCATGCCTGCACGCTGCGCATCCCTTGCAGATAATAGGATTGCCTTTGTCTATTTTTACCCAACAGACAGGAGTACCGGCAAGACAATCTTTGCAGAAGGGATACAGAACTCACTCGTGGATACAGGCTTGGATACTAGGGATTATTGATTCCCTTCCCTTTCTCATTTCTCTAAATAAACTACCCTCTCCTACACCTACTGTAACCTAACATATTACAAGGCTTTTCCTCTCTGCTGATATGTGGCTGCTCATTTCCCTTTTTTGACATTTAGGGAAGAAAATTAGAGAAATATATCAGGATAGAGAAGAACCTCTCTTCTTACAAGAATCCTGGCAGGAGAACACATGAGCAAACTCCACTTTGTTGCGTGTTTACATGACCTGCATCTCTTATTTTTCATTCCCATACTTGGATCACCCATAGCAGAGACCCTACAACACTCTGGATCTCAGCAAGCATGATGAGATTTTTCTGAATTGTCCACAAGCATGTGAAATACCTCCTACATGCTAGACATCAGGCCAGTACAGTACAGCCCTAATTATTAGTAAATAAAAACAGACAATCATTCTAAACCCAGTAACTATTTCGATACCCCATTTGATAAGTACCTCTTCAGTCTTTTTGCTGCAGGCTCAGTGTGCAACACAGATTCTGTTGGAGTTCTTGGCTCTGCAGGAACACAGAAGATCTCCTTAGCAAAGCAGATCATGCCACCTTGAGCATATTTTCCCTATCTGAATGGCCAGTGACAATAAAACTCTGTTAGAGCAAATAATATCATGCACTTGCTTATTCTCAATTTGAGAATTGTAGCGACAAGGTTAGATAATGACCTAAGAGATCCGAGTTTTATTACAGATGTCACTGTATGAGGTGTCATCCAGAAAGAAATCTGTTTATGTCTACTAAGTGGGTCTTAGTGCTATAGCTAGGTGACAAAAGCCCAGATCATAGGAACATTAATATAAGCCAAGGTGGCATATCTACCTGTCAGCAATCATTTAATCAGGTAATTTTCCCCAGTGCATATATACTGGTCACAACCTGATCATATGCCTGCTTTTTAGATTAGGCACTCTTCAGTCAGGAATAACATTCTCACATCTGTATTGTATCTGACACTGCAAGAGATTCAGTGCCAGCAGTTTCTGTTCTGACAACTGGAGTACAAGTACTCTGTAAACTCATCTTTTCCTTAGCATGTTGATTGCAACTGGTTCTGCTTCATGTCTTTGACTCCGTGAGATGCCGAGTTCCGCATGGGTAAGGCAATGTGGAAGCTTTAATTTCAAACCAGTTTTATTTCGCCCCCCCCCCATTTTACATGGGGCTCACTGTCAAAGTGACTTCTGAGAGGCTTCCATGCAAGAAATATGGAGCTAGTTTATAAAAAACGAAAATATCCAGGACAAAAAGATGTATGAACCACATAGCAGAGGGCTGTCACAGGCAGTTTATTTACAATTAGAGAGAAATCTAGTGGATTAAGACTAAAGCCATCTCCAGTCTTTGCTGCAGGAACAGCAAAGAGAAGTTTATAATGTCTAGAAGAATGTTTCACTACAGGCTCCCCCTTACCTGCAGATGGCGAGGAGTTGTTCTGCTCTGACCCTGCTTGCACTCCCTCTGGGATTTCCATTTTCTCATCACCTTGTGTCTGAGATGAAGAACCAGGATCTAGTTCCCGCTTCCTGTCAGGGACCCTCTGGAAGTCCTGCAATGGGCAGAGAGTCACTGCCAGCTCTTGGTCCTTCCTCAAACCCAACACGCTGCCCAAAGCACCAGACTTTTACTGTGGGACAGGAACAGGAATTCCAGCACATGGCAATGGAAAGGAATAGATGGTTTACAATGGACTGTCTTGCTTTAAGTAAGTTTACATGGTTAAACAGAGCAATGCACTTTAATTCCACAGGCAGCCCATGACATTTCTCCAGTGCTTTAAGTAGCAGCTGTAGGAGATCCAGCTGCTTGCAGAAAGTAGGATCACTTTAGAGGGACTCTGGCAAGAGGTGCATGGGCAGGGAAAAAGAATAGTCTCAAATAATCCCCCTTCCTTTTGACTCTAGAGAAAAGACAGGCCAAGAGTGGAAAGTCTACCTTATCCAGCACATCTTTTTGACAGAATGGGACCAAATATGCAAAAGCTAATCTAAGAGGGCGGAAGTACTGGTCAATTAATCCAAAAACCATTTCCAGGATACAAGAGAGGCCTTAATGGTGGAAAGTGAAAAGGGTTTTTACAAAAAAATGTGTAGATTTGACAAAATCCACAGGAACAAACATGATCCTGATCTTAAAATGAGGGAAAACAGCCCAAAGAGGGAGAGTGACACATCCATGGTAGGAGTAAGTCGTTCAGGAACAACAAATTGCTTTAGAAGACCAATGGGCCAGAACTCTGGCCTCTGTGACAAGCGAAGGACTCAGCCAGGATTTCTTCTATTGCAATTACTTTGAAGCTGGTACTTGTAAAGGCTCCTTTTATATCTTAGGTTTAAACAGTTCTGCTACGGGGAATTCTCTCTCTTGGGCAAGAAGTAAAAAGCAATCTTTGCATCATAAATGTAAATATGGACCACAAGAACCTTAGAGATGGTCTTATTTCTGCATTTCTGTGTCAGCAACATGGTGCAAAACATAGTTTTCATTGTAAGGCTCTGTCCTTTCTCTTATCTTCTTCACCTACAATAGTCAACTGCTGCAAATGCAAAAGGAAGACCGAGCTCCCAAACAGTTGGAAACTACAAGCCCACCTTGCGAAAGGTGCGGTTCTGCCGCTGGAAGGGAAGGCTGGGGAAGCCCAGACGGGTTGGCTTTAATGAGACCCCAACAGGTGGTGGCCCCAGGAGGGAATGTCTTGTAGCCTGAGGGAAAAACTGCTGCAATGCTGGCGCTGTCATGTTAAATCCACGCAGGTTTCCTGTAAATGCAAACACACAGCACATCACCACCTGGCAGTATGCAAAGGAGAAAGAAAATATTCCACCTGTACAAGCAGCAGGTAGAGAGGGGAAGGGCTCCTCCGCACAAGACCCTGTACTTTTCTGGGCACCGTATGGATGCTTTATGCTCTACCCTCTTCAGTACCCACAAAACAGAATTTGATGTGATAGCCTGATACATAGTAATAGTTGCTATTTAATTATAATTGTCACTGCAGGATAAGATCATTAGAGCAATTATTTGATCTGAGCACACTAGCACTTGTGTTTGCAACAAACAAGGTCTCGTTTTACGGAAATTCACTGTAAAAAAGGAAAATTCATCCCACATTTGTGCAGCTGGCAGCTCACGCCATAGTACAGATGCTGTTTAACACAAGCCAGTAACAGCGTTTCATTTAAAACAACACTGGACTTTTCAAACAAAATATTCCACAGTCCTCTCTGCCACCTGGTTGTCATACAAGTTCAACATGTCAACCTAAACTCTGACACTTGAGACTCTGCCATTTCCAATTATAATGCTGTGCTTTCTGAACAGTTCTTTTCAGCATCCACAGATTATAAACTAAGTCTCAACAAGTTCTTACAAAGGCAGTCCTTGCTATCCCTGTTTCAAGGGTGAGGGAATGGAAGTGACCAGATGCCTCAGCTACACCCTCACCATTCTGGGAAGCTCGACTTACATTGCAATTTTTTACTTCTGACTTGAATTAGCACATACTCTGGCTTTTTAGAAGCTCTCAAAAGAGGCTAGAGAAGTTTGGAGACAGGCACCCCAAAATCTGAAGAAACAAGCTACACTGTTTAAAGCCTGGAACACAATAGGAAGTACTCCCCTACGTTTGTCTTCAAAAGTAATCTAATCTCTTTCTGTAAAAAGCCATAGCTATATTAAAAAGAAATCTATAAGGCAAGAAATCATCTCCTCCTCTCAGTTTAGTATCTTTAAAGAACAATACATCCATTTCAACTTGAAGTATTTATATTTTCCTATTCCCATTGCTGAAGCAACATACAGTCGATTAATTATTTATGCTGATGTTTCCCAGGTACAGAATTACTACAGCATCAGCTATTCTTACACGTAACTCAAACCTGAATGACCAAAAAAATTCAGATCCCTAAGAATGGCCACACTGGACATTGCAATCATATTACATGTTACCTGTGGCTAGCTGATGTAGATTACTGAAAGAGAAGTCACAACTCAACTCAGCATGTAGAGGTGAAAAGAACAGAAACAATGCTAAGTCAAAGTGCATGTAGACTGTTCATTAACATTACCTTAACCTGTTGTCATATCTAATTTGCCTCAGATCCTTGGCATACCATTTAAATACAACTTCTCAATAAGAGATTTTGCTTTAGGGAAAAAGTCAGCCCAGGCTAACATCAAACATATCTGAAAGGAGCATGGCTGACTAGAGTGGAGTCAGACTTTTTTTCCTGACACAAATACATGCACCAATCTTCAGAGCGTGGCTTGCCCTTTTTCACTGACAGTTTCCCTATAACCTGAGAGAGAACTGTAGAGAGCCACTGGAGTCACTAGAGAGCCCTCTCGTTAAATGGGCAAGAGAGAACAAAAGGAGCGTTAACGACATGCAGAATAAATCTATTGTCTTCACATCTGGGCATGTTTCACAGGCAAGATTAAAATTGCAGGCATTAATCTAAACTAGGCACTTTAAAACTATCCCAGGTACTGATTTTCTGTGTTGAAAAGAGCTGTCAGGTTAAGACACGAGCAAAAATAAAAACTATCTTTATTCCCAATATCTTTATGTTAACAATGCTATTATTAAGGCAGTTTCATAAATTTGTTTTGAAAACATCACATCTGGCAAAAAAATCCTCTTGTGGAAACACAGTGATGGAAAAACAGTGATATTATCCACCACACAAACGACAGTCATTTCAGGGAATCAAAATTTCACAAGATAATTGCAACCCAAACCATTTTCCACCACAGTATACTTCATTTGTTCGTACTGCACTAAGTTTGGACACAGACAAGCATATACTGCAAACAAGGTTAGCACATGTGTACCAGGCAACGAAATAAATTGTTTTAACCTTCCAACCAAAAAAGACAAACAAATAACAAAAATCTAAGTATTTTATCTAAATATATTGATGGAAGAGTACTCTCTCCACCAAGTCTAAGAGGGAAAGCACATAGTTAGTATCTAACCTGATACCTTCTAGTGCTACTCCCGGTTGTGAACAGTTGGGCACATGGGATTTTCAACAACTGAAGAACCTCTGTGATGTGGAATATGGACAAATTAGAAGAGAGAAAAAAAGAGACGACAAACAGAACTGCCAAATAGAAGGACTGCAATGGTTTGGCAAGAAATAGCCGTACTGTGGTTTCAGTCCATGAAGGATGATTAAATAACTCCAATAAGTAAGCGTCTCCCATAACGACAGTACCTTGCATCTGCTGCATGAGTAAGGCCCGCTGAAGCATAGGATTGGCATTGAGCAGTGATGGTTGATTTGTTGCCCGTAAGCTCAGCATCTGTTGCTGTTGCGGTGGTGGCAAACCCCTGGAAAAGACGGCATTAATCGTAAGAACCCAATAAAAACTGTACCCTTCAACTCCAGTCATCTAACAAGTACAAAACAGAGAAGCAAAGAACAGCCAAAATGCTGATATACATGCATTAAAAGATACCATACACCAGCACTGTATCCTCTTTCTTCCACTCTCCTGGAATTTCCAAAGCTGACAGATTGTCTATCAAGGAATTTGAGGTCAGAGAGAACTCCTTAGCACCAAGCCCACATAAAGCCTGTCAAGCAGCATAAAAAAAGCCCAGGAGCTGACTGCAGTTCTACAGAATTATGCAGCACTCGTCAGTAGAAACGAGTGATCTAGATCAGCAGCTACATTTAACACAACAACAAAAAAGAAGTTTTAAAAACCAGGGAGTTTTCTCAGTAGCTTAAAGCACATTTTTCCAAAATCTATGCCTCCCACACGGAGCCAGACAGGCCATAACTGTAAATGGTGCCCCCTAACTGCAAGAACCAGATGGAAAAATAAAGCACAGCCTTCATATTTAAAACACGAGGAGGAAGAAGCGAGCTGAGAAGGACTCTCCAGTCCTAAGGAGGGTGGAGCAGACATGAGAGAAAAGTCTGAAGAAACTGGAAGGCACTTCTTCAGGCGATTGCAAGGTCAGGCCCACCTCTAAGCACGACTGCTGACACAGCTATATCTGTTAGCGCTGCAAAGAGGGACAAACATGGATCAAAATATCCATGCTGACAAAAAACCCAACCCTCTTAACAGCATTGACAGCAGCTCATCTTCACGTTTGCTGCTCCAGATTGTTCCAGTCTCAGAGCCGAGATATTTATACCAGAAAAACCATACTTTTAAAGGTGTAAGATGCATCCATGCTATCTCACAGCCAGTCCCATACTGGCATTTAAGGGCAGCTTTGTTTATAGTACAAAACATACAAAAATGGTAAAAAAGATTGAGAGAGATTCGTATTTCCAGCAGAAGAGAAAGATTCCCACATTTACCTCAGAGACACATGCTTTATAAGGATAAAGTAATTACTATAATTTATTAAATAAGGAATTCATTTTCTTCTTAAATTCACATCCCATTGCTTTGAATTTCCAGAGGCTTTACAGACAACAGTAACTGCAAATACACGCATAATCTCAGAGAATTTGTGTTAGTTCCACAAATCTCAGCTCATCAGGGACAACTGCTCCTACCTAAAACAGTTATTTTATCTCTTGCATGTTTTAGGAAAACCCCGGCTATTTGCCTTTTTATTTCTGGCAGATGTCATTTGTCTTTTAACAAACAAAACATGATTTTCTCCATCCCCCGCCCCACAGTGCTCAGTCACATCCTCAGCCCTGGTGCCACTGCAGAAACAAGTTCAATAATCTCACCTAGGCCAGGAGGCCCAGCCAGAGAAAGAAAGAAAAAAAAAAAACAAACAAAACCCAAACAAATAAGTGAAGTCCAATAATAAAATAAAGTGTCTCTCTCTATTCAGAGCGGCTCAGTTCGGTGCCTATGAGCATTTCTGCGGGAAAAGGCGTTTTCCCCGGAGCCCCATCCTCGCCACCTCAGCCCGGCGTCTGCCCCGGCCCTGGCCCGCCGTGCGGGGAGACGCTCGGCCCCGCAGTATCCCCCTCTGCCCGCGTTCGCCCTCGGGGACTCCGCGGCGGGAGCGGGGCGGCACCTCCGGGGGAAAGAGTCGAACGACCGCAGCAGCACCGGTAGCCCCCGGCCCGTCCGGCCGCCCCCCTCCCCGCAGCCCGGCCCGGCCCCTCCGCCC
>VFFE01007119.1:1525504-1673837 GCA_008921705.1 Burhinus oedicnemus | reverse complement strand
GGGGGGTGTGCCGAAATCTCTCATCCTCCTTGTTTTTCCTTGTTCGTGTCTTAAGTTTTCTACCAAGGTAGAAAGATTTTTTTTTTCCTGTCCACTCCAGTTTATAAAATTCCTTTTTATTTCACAGACATTGCAGTTTTTCAGTATTTCCCATGAAGGATGATCACATAGTTTTTCCTCCTACAACTGCTACATGCTGCTGCATAAGTCACAGGTGGGAGGTATTACAGAATCAAAAGGCCTGTTTGCTGCTAACATCCTTGCAACTCAGTTTCTTGCAGGAGAGAAAATGGAAGGCTTTAGGAATGATTTTGAGTGTCTGCAGTTCTCTTTTTCATCAATGGGAGGTGTAGGTTTCTAAAGCTTCTTAAAAACCAAGCCTCACTGTCTCCGACACTGGAGTTTGGGTCTCTCTGGGCTGTGTGATTACAGTTGTGGCAGAAGCGTTTAGATAGACTCCACGACATTAATGAGTTCTTGTAGGGGCAATGCTGCAGGCATACACTGTGGTCTCATTTACTTACAAGGATCTCTGCAAGAGAGGGGAAGCAGGAACACATTTTATGCAGCTTACAGTTTTACACTAATATTGATCTGCTGAGAAATCTGTGTAAAGTTTGCCAATATTTCTGCAGGTTTTTACCACCTCTTTTCTTCCTTTCTTGTCTACCTGCAGAGCACCCTGTTAACTCCCCCATCCCTCCAGAATACTTTTGCCCTTTGAGAATAGAGGAAGTTCGATCAAGGTCCCCCTTAGACACCCCCCAAGGATCACAGTTCCCAAGAACCAAGTACCAGTTTCACAGAAAAATAAAACCAGAGAACATATGAAAGAATACCTGCAAAGAAATTACACTTAAGCTCTTCTGCTGTACCAGCTCCTTAACTGGCAATCAGCCCTATTTCCCCACATAGTCTTGGGTATCACCTGTTGACGTACTGTACTTTTGATGTTCTTTCACAAGTCTTTCTCAAAGCGAATGTATTAATTTAATTTCAGCTTTTTCAGAAAATGGTATAATCCTGAATTATTGTTTCTGGACTGAAGTGGGCTGACCCAGAACAAAAGACCTGCTTAGAATGTCAACCAGGGAGTGGAATACAATACTTGCAGGTTGATGTTTCTATTGTGAGCAGAAAATGTTGATAGCCACAATCAAATAGTTGCTTTTGTGGAAGTATTAAAGGCAGGTGTGGATTCATGGGGTAGGGGAGGGGGACAAGAAAGTGGGCAAAGTTGAGTCACATTATGTATTGCTAAGCAGCTAATGCTGTTGTCGGGGAGCAGCAAGAACAGGGCTGCTCCCCAGGGGAAGGGGAGGCAGGAGCCAAGGGATAAATCCTACAGCTGACAAGGTTATTCCTAACTGGGCCCCAATACCACAGCACCCAAGGGAAGCAAGCAGGGCAGACTAAAGATAATAGCTAGATTCAACAAAAAGCTCAGAACATAAGGCAACAGTATGGCAATAAGGCAGGTCCAAGGTCAAGCAGAGATACCAGCCTGCAGGCTAGGATTAGGACCAGGTCCAGTGATTGCCAAGCACATTCCTAGCAACGAGACAGACCAAGGAGTCAACCTACATGTGGAAGTCAGAATCTAAGATGCCATGGGCACATAGGGCTGCAGTTGAGCTAGATGTTAGCACTTCATAATTCACCAGGGACTGATGGCCCTGGGCTGAGCTTAAATAGAGCTCCTGGGCCCATAGGTGTGGGGAGAGGCCCCAGGTGAGGCCCCCAGGTCATGGCCATTAAGGGTTATGAGTACAGCTATTAAATTATGTGAGATGATTGCAGTGATATAGCTGAGTGATCTTCCTCTGTATTGAAATTAGAACTGTGTGGGTCAACTCTAGGTTACAGCAACCTCTAGGAAAAGGACATTTTTCTTCTTATGTTTCCTCAAATAAAGCTTCAAAGATCCTCATGGTCTGAAGTTCCCTGAGCATCAGCTCTGACCTAGGGATGAAGGTGACACCATTCTTTAAGTCTATGATACTCTTCACTGTTCTTTTTGTGGTGACCTCTAACAAGGAGCAGCTATCAACTTCTGAAGGAAAAAAACAATGTTTTTTCTCTAGGTTCCTTCAATGCAAATGATCAGAATGGCTGCACAGATGCTCAAAGACTTTTTTCCACAGTCTATATTGAGTTTCTTAAGCTTGTTTCTTAAGATTTACTAGGCAATTTGCTGAGAGGAAAAAAATAGCATCAACAGCCCACATATGCCCTACAATGGTGTTACCCATACAGACGGAGCAGCTCCCTTCCCTTCCTTCAGTGTTCTTACCTGCACACTGCTGATGTTTTCAGAGCGTTTTCCTTGGGCATCTTCACTAATACAGTGAGGCAAATTCACACCTCAGCATGGTTGTTCCAGTTTCTCGGTACGCCCAGGTAGGTATTTTTGAATGGATTACATTTGATGGACATCTACGAAATCTTCCTTAGAATCATTATAACTAAAAAGTTGCTGTTTAAAACAAAACATACAGGGAAAAATCTGTTGCAGTTTTTTGTAATTCCTTTCCCCCACCACCCCCAGCTCTTGAGCTGTGAACAAGAGTGCTGGGTAGCACGAACTGAGAGGTATTTGAAATGCAGCATTCTCCACCCTCCTGACTCACCGCTAGCCATCGCCTTCTTTTCTGAACACTTGTTTTCACTACTATACTTTCAAATCAAATATGGCCTCACGTTATATTCTTATTAAAAACCCAGCCCTTTTAAAAGCCTACGGTTTCCTCTTTACTGTAGACAAATTATTTTTAAAACCAAAATCTAAGTACATAAAGTGAAGGACTTCTTTGTGTTTCTGTAAAACAAAGATAGCAGCAACAACAACATCTACTGTTTTGCAGCCATAAACAGAAATGGATGTGTTTTTCATCCGTCCTTGAAGCAGCAGAAGCTCAGTAGTGTTTTTGCAAGCCTCCAGTTTAATCATGTCAAGTATTTCTTATATTCTGGCAATTCCACAAGTGCCGTCCTGGCACAAAGCCCTCCCATACGGGTGTACCACCCAACTGCACAGGTCCTGTGACCAAACCGCGCGGGTGTATCGACCAAACCGTATGGCCATAAAGACCAAACTGTGTGAGTGTAGTAACCAAACCATAAGGGTACATTGACCAAATCCTACCTGTACATTGACTGCACTGCATAGATATAGCGACTGAACCCTGCAGAGATAGTGACTGAGCTGTACAGGCTCACGGACAGGTATGGCGACTGAACCAGGCAGGTACACTGACCGATGAACCATGGCGCACGCTGACTGGGCCCCACACGTACGCTGACCGGGCCATAGCGGTGTGTCAACCCGCCATGGCACCACACAACCCCCGAAGCCTGGGGACAGTCTGTGCTGCTCTGGTTTTGGGGCAGGGAGCGTCTCTGGGCGCAGACCCCGAAGCCACCCCTGGCCTCGGAGGAGGGGTTGCTCGAGGGCTCTGCCGCCGGGCGACCCCCCCTCAGCCCGCCCGGACTACATCTCCCAGCGAGCAGCGCGGCGCCGGCGCCCTTAAGGCCCCCTGGCGGCGGCGCGCGGCTGTCTGCAGGCGCGGCGGGGCGGGCTGAGGCGAGCCGAGCCCGGGCGGCGTCGAGCGGGGCGAGGGGCGCGGACTGGTGCCGGTGTCCACCGGCCGGGGCGGTGAGAGCCGGGCTACCCGCCGGTGAGGACGCGGGAAGAAGGTGTAAGGGTGAGCTCGCCTGTGCGAGGTGCCGCGCCGCAGCCATGGGGAACCGCGGGATGGAGGATCTCATCCCGCTGGTCAACCGGCTGCAGGACGCCTTCGCCGCCATCGGGCAGAACGCCAACCTCGACCTGCCGCAGATAGCCGTGGTGGGGGGGCAGAGCGCCGGCAAGAGCTCCGTGCTGGAGAATTTCGTCGGGAGGTAAGGAGGGGGGGTGAGGGGGAAAGTATGTGGGAGGCGGGTGGTCGTCCCTAGGGAGCCCCGCCACAGGCAGGGCTGCGTGGGGTGCGGGCAGAGCGGCTGGGTGGGCGGGCAAGCGGGGGCGCAGGGACGGTGCGGTGCCCGGGTATCGCGGCTGGGTGCCCGGGCATCGCGGTTCCCCAGCAGCGCTGCTGGATTGCATGTGCAGCGCACGGGCAGCGCAGGAGCCGGGCAGCACTGCAGGACGCCCGGGCGCTGCGGTGCAGGGGCAGGGAAAGGCGGAGGAGGTCTCCCCGCCTCGGGGTGTGGGGGGGAAGATCTCCGCAGCGGGGTCCCCGCCTTTGCCGCACCTTCGGGACCGGTGGGGACACCCCCCACCCCCCCGCATCCCCCGTGAGGTGCGACCCGGCTTGTTACATAACGGGGGGGACACACCGAAATGTCAGCGGGGACCGGCCCCGTCCCCTCCCCTGCTCGGTGCCCCCCTCCGCGGGGCTCCCGGCGATGGATGTTGTCGCTGGCGGGGTGGGGGTGGGATGTTGGTGGTATTTAAGTTTAATCTGCTCCGTCGCCCTCCCCCAGCGCTGCCTCGCTGTCCTCCATAGCGGATGCCATGTCAGGAGCTGCGGGGAGGCTATAGGAAGGACGGGGTTATCTCTCTCCTATATGCTCAAATCCCCGGGTGCTACCATTTTGTGACAAGCGATGTACTGATGCCTTCCCTTCATGTGACCTTCGCATTCATCATCTGCAACTTGAGTAAACTGCAGACTGCGCTGCCTGGTTATCTGCTCCAGTGTAGACACACAACACCTGGAGAGGGAGGTTGTTCCTCAGCTTGTTTCTGGCCTCGTTAATTAATTGTATTCAGTGATATAGAGGTTTTAGTTATCAAGGTATTTTTTTATGCTATGAGGGGCATGCAAGTTGCTGGTGACCTGTCTTAAAAGCAGTGACTGCTGCGATACCTGGTCAGATGCTTGTGTGGGTTTTTCTGTTTCAGCAGACTGCATTTGTGACATCTATTGGATGTCATTCACCCACCCCCACTTTTTCTTTTAAACTGTTTGCTGCTGGATGGCTTATAAAGCTTTTCTACTGTTGGAAGGGTCTGTCGTGTGTATGAATTGCTGCTTTAGCTGTGTGTAGCCCCAAATTCTGGACTTGTGCAAGGGTAGCCTTGAGCAGCGAGTGCAGGGTGTGCTGCATGTACTATGAAGAAGGCACAGGGATTGTATCTGGTGCAAAGGAAACATAGTCGGAATAAAGTTTTGGGTCTTTTCTTTGCACATTCAAAGAGTTTGGGATCCTTTCTAGCTAACTTCCGTGCAGTATCCCCCAGGGATGCTGGGAATCATGCCAAGGGAAGGACATTGGAGGAATACATTTTAGTGAGCCTCAGGTCATAGTCCAGGATCCACTTGTTTGTCTATAGATACAGGAAGAAAATAATGATTCCTACCACCAAAGTGAAGAACTTGCTGTGCTGTATCTTTCTAAGAAGGGGAAAATAGGTCTCCTGAAATATGTGAGCAAAACAGGTTCACCTGTTGGCTCTACTGTTTTCATGCTTTCGAAGTACTGGCAGCCTAACCTCGTAAATCCTTTTTGGAGGATCTATGCAGTCAGTGCTGCAGTGGCGTAATATATAATGTATGGCTGTCGGGCCAGAGGAGGGTTTGTTGAAGGACAATCAGAGTATCGGGGTACGCTGCCCCTCTCTTTTAGGCTGAGCAAACAGAAAGGGATATATTAATCCTTGGTGTGTCTCCACTGGCACCAATTGAGAACTAGGGATTTTATCTGCCTGGTGGAGAGCAAGTGAATTAAATTCTTTTCTATCTCTTTCTGATGACCCGTGTCCCAGGAGAACTTGTGACCTCACTGTGTCCCATCAGTTGTCTCTCTACCAGCAAGTTATAGTGCTGTAGCTTTTAGAAAATGAAATAATGAAGGGTCCCCTGAGCAGAAGCTGAGAGACCTGTCTGTAGAAAAGCGTTTAGAGGAAATAATTGGAGTGGAAATGGAAAATATGTCAAAGGGAAGAGGTCGTTCTCCATTTCATATCCTTGAGTGCTGGCTAGTTTAGAGACTGGTAATGTGAGACATCTTACCACAGAATGTATGTGTATATGCTGCAAAACCCAATCCTGTTAAAATAATGTTGGGGCCCTGCTTTAGTGTATAGTCTCTCTTCTTTTTGTGTGGGTATTGAAAACCATGATAAGAAGCTATGGGAATAGTAATCAGGATAAGCATGTCTTCTCAATATAATTGTGATAGGGGCTGTTTTCTTGTCTGAATAGGCATAAGAAGAAATTGTGTGTAGACCTACTGTGTACAAACACAATTATTGCTGTAGTGTGGACATGACATATGTCACTGCTGCAGCTTGATACCAGGATGGTGGTGCAGCTATTGCTCAGCAGCTGCTCGCTGCACAGTGAATGTGAGTGCTGATGAGTTTCTCTCTGAGTGGATGGAAATCTGTGCAAGAACAAATGCTGATGCAGTTGGTACTGACTGATGTGCTTGATGGGGACACTTCAGCAGAGGGGCTGGAGGCTCTGCCAGGGCTGGTTTCCCTGCTCAGTACCTGTGGGGCTTCTTTCAAATAGTCGTCAAGGCATGTTGATATAGCAGGGCAGCACACTTGCCCCCACTGCCAGACCTAGCCTGTGGCTATGCAGGACTTCAGTCTAGGGCTGTTGCTCACACCTTGCAGTAGCACCGAATCCCACACATGCTGGAAACCTCGAAGCACAGAAGAGTGATGCTGACTGAAATCAATGTTTAGTTACATATCTTACTAAACAAATATTTTCTTTTTTCCTCCTGAATGCGCTGGCTTACTAGTTGCTGCTAATTACTCTTCCAGTGTCACTTACTCTGCTGTTAACAGATTATCCAACAGTGCAGAGCCTGTATTTATAATACCAGATGTCAGTGTGGCTGCTATGTGTGCTTTTGCTGCCGGAGACTCAGCATGGTGACTAGGATACTGGCTGATGGTGTTAAAATCACTGAAGACATGAGAGAAGCCATGTAGAAGCCAGACAGGTGACATGTCTCTTCGTAGACTGGTTTGTCCTGGGCCCCAGAACTGGAAGGAAGGTTAATCAGGTCAGCTCCAGGCATTTCCTGTTGGTGTGGTTATGGGCTTGTAGCATAACTCAGGTTGGAAGGAACCTCAGGGGTCATTTAGTCCACTCTTATGGTGGTGTTACTTCCTTGCTGCCACCTTTCTTAAATTAGAAGGCCTTAGAGCAGGCAGCAGTACCAGCAAAATTTGTCTGATAAAAAGAACAAAGCATGTGGTATATACTAGTTTGACTTGAGAGAGCCCAAAGGACAAAGAAAGGGGGATGTACAGGAGAGCCCACAAAGCTGTTTGTAAAATCATTCATGTTCATGCCACTCTTATTTTGCCATGTGAAAATAAAATATAAGCGTGGTTTTTTTTTTAAATCCTAAGATCTCAGAGCACTGTTACACAAATCTTTGGATTTGTGCGAGTATTACTGTTATCTGTGCTTTACAAACAGGAAAAACTGAAAGCACTGGGCTGTGGTCAGAAGGCTGCATAAATGTCTGTGCCTTGTGATCTTGTCTGATCCAAGACAGCGTGGTGCTCAGCCCTGCTAGGACAGCTGCATTGCTCTTCATGGAGAAAACAAGGCACCTCTGACTTTGGAGAACAGATGGCTTAAGGGGGTTGCTGAGGAGGCAATGACTAAGGACTGGGAACAGTAGGTGGAAGGACTTGAGTGGAGGTGAAACCATCTCGTCGATGATCAAGGGAGCTAAGCAGTGCCAAAGTTGTGGGAAATGAATTAGGGTTTACTTGACCCCAAACCCGGGCATTACCCCAAAAGCATCCTCTCTTGGGAGCTTTTATGGTCCAAGCCAAATAGAGGCACTTAGCAGTCTGTCACCAGGCTCCGATGGTATATGCTGAATTATCTGATGTTTGTATGTTGTCTGGAAGGAAACTGGAGGCAGGCATGGACTTAAACTCAGCTGAGTTGGGCTAACCTTGCCTCTCCTAGCAAACGGAAATATCAGCATGGGTAAAAGAGGGGAAATGCAGCATTGCAATGCCTGTGGCAGTGGTAAGGATAAGTACCTATTAAGCCTGGTACTTGTGCTACAGTAGTTGCCTTGGCAAAACCAGGCAAGGGCCAGGCAGCGTGTGCTGCAACTGTGTCTCTGCCTTGCAATGTCACATATTGAAAATGCAAAGCTAGATCTTCAAGCCGCAGGATTTAGTCTGGCTTCAGGTCTAACTTTGAGGAGCAACTTAATATCTTCATATCTCAACCTTCCCCAGCCCCAGAGATACTTACACCCCTAAGATATGATGAGGGAATACCTTCTTTGATAATACATACTTTGCTTTGTTATGGGAAGCTTCTCCAGCAAAATATCTTCAGAAGTCAACGGCAGTATTTAGCGATTACCTAGAAGTGAAACATCCTATAGGGATGCATACAGAGATGCAGATACTCGGCTTGTTCAGATACTGCAGGAAAACTGTTTTGTTAACAATCTTTGTGCTTTTAAGTTGCTCGGGCTTCTGCTGTAGTACATGCTTTGTAAGCTTGGGTGCTAGGAAGAGAACTGAGGGTTTAAATCTTGTAAAAATCATAGCTACATTATGTATAGATTGAGGATGTCTGTTGTACTAGGTAATGCTGAGCATCAATGCAGTACTTTAGCAGTAGATTTAAATTTAAACAAGATGATACACATATTAACTTGCTCTGCTATGGCCACAAAAGGGTCCTTAAATATGATTCTTCTATTATTTTTTTGTTGTTGTCCTGCTTTAAGATACACTTACGTGGCCAGAGTGCTGGCAGAGAGAGTAATTGCAAGTCACATACCCTTAATTGCTGTATGATAAATACAACTGTGAACTGACCAAATGCTGTTGTGTATTTGCAGGTTACAGACATAGGCATTGTTTGGGAACCGACTTATTTAGGATTGCAGAGGATGGTGCAAGAGCCAGGAGCAGATTTGGCTGTTTAGAGAAATAAATAGTGGTCAAATAATAGTCCTTCAAATGGCAGCAAGCCTTTGGTCTTCAATGAAGAAAATACCTATTTGCATCTCAGTTTAATCGGGGAAGGAAGAAAATATGGAGCACTAGGGGAAATGGGTAATGTGTTACAGTAGACTGCCAGATAAAATAATTTAGCTTAAGAGAAAACTGTACAGCTCTCAGCAAACACTTGTGGGAGGAGGAACGCAAGGAGGAGATAGATAATTAAAACATAACATAACATAACATGGATGGCTGTAAGTGTGGGGGGAAAAAAGTGCATGAATCTCAATGTTTGTAATGCAGCGGCAGTGTCTGCCTGTATTTGTCCTCTGACTACTTGGTTTGATGTTATAGGGGTTGGCTCAAATAAATACAAGTCTAATCTTTTCTACTTCCTGCAGCAGTTAGAAGTGCTCTGCAGATCTCACTGTCTGACTGTGTTCTTCAGCTTAACTCTTTAGTGATGATCTCATACTTCTGGTAACTGCCCACTAGCCTTATATTCACTAGGAAAAGAGATCCTTATGGCATGTCTCGGATCATATCAGAATTTACCCAGGGAAAGGAAACTAGCTGTATCTCCAGTTTGGAAACTGATGCTCAGTACTATGCAAGTTAGGGCTCGCCTGGATCTACTGGTGTGTGAAAATGACAGGTTGCCTTGTCATTGCTGGAAGTCATCACCTGATAGCTGGCATATCAGGAGGATGCCTTCTTTGCTAGTGTGGACTCTTCCTTGTTACCATGATAATCCTCATGTTGGGAATCTTAAAGCATCCTGAGCTTCAATTAGCTCTTACTCTACTTAGAGACAGTTAAGTGTTGTGGGTTTTTTTTGTGTTTGCTCTATAAACAGCACGGTGTGGCACAGGACTGTAAAGGGTTTGTAAAACTAGTGGGGGGGGAAAGAAGTCAGAAGTTCCTAAAAACATTCCCCTATGCTAAAACTGTCAGCTGTTACTGTTTTTTCAAAACTCCATGTGCTTATAACTTTTCACACAGTCAAAAAAAACCCAAAACCAACCAACCAAAAAAAACCACAACCCAAAAAACCCAACAACAACAAAAAAAAAACCCCACAAAAAAACAACCAACCCCAAAAACCCAATGCAAAACAAAGGCAAGCTTCTATTTTTAAAGGCTACTGTTTTTTTTCAGAAGCCATGGTTCAATACATAGCTGGGGATGCCAAGTCAAATCCTTGAACCTGACTTCTCCAGATGCTTCCAGTAGGCAGAACTCTGCTGGACTTAAATAGAAGGTGTGGGAGTCTGTCTGCAGCACCTCCTATCTGAGGCAGCTTCTGAAAACCTTATTCTAAGGCAGGAAGCTAATCCCCTTCCTGATCTGGTGAATTACTGAATGTCCCTACTTTGTACTTAACTTCAAGTTTGAGCCTGTCTGTCCAAGTGGGAGTAATAATTCTGAGTGAGGATTTCTTAGCATCTTTAAGATGAACCTTTTTGAGGAGAAATGGAAGAAGCTGACAATTTAGTGTAAGTTAATCAAGAAAACAGTTCTTGCTGTGTTCTAGCTAATGAAGTGAAATTTATTATGATGCCTTGAGCAGTGAATTTATTAGACAAGAGCAAACCCATGTGTGCTCCACCCATGTGAGCCAATACTCAGATTTTTGTTTCAGGCAGTGTATTTTAGTGGCAAAGCCAGAAGATTTACTGAAGGAGTGGCAGGCAGTCACCTAGAAGCATATGGTGTTCAGCCCGTATGCCCAATGTAAAATTGGTTTTGAGGTGGCATCTGTGAAAGGAAATTTACTGGTAATATGCAGGGTAAACCTACTTCCTTGATATGCCACTAAAAAAACACCCAAAAAACTTTGGGTGTAATACTTTCCTTCTTGGACTCACAGATCTTGTAACTATATGAGTCAGAGTACAGCTAGTTGGGAGGAGAGCTAAAACTAAATCTTGTCCAAAAAAAAAAAAAAATCTAGTCATGCATGGTGGGAAAATAGCTCACTAGTGGGAGTTTCTCATTCCACTTGAACTTTTCTTGTTCTCAGACCTGGTTTTGCACATCCTGATAGAGCATGAAAGCTCAAGGTGAAGCAATATTGTCTCTAAGAGGCAGACAGGCACATTCAGCCTTGAGATAAGAGTTCTGTTCTTGGCTCTGAAACTAAATTCTTGTGTGACTAGCTTTTATACCTTTTTCTCCATCTGTAGAAAGGAGAGGCTGTTGGTCTCTGTCATGTAGGTGTGTATCATTTATGGACACTTGAAATAACACTAGAAAAGGTTAACCATAAAGTAGGAAACTATTTTTCCTAACAATAAATTAAAACTCTGCAAGGGTGGTACTGCAATGTCTGCCTGAGCCCTTTGGAAGACCTGCCTTCTCTCCAGAAGTGGTGCGCCAAGAGCTTTAGCTGTTTGTGCAGCCTTGTCTGCCCAAGGTTCCTAGTTACTTAGGTCTGCTCTGCAGAGAGGTTGGGACTGATGCAGTCACCTTTGGCTGCTGGCATAGATACTGGATTTGAGGAGTCGGGGTATTCTTAGAAAGCATTGGGACATGAGAGGTGGCACGAGATGAGCTGGTGGCGCTTAAATTTTTGAGCATAGTCTTTCAGAGCAGGGGTGGGTAGCGCAGCCCTACAGAGGAATGAGCTCAGGATTTTGTCCCTAGTGACTTTAAACACTTGGATGGTCTGGTCAGGCCTGGTGGTGGTCAGACTGCAGCAGGATTGGTTCTGAAAAACTCCAGAGAGCTATTTATCTTTATTTACGTTTATCTGTGATCCTTGCAAAGCATGCATCATGCTTATTTTTGAGTGACTTGATGGAGTTTAGTCATGAGAATTGGATGTCTTGCTCAGGACTAACTACTATAAATATTGGGGTGGCTATGAAGAGAGGACTGGGACAATATTTCAGTGTTTACTAAGAGGCAGGCAAGACACTGTGACTGGCAACTGAGAGCACCATTTAATGTTAGATATTTAAACAAGTATTCCAGGTGACTCGTTGATACCTTGTACTTATGTCCAGCTTTTTGTTTTCAAAATCCTATTAGTGAATAGTTTAATTAATAAAAATTGAATGTAAAGTGGCTCAGTAATTTTCTTAAGCTGTTTTATATAGATGAGCAGACAGGACAATTAATTTGCTGATGGTTGCTTCCTGTTATGTCCTTCAAGCTTGTCACAGCTCCTAGATTGGTGGTGACTATCATAGATAACTGCCTTTCTTTCCTACAAGACACAGTACAGGAAGTATGAACCCTGAGTCTGAAATCTAACAGTGTCTCTGATTGTTCTCTGCCATGTTAGATGCTCTGAAAGCTTTGGCAGACCCAGGCATGACCAAATGGAAGTGAGATGGGTATTTCAGTCCCTGGTCAGTAGCTTCTTGCAGTTCAGCTTTTGGAAGCATCTTAGAAGCAGATGTTATGCAAGCTCCTCAAGCTGTGTCTTGCTGACTGGAAGCAAACTTGCCAACTTCTGCCACTTTTCCACAAGGCTTGTGACTTGTGTGGCTTTTCTTAGAGCCCTGGACACAGCAGTGAAGCTAACAGAAGAGTAGTGTAGGTTTTGTATTGAAAGCATCGATTTCTAGCATGGATGTTTGAGGGAACTCTTTTATTTTTTCTTTAAAAGATCCTGTTTCCCTAAGTGCTCCTGGAGACAAGTATAAAGAATCCCAAAACTTCTAAGGCCTGCATTGTCAACTCTTCCCTTCCTAAAAATCAGGGCTTAGTCCCAAAATAAGCTCTGCTAAAATACTTGTGTTATAGTTACAATGAACAATAAATTATACAAAATGATGTTTGGAATAAACCCAGTTCCTCACTTGTGACTGAAATGGGAATTGAACTTGAGCCTCTAGGGGTGAAAATGCTATTTTAATAATGTATTGCCTCAACAGTCCCCTTTAACATTCCCTTTCCTGTTTCTTATGCCTTTCGGTTGCATTGTTGCAGCTGTGTTGAAGGGTGAAGAGTTAATGCTACCGTAGCAAACATGAGATCCTGTCTGGATATGCTAGGACTGTCATTTTGTGGCTGTGAAACAGTCTTGATGTAAGAGTGGCCAGTGTAGTAGTAATGGGATGCCTGAGAGAGGACATAACTGATATTAAACTGATACTGCTGTGGATTTCGGCTGAAGAGCCAGGCAGTGTTGCTGTAATGCTGTATAAAAGCTCAGCATAAACTGTGGCCATATTTCAGAGTAGTTTTTCAGCTATGTTTGGACCCTTTCTCAAAGCATCGTAGGCAGAAGTCTACAGAGATGCTGAGTAGTCAGTTCTCAACATCTGCAAATGTTTTTACAGCAGAGCTAACTTACCCTGGAAAGTGCTAGGAAAAACTATTATTTTTGCCTTTTTATTTGAGAATGGAGATCCAGGGATGGAGGAGGCTGTACTGAATTTCTTAGAACAAGGAAAGAAGTACCTAAAGGCAAAAATCTTGAAGTCTTTGTTCACTTCCTCCTCTTTGCCTTCCTGCCAGTCTTGCATGTGTAAATGCAGACTACATTATGTAGGATCTGGCCAAGGGCTCTGACGACAAATTAGACAGGGTGTTTCAGCTCTGAGAGCTCTTCCTCATCCACGTAATTACAAACCTCTATGAACAAGAGCTTATAATGAAAATAACTGTCCATTTGCCACCTGCCTGCCAGCACAGGAACAATTCTCTGTCAGCATGGGAATACACCTGATGACCTGTTTGTTAGTTCAGAATTAAGCCAGTACAAAAACAAAGCTCTAACCCCTGCTTATGATTTACTCTGAACTTACACTTCTCTGGGTCAGGATGGGGCCCCTTGATTCCAATACCTGTTAGGTTTTCTCTCTTTCTGGCTGCTGTGATCTCTTGAGTAATCTCTGGTTATTTCTTAAGCTGATTGTGCTTTTACTTTTAATAGAAGCTCCTCTATGAATAGCTGGGAATTGTCTGAACATGGTGGTGGCCTTGAGAGGAGATCTGTCGCAGTGGGGTTATAGCTAGAGGGAAGGAGGAGATTGGTACATACCAAAATGCAGAATACCCTCAGGGACTGGTGCATGACATGTGTCACACTGCAGAGCTGATGCTGCAGCTCCAGTGCTGAAACTCAGGTCACCTCTTCTACATCAGTGCAGCACTCGGCAGACATCCTAGCAATACACTTCTTTTCTCTAGGCTGTGCTACCTTGATTTGATGGTCCCATTCCTAGGCATTACTCTCTGCTTATGCCTGTTCATACAAGATATGTTTATTATGTCAGGCCTCCAAACTACCTGGCACCCCAAACTCATCTTAGAGAAAGAGGTCCATTTTCTGAATGAATTTGTATAGACTATTGAAAGAATGATATTTAAAGAATACTTCCTGCAGAAGAACAAGTGAGGCACTGCACTAGCACTTGATATTTTCCCATCTTCTATTTGGACAAAGTTGAAAAGCAAAAGAAATCATTGTATTGGTTTGAAGGGGTGAGGGGAAGATATCAGGGGAAGGAATGTAGATAAACTCTTTACTCGTGGAAAATAAGGAAAGGAATGGAAGACCAGAAGACTCTGGTCTGTTTGTCCAGGTCACTATGCCACAATTTTGTTCTAGATTCAGAGTGCCCATTAATAGGCAACACCAATTTCAACCCTCCACTGCTTTTTTAATTAGCCCTAAAAGTTTTCCATGTAGACTTAGACTCCTTTAGAAATTCTGTGGCTGTATATCTGTATATAAACCTGCCTTTTTGTCACTTACTATGGTCACTGCTCAAACTTGACCAGAGAAAAACGTTCCCTGGGACATGAGCAGCACTGTCCCATTGGTTGGTCAAAAGGGCTCTGGCAGACACATTGGAACCAGCCAGGAGGTCATCTCTTGTGGCACTATTGATCCAACTTTCATTCTGGTGTAGCCTGAAATGGAGATGTCTTGTGTGGTTTTTGAAGTAGAGTTTAATGCCTCTGACTTTGCTCTGCACTAGAGGTGTTAGCAGTCAGTCTGCTGGTTTTTCTTCAAGGGCTTAAGAAGCAGTGCCTCTGCCAGGGTGATCCTAATTATATCTGAAACTGCAGAGGTGCAGTGCATAGCAAGGAGCTTGGCACTGTTCCTGCATACTTCTCCAGGCAGAGCGGAGATATAAATTGGCATCTTAAATTCCCTCTGCAGGACAACCACGCACCTTGGACAGTTTGGTCAGGATGCCTGAGTGCGGCGTAACTCTGTTACCCCACAGAACTCTGTCCATCCTGCCTGGCCTGTTGGAAGGGAAGCAGCCTACCTCCCCGTCCACAACACGCTCTGCCTCTTACCGCTGACCCAAGATAAATTGTCTGGGTACATGTGTTCAATTTTATAAACCCACCACCCATGTCTGGCCACTAATAGCTTGAGGTACCACCTCCTTTCCTCATACAGCTTCCGTTTGGGTTTGTATTAGTGGGCTCGTTAAAGTAGTTTTGCCTTTTCCAATGAACTCTTTCAGTTGTCTGTACCCTTTATGGTATTCAGGCTCTGGGGAGACTGTCTCCTTTTCTAGCATGCAGTGCTGTTGGGGAGTGGAGGAAGTGTCCTGCTGCAGTGATGAAATGTGCCTTGAGTTACATTTGTTCTTTTCTTAGGTCTTGCAGCAAATACCAGGACTCCAGAGGTGGTGGAGTCTTGATGAGAAATCTAAGATGATACTTACCACGAGTGTTTGGTATCTTTGAGTCTGCCATTGTACCTGGTTTCCTTCTCTGAAGGAGAGAAGGGCAAAAAGGGGGATAAACCCCTTTTTATCCAGAGTCTCCATGTGATAAATAGCTTGAATATTAGTAACTGCTGCACAGTCTAGTAGTGTCCCTGAACACAAAAGAGCCTTTACTGTTGGACAGTCTTTAGTCTAGACTCGGCTGCAGCCTGACTCCAGAGAGCTAGGACAGATTAGGAGACTGGTGGTGGGAAATAGCAAGGTCAGCCTGTTGCTCATCGGTCTTAGCATACATTAATCCTAGGGTGTTACTGTGGCTGTGCTTTCCTGTCAGTCATTTCTGTCCCAGAGTTATAGTGTACAGCTTGTCCTTTTGTTTTCTCCCAGCTCAAGTTGCAGGTGCTGTACAGGTCATGTTTTTCAGGGTTGCAACCCTTGTGTTATGGCAAAGCCAGGATTTGTCAGTAGACTTGTTTGTGCCAAAGCAGAGCAGTGTTACTGCAGTGTTATGACAGACCAGTGTGGCTTGAGAAAGAGACAAGCAAAGATGCTGGGTCATGGGTTTACCTTATGGCCATAACAAAACTCCAGTTTCTTCCCTACTGCCATCAGTACTGGACTAATTTGATGCTCTAGGATGTTGTTGGTGCTTGGTATTGTCCTCTTGGAGGCTGTCTGGAAGTTGCAGGGAGATTATGGAGATCAAATCTACTTTTTTTTTTTCCAGAGCATATATGCTTTGGAGGGAGGGAGCAAAAGGAAAACATGCTTTCATGCTATGATGGTGAAAACTCAACAAGGCAGACAGAAAGGTCTGGTTTACAGCTTCTGGGGTGGAGAATACATCATCCTGGTGCAGTATTTCTTATACCTGTGGCTCTGGAGGCCTCTTTACCCAGCCAGGGCTGTGGTTGCTTTTCCTCTGAATCCTGGTATTGCTATCCAGATCTAGTGTTATGTTTGGTTTTTTTACATGAGTGAGACCAGCCTTGTTTTCTTCCTCCTGAGATTGTAATTCTTGAAATCAAAGCTACATTTTTCTGCAAATGCAGTCCTTGTTGCCACATCCATTCAGGATACACCAGGCTGCTTATTCCCTTGAGTTTCTGATACTGTCATGTAGAATCAGTGATGTGTTATTCTTTACCATGAATATCCCAAGGCAGCAAGCAAGATCCAAGACTTCATTTTCTATTACCCAAAAGATCCCAAAGGAAGCTGCACAGCAGCACTGCTGCAATCTCCTACTCTCTGAAGACTCTTTCCTTCCCCAGCACTGCAGCCTAGAGTCAATGCGGCATTTGCTATAATGGGCAGTGACTTTTTGAGATCAGGCAATGCACTGTAGGCTGTACCACTCTCTAAATAATCCTCCACAGTGAAATGCAGAGTTTCAAACGAGAAAATCCCTTTGCAGCTTTTACGTGGAAAAAAAACCAAACCACAACCAAAAACCCACAGAGGAAACTGGCTCACAAGTGCACTTGAGGTGTTGGAGTGCCCTGTTTTCCTTTCCCATCTGAGTTCTATGTCCTCGCATATTCTGGGCTAACCCATCTGCAGGAAGGTAGCAGGGAGGGATCTGGCAGATAAGTCAACCCTCAAAATGGAGGAGGGGAAGGATATTCCTGATTAATTCTCTCACTGCAGAGATGAACTGAAGCAAATGACATCTTGGGTGAGATGGTCATTTTTGTATGCCAGGAGTACCTCTTGTTTCTCCTGCAAATTCTTGCTGTAGACACTTGCTTAAAATCTCAGCCTCAGCAGCTTGGGGCTGATGCACAGCAGTGAGGGATGCAGGAGCTGTGTGGACCTCAAACTGATTTGTTTCTATGGAAACAAGTAGATTTCACCATGTCATAGGGAAGTAGGAGGGGAATTATCCCCCTGGGCCTGGTTCTGGCTCTCTGATTGGATCGGTTGCTGCTCTGCAATTGTAGAGCAGCAGCCCATGAGGGGATTATCTATCTACTCAGTGATCACAACTAGGGAGAGAAGCACGTGGATCCAAGCTGCTCCCACTGCAGGCTTCCTCAGCAGGGATGACACAAGGCACTGTCGTTGTGTGCCAGGGTTCCCAGGGTCACAGCCCTTCATGGCACTTAGAAGCAAAGAATTGGTCACTCATAGCCAGAAAGCAGGCCTGCATTACAGTGCAGGCAGCTGTGACCGTGTATCCTGCCCAGACTTTCCAGTTAGGATGGTTGAGGTGATAAACTGTGCTCATTCTCTAGCACACCTTCTAGGCAAGAGCTGAGAACTATTTGTGGTATCTGCAAGGCCTGGGGGGAAGCTGAAATCTTTCAGACAGGCTTCAAGCGTTGCTTGCTGATGAGGTTATTCTATGCGCTGTTATATTTGCTGTACCACTTTCAGGAAGTTCCAGCACCTGAAGTCCTGTGACTGGAGGTGATGATTCTGAAACCTTTTTTCTAAAAAGAAAACTAATCTCACGATACCAGAGAAGAAATCAAAGCATGAATATAAACCACCACCAGCATGTTCAAATAAGAAGGGTATTTACTAAAACCCGTATGTTCCTAGTGGTCTGTAGTAGAGTCTGTTTGAATGGACCCCGTGCCCTTGTGCAAAGTTCTAGTGCTGATCCTTCAAAAGGGCCTGACCAACACCTCTGTATTTCAGACTTATGTCCTAAAGGTACCTCTAGGCCCCAGCAATGACTCTGAGGGGGAAAGCTTAGACTTTTAGAAGGAAAGCAGACCATAGGAAAACTGGCAAAAATGGTAGTGCCGGTGTACCCCTTCCCAAGGTATTCCCTTGTCTGTTCTCTTCTCCTACAAATGTACCGCAGGAGCTGTGCAACCTTCTCTAATGGAAAGAAATTAGATTTGCTTGGCTTCTGTCTCACCTCCCTGTATATAGGGAATTCAGTGCATGTTATGTAAACTGAGTTAGGGATGGAGTGCAGCTCTATTGGAAATTCTTGCTTTATGCTTTGTAACGCAGTCAGTGAGGTGATTGGATGTGGTAACCCTTGGTTATGGGTTTGCAGGTGTGCATCAGAAGAATGTAGCAACATCTCTGCCTTACTTTCAGGTCACGTAAAAATATATATGTATAGTGCACCTTGAAAGTCAGGCCAGATCCTGCTGTAAGATCTACTAAGCATAAAGCTAGGGTATACTGGCTTTCTTGGAATTACTGTAGACATAGAGCAGCAGAAATCCCTGGGGCAAATTCTTGGCTTTGTCAGTTTACTCTACAGGCTGGCAGGCCCTCAGGCCATTGAATAAAAATGTAATACCTAAAGTGTAAAGAATGCTTCTGACCTCCTTGTATGTCTCTTGCCCTGTGGAAGCAGTACTGCCATGAAGCTCTGTAGTTCTGCCTCAGATTAACTTGTGGACAGAGGCTGTGGTGCAGCCGTGAGTTGGCATAATGCATACAGCTGTCTTCCAGATTTTGATGTACCCTGAAGCTAGTGGAGTGTGAAACAGAAAAATCGGCCCAAAGGATTCAAATCAAAATAAACAATAGAAATTTTTTTTTTATCTTATCCCAGTGCTTCCAGAGGCCTGCCTAGAGGCATGTGCAGGAGAGGGGCTGAGTGAGATACAAAGAAGGGAGATGTGCGAAGAGTGAATGAGAAAGGCACTGACTCCTGGGAACCAGTCTGTGCAGTCAGAGATAAGCCAGAAAAGCAGAATTTACTGCGCTCTGGAAGAGATTTAGTGCACTCTGGGAGGGGTAGGGAAGAGTACTGTTTCTCAGCAAGTGTTCATGTAAAAACTGCTATGCACTTTCCTTTTTTGCTTTAGCAGTGTCTATAAAGAAAGGTGCTGCAGGCTGAAGTCTGAACATGGCCACTGCAGCTGAAGTATCGGTGGTGCAAGGGAACATTGCACAGGGTCTATCTTCTCTCTAGTTCTCTGAGCCCCCTCAGCCCACGCTTGACTCAACAAATGTGTTCTGAGTTGGGGAAATGCATTTTTGACTAACACTTTTGATGTTCAAGGCATGTGGGTCCTCCCAAAGACCCCCAAGAGCACATAAATATGACAATGTGTTTCAGTAATAAAAGGCTTTATCCTGTTTTGTAGGAAAGAGAAGATCTATGCTCTACCAGAGATTACCAAGAAGGTGATGCAGGGGACAGCACTGGAGACTGTCACCTCTGTATACCTAGATCAGTGACCAAGTAATTGTTCTGTGTCCCATGACAAGAAGACAAGCCCTATGGCTGAGATGGAAGCTCATTCAGCTGTTGTCTCTCCATAGCACATCATTTAGTCCCAAATGTTGGTGAAACAAACCCCACCGTTATGCTTGTTTACGAGGAACTGGATTTACTCTCCAAATTTACTGTACATAGGCTTTCAAACAGCCAGCCAGTTTTCTATGGAGGTGGATTCTCTTGGAGGGGGCAGTCTCCTGAAAGGTTTCCTGTCTTTTTGGCAAAGCCTGTCATTATGGTTTTTGAAACATTGCCTTTTGCAGTAAATGTAGGTTTCTTATGTGGCTTTATTTACTTCATATGTTAACTCTATGAATACACTACTCTTTTTTTCTTACTTTTGAATAAAGTAAGAGCACAGCATGGGAAAAAGATGTAGGAGAGCTCCAGAACACTACACATCCTGGTCAGTTGTAAAAGGGGCAGAGGAAACAAAACAGAAAGGTGATTCTTGCGGTGAGAATCATAATGTCAGTTCTGGAGCAGGATGTGTGTGGTGAACATGTAATACAACCTATTTCTACACTTATTTTTTTCTTACAGTGAATTAGCATAGTCACTGTCACTTCATATTTGAGGACCACGGTGCCTCAGTCTCTGCATAAAACCTTAGTAAAGGCATCTCAGACAGAACGCCCCTCATGCTTGCTGGGGAGCTGTGCTGGCATCAACCACAGTGCTGTGCAAAGGAATAGAAGAAATCAAGGCAGATAGGGGAATAGGAGAAGGTGTAAACTTCAGAAGTTACTTTCTAGTTCATTATCTATCCTCTCTGACTCTTGTTTGCAAATCATCCATTAGTAGGCTATAAATGGGTCCAGGTTATACTGGCACTTGTGCTTTGCCCTGCTCTGGCAGCACCTGTGAAGTTTGTAAGACAGTCTCTGGGAACTCGCCTTATGTACAGGAAACTCCCGAACTTGAAAAGAGGTCTGCTTGGCCCTTCTGGGTTACTTATCTGGAGAGCTGTACTGGGGAGAAATGGCTAGGTGTTGGAGATGCTGTTTGAGTGCCAGAACTAATTAACAATGCAATTGTAAGTGTTCCAAGTCAGCACAATAGTGTTAACCTCCCTTTGCGCTACTGTAAATAGGAACTCAAGGTACAAGGCAGTGGAAAGCCTTCTCTTTATTTTTTGTTTCTGCTAACATGTATATTATAATGACACTCATGAACTATTGCCTGTCTTTATTTTTCACAATTGTATTCTTGAATAATGAATCATTGTGCACAATAATATTGCCAGTATGCTGGAATGTGGTATATTTACAATAGATCTTTATTTCTATATGTATCCATTGTGTGACCAGTACCAATTACACACGAAGAAATTGTATTATACCAAGTGCTCATGGAATTGCTCTCTTTCACTGTGGGTCAAGGCTAGGCACACTGTTGGGCTGTGGAGATTGGCAGATAAATAACACGTATCCCCTGGCTTAAACTCCTCTGAGTCTAAAAGTGGCAACTTTAATGAGAAAAAAATGTGGCTACCTGGTAAGGAGACTTACCATGTGATTATGAATCTGTAGGACTGGTGTCCAAGTTCACATCATGCAGCTTGAAAGGAAGATGAAAGCTAAGGGCAGAAAAAGACAGTTAGAATAGCAGGTTGATGGGTGCTTTTGTTCATAATATACCTGCTTTTAAATGCTTGCTGTTCATGTTGGCCTGTCTTGTTTTGTTTTTGTTTTTTTTTTTATTTGAGAAGCACTTTGGTTCAGGGAAGGTAAGAGCTCATAGAGGCCACAAAGTTGGCAGAAAATGGTAGTCTAAATCTGTAATGCAGCCCTCTTGTTAACCTACTGGGTGGCAGAGGAAGGAACAGATTTGTCCTTGTTCTTGCCCCATGTCTGAGTTATGGAATTTCTTATGAATGGACTTGCATGTCACTTGAATGATCAGACCAGGAATGTGCTCTCAAGGGCAGTTTCTGCATCAGGCTTCTACCTGGTAGTTCTGGTAGAACGAGATGATGCCTGTTACAAAGGAGCGCAGGCTTGAGTTAGTGTCAAAGAGGTGGAAAGTTACTACCATTTCTGAGGTGTTTGTTTTAGCAGTCAATAAGATTAATAGTAAATATTTTTAGCCTTGCAGGTATTCTGTGGCTAATGTGTTACACAGGTGTCAGCCTGTGTTTTAAGGATTCATTTGAGACACATGCTGGAGTAAGAATATGTTTGAAAACATTTCATGCTGTGAGATGAAATGATGTTCAGAGAGACTTGTAAACTGTTCATAGAATGCAACCTGTGTGATGATGTGAATGTTGCCAATCAGTGCAATGATCAGAAGAGTCGTATGTCAAAGGTACCATTACCCCTAGATTTTCTTGGGATTCTTGTAATTCATTGTGCCATGATGAGCTAATGAAGAATTCTTGATCTGGATGAGTGTGAATGATGAATGGTCAACCAGAAGACTTGACAGATGACATGAAGATACTTCTAAGCTTAAGCAGGAGCAGGTCCGAACTTTGTAACCAGATAGTAAAATCCATAGGGGCAGGAACTGTATTTCTTGCTGTGTTATTGGCACAGTGCTTTGTGCAGTTCTGATTGAATTACTGTCCCTGGGCACCACCAGAACACAGGAAATAATAAATACTGGATTTAAAAAACAGAAACAGCCATGTGAAATTGTGGAGGCTGTGTGAATCTTAATTTTCTGAAACTAATATAATCCAAACTGGGGATTAATCACATCCCTTAATGCCCTATTTGTCTGTAGATGTTTAATAAGAAATCAAGTCAAAATTAAATGATCAGGTGGTGGTTTTCACTCTTCTGTTCTTTGGAACTACTTTTATGTCTTCATAAGCTGCTGTTTTGGCTTTTTAATTGAGGCTTTACCTTCTCTAGTGCATTCTAATCCAAGAATCTCAAAGGACTGACAAACAATAAACTGCAAGGATGCCGTATTGGTATATCTAGACTAGGTATAGATTCATATTTCAAAGCCCTCTACAAACAGCAAGCCTTCCAGCTTCCCTGGAGGGAGGGAAAGTAAGTGGTGGTATAGAAGCATTTGGTCTGTCTTCCATTTAGAGCAAGAGACAGTACCATGGGCTCGGTTCTGTTGTTGACTGCCAATGATTTCTGTTGCAACATCCGTGAAGACTAAAATCATGCATGAAAAACCTTTGACTCAAAGTCCTTTCAGAAATACAGATTACCAGTGGATGGAGAAGGTGCAAAGCACTTTAATTCTGTGGTACAAAGAGTAACTTGTTCATGAGGCTTAATAAACCCAGAGCAAAATTAATCTTATAGGCCAGGAGTCCTAACTGCCTGTCCTGTGAATGGACAAATGTTCCTGGGTTTCCCTCTGTGTGTATTTTCTACGTATCTTTCTCCTCTGAAATTGAGTTCTTGCTGGGTTGAGAGCTGGGCTCCTAAAAAGGCATTTGTAGTGCCACATAAAGGATCACAATAAGCCTTCTTGTCCAGCCCTATTAAGGTTTCTAGAACCTAAGAGCAAAAGAAAGTGTTTCTGTTGGGTCTCTCTGAAGAGCTGCACTAATGCAGTCCCCTCTCGTGGGTGTGTTTATCACTGAAATTAAATTTCTTGGTCGGTACTACATAATGATCTTCTGACAAATGTCAGGGGGCTGCTGTTATTAAAGCAATGAGCTGCAAAAAGTAGATGATGTCTATACACAGCGCAAAGGAGTTGGCCAGAAGAGGTGCTTTTCCACTTGAATTTCATGGAAGGAGGGAATGCATAATGCTCATGCTTGCGGTGGAAGAGTATCTACTCCGAAGCAGCCAATATGTAGGGATGCTGTTAGTATGTTACCTTCCTTCAGGATGACATGGTTGCCACTACAGAACGGTGCAGCTACAAGATCATAGGTGAGTTGGCTGCAAATGCTATGTTGCTGGAATTAAATGTCACTGTTACAGGGAATCTCTAAGCCTTAGAGCACAAACCTAAACCAGTGAGATAATCCACTTCTGGCAAAGCATGAAGGGACAGACTTGCTCATGCAATTGCTTTTCTCTTGTGTTTATCATATTTGAGAGCATTTATTCTAACAAAGCAGGTGAGCCAGGCACAATATGCCCATAATGATCACTGAGATGCTAGAAGACGAGTTCCTCCTCCAAAGATCTAGTTATCTCTTGCTTAACAAAAAATCATCAGATACAGATCAATTGTTTGACCAAAGGAGTAAACAAGTTGTGGTTTGTGGGTTTTTTTTTTTCTGATGAGCAAATTGTTTTCTAGGAACAAATGTGACCCTACTGCAGCAAACCAGCTCATGCAAGTCTCTTATTTTAATGGAGACAGTCAGTTTCTTCAATGTAGTAACAATGAATAAACATAAGCAACTTGTCTGAAAGTTTCAATGTGTGCCTTGTTGGGAAGTCCCAAACTTTTCATATGGGTATCTATTCTACTTTTTTTGACTGTATCTATCAATATTTTCTTCCCTTTCCATATGATATATGTTGAGTTAGACAAGCGGTTCATCAATACCCTGTGCCTTATGAATAGTCTAGGGGGAAATGGCTTTGGTCCATGTTACCTTTAACTTCTAATCCTCTGTACTGTGCAAGTCATTAACTGAACTCTGAAACTTGTTTATAGAGCAAATGTGCTTTTTCTGTCATTAATAGTACATTTTTGTTCTGTAGGATTCCAAGATAGCTAATGAGTGGAGGCTTTTTGTATTGTGTGTCTGACTTTATTTTAAAAAACTATTAGGGGAACCCCAAGTCCCCAGTGTATAAATGTATTGTTGAATGACATCAAGATTGCCTTAATATGTTTCCAACATGTTTGGATTTTGTTTGAATGTTGCTCTACAGTAACTGCTAGATTGTTTTCTATCCCTCAAGTATTTTTTTTACTATAGCATTACTAATGCAGCTATCAGCCCAAATCTGTACTTTAATACAGCTCTGCATACTAAAATAGAAATAAGACTGGAAGGGATGATGTGATTGGGTTTGCCCTGAGGTAGCTAGTCAAGAACATGTGTATGCACTTCAGAAGTGAGCAATAAAAAATATAACAATAAATTGCTTTTCAGGCCACTTCCTTGCCTGAACTTTTTCAGCCTGAGACCCATCAGGATTTGCTTCCTTGTTTCTTTTTGTTGTCTTGGTTTAGAAGAGGAGATACATCACTAGTCGGACCAAGAATTTACTTAGCTCAATGTCCTCTCTCTAATGATAGTTAATACAAGATGAGTGTGAAATATGTATAACTAAGTCTTCCAATAACTGACCATTTAGGGAATGTAGCTGATCTGAGCCTAGTTTTCCAACTCTGATAAAATGCTTGGAATTGCGTTGCTAGAACTGATACCTCAGTATCTTGATAGGGAATTTTGAGTTGATAGCTAAGTAAAAAAAAAAAAAAAAAAGATACAAGCAAATTAAGTATTATATTCCCTGAATACAGCTTCTCTGTCTGTTTTAGCTACTACTTTGCTGTGTTTTTCTGTTGGAGCTTGGCTAAAGAAGTAGCACAGTGTGCTATGCCTGCTTAAAACCATAGGAAATCAAATGTTGTCATGCTACTTCTGCATGTTGCAAGCACAGCAACAAAAAAGTAATTTTCAGTTCTTAAGATACAAAGTGAAGGAGGAAAACAGGGGGTTGGTGCCCTCAACCTAACTGAATAACGTATTTCAGGCACAAAGTCTTGTATAGTGATGTATGTAACGAGGCTGCTTTTGAGGCCATGCTAGAAGCTGCCCTGTCTTACAAGTGGAATCCCTGCTGCCCTTGTTGCAGCACTTGGAGCCTTATAGCATGTTACCTCTGAAGACTTATTCCATCCTTCTGTTTCCTCCCCCAGCCTTGCTACTGTACATCTCCAGTGCCTGAATTGAATAAGCCAGTTTATCTCACCCTTCTGCTCTTGTCTGCCCGAGTCACCTGGCATGTGGTTGTTGTTATGTCCATGTATCATTTCCCTGATTCTGACTTAATGTCATCACTTTGTGCTGCTCTTTCTGGAGCAATAGGTGCGCGTAGATCTTGCCCTCAGCTCCTTAGTGGACTCAAAACCTGCACTGGGCATGTTGTCCACGCTAGACATGCTCTCTTGTTGTAGTTTATTTACAGAAGCAATTTATTATGTCTACTGCAAGAGGGGAGGCAAGACTCCCATACACTGCCTTCTCCTCAGTGCCCAGCCAGCTTGCTGCAGAATTTACTGATCCATACTTTTTAGTGATTATGATTTGAAAGGCTTAGCTGGAGCAGGAGGAGGAAGGAGTTTATCCAAGAGACTGAAGAGAGAAAGGAGGTGAATAAAAGAATAGGAAATAATATAGACACAGGTGATACTGCACCAATTATGGTTTTTTTATAAAGCTTTTCGGCTGTAACTGCTGATAGTGGACAAGCGTAGAGAAAACTTCAAAATTGAACTGCATGTACCCCCCAATAGTTTGTGGATAAGAATACAAATTAATTTTCTGATATTAGGGATCAGGTTGCACGTATTTTCACTTGGAATTAAAGGAGCACTAAGATTTAGGTGACTAAATTTGCCTAATGGATTTGTTGTCTTGTCTTCTGTGAGGACTTAGTGTTTTTTCCTTGGAATAGCCTGGGAGCTACTTCAGTTAACACAGTAAATCAGATCATTTTTTTTATGGTGCTGGAACCCAGATGTCACATAGGTTTTCCATCTCCCTGTGTCCTGAGACAGAGAACTCAGGATTTTGGCCAAAGCAGAAAGCTTCAGGAAAACATGGAGCACAACATGAGTGGAATCTTAATTCCTAGAGAGCTCATGCTTGTAAATGCAAGTGGTGCTTTTCCTACAGTAAAGCAGGATTTGATACTGCAGGTTAGAGATCAATACCTAGAGTATTGTCTCAGTGTGCTAGAAGGGAATCTATAGTAATAGTATACCTTTTTTTCCTTGGGTGTAATAAGTTTAAAATAAGTCAGTGCAGCTCAGATGGATTAGTTATGCTAAAAACTGATGCTAGGGTAGGACTTTTTCACATATTGACCACAGACATCTATAGGAATGGAGCTGAGACAGCAGAAAGCTGCTACAATGATGCAATGCCTCAAAGATTCCAGGGTTAATCCCACTGGAATGGAAAAACTACAGCTGTATTATTTGAAAAACAAATGGAAGACAAAATCTGGTTAACTCTGTATTTCTGAAAAGTCTGAAATAATGAGAATGGGTTACAGTCTTATCTTAACTGGTAGAGTTTTACCAGAGGTTACATTACTCCAGACTTAGTAATTTACAGGAGATGTTTTTATTTGAGGTGTTAGAGATTGTGGGATGCCTCATTACCCTCCCTTCACTTGAAACTACTCTCCAGTTTTTGATATTATCAAGTTATTCTGACAGCCCCACAGTCAAAGAATTACTGTTATAGCTGAGGAAAGGGAAATACAGAGAAGTAGAAGAACTTGCATAGGATTACATAGAAACTAAGTGGCCAAACCAGGAGCTGAAACAAATCTGCGCAAGTCCATGTCTGATGTGTTAAAACAAAAGCTCATTCCTCATCTTCACTTCCCTTGTTAGTCTTAAGCTCACGTAGGACTAAGAGCAAGATGCTCAAAATGGAGAGCCCTGGAATTTCTCATTCACCAGAGCAGTTAGTCACTACTGAATTAGCAAAATTATTCATTGCCACAGCTATCAACAGAGGGAAGATTGTGTACCAGAATCCCAGCAATATAGGTAGGACTTCTTTTAACAAAGAAAGCTATATTCATGCTGTGGGAACCATGTTTTGAAGTGAGGCTTCTCCCACTAGGCAAGGAAGCAATCAATCGTATATTCAGAAATGTTCAGTGGCTCTTGAAGAGCCATGTGAACAGCTGAGTACTTGAAACCAGGCCACAAACTAGCAAGGCCATCAGCAGAGGCAGTGGGCTTGCGTAGCTTTGCTCAGAGCACTTAGATTTGGAAAAAGGAAAAGCAAAGGAGAACTTGTGGGCTGTGGCTGCTAAGTCAGCTTTTGGAGAGGGAGAGGGATAGTGAAAGGTTTCCTTCCTTTGAAATGATTTGAAGTACACAAAACTTCAGGATTCTTGTGAATATAGAAGGAAGCTGCTGCTGCTTTTGCCTTGGCAATACTTATGTCTTGAGTAGTTAGGCAGGAGAAACCCTGGGTGGAGGCAAGCCTTTGGCTGCTGTTTGTTCTTTCAGATGCATCATATGGTGTTTGCACACTGGAGCAATGCGGTGTCCTCTCAAGCCCCAACATGCACAGTGTGCGTGATTTTGTTGTAGTCTGGGTAATTGTATTTTGTCAAAGGGAGGCACACTGGTTTTTGGGCTCTGCTTCAATTTCTCTTTTCTTTCTGATGAAAGAGATTTATTTTTTCCAACGTACAGACAGCTGTATTAAATGGACTTGTTAGTTAGCTTGGAACTTCAGCTGAAGGAGCTATAGCTGTTACAGACAGGATTACAGGGGATGTGCTGTGAGTATAGGCTTTTTCAGAACAACAAGCTCTTATCCTCCTTGAGCAGGCGCACTTGGTTTTTGGTGCCTTAAGCTTTTTTGTGCCTATGGCTGAGACTCCCTGTTAGAATCCATGAATGCTTATAGAAGCAGAAAAGCAGCGTAAAGGGAAGGAAACAATCATTCACTCATCTGAAACTTCCTGTTTCATTTCAGGGACTTTCTGCCACGTGGATCTGGCATCGTAACCAGACGCCCGCTGGTCCTGCAGCTGGTAAACTCTAGCACAGGTATGTGAGCTACCTTCCCTGTGTGTCCAGCTGGATCGCTGTCTTAGTGAAGAAAGGTCTTCACTGCTCAGTGTGGAAAAAATAAATAAGAATTTTCCCCAGTAAAAATGACTTGCAGCTGGTTTTCATTTCTACCTGTTTAACATCTGATGCATTAAGTGTTCAGAAGCAAAGTGCTTCTTAGTAGTTTTGTTTTAATTTATTAGGCAAAGGTCCATGCATCACAATTTTCCTCTACCTATGCAGCTGTGACTCTGAGTGGGTAAGACCTAAAAGCCAGATGACCCTGCTGGTAATCTACTGACATAAGGGGGTGAGATGATTTAATGTACTGAAAACCCAATGTGAGAACACTAAGATCTGGAGAAAAAGACTACAGAGTTCTGTGGCTGGTCTTCTGGGCACTTCACTGGTTTTGCTACTTGCAGGATATTTTTCATTACCATTCCCCTTAACATAAGTTAAGATTTCATCCAGGAGTTGGCAAGTGAACATTTCAAGGTATTCTTCCTCTCTTGTCAGGTGAACTTGATCTGTCTGTGGCAGTCCTCTTGTCTAGAGTAAGGAGACAATTTGACTTTCAGGAGGCTTTTAAAATAGAAACAGAGGGTTCTTGGATCAGTTAGCCTATTCAAGGACTGACACACAAAAAACCCCAACCACTAGCCAGTTCAAAACTATGTCAAGAGAAGGTTGGTTTTTTTCCTCTCTTGAGACTCTTGAGTCTGTTATTATGTAATAACACTGTTATTTACCCCCAACACTTTAATACAGAGCTAGTCCAAGTTCTGAGTACCAAAATATCTCCCAGTATAGCTGTGAAAGTCACTGCTGCTGCAGGCAGATGCATGCTAAGTTCACTTAGTATCAACGGAGAAGGTCCTGGATTATTACTTGAATGAAGACAAGCGAGGACGCTACCTCTGCTGAGACAAAAGCTGGACTGTGAAGATGGTGGGCTCAGCTGAATTCTCTCAGATGGTGATCAGATAATGTGACTGCAGTAACTTCTATGCTAACCTTTCTTGGTGGGAAAGGCCTTTGCTAGACTTCATTCCTTCAACTGTTTTTTGTTTCACTTTGGGTCATGATGTTTTCATTACACTTTCAGTGTTTCCCTGCTTCCAGTGACTATTTCTGACTCTCTGCTTCGGTTTAAATAGAATATGGCGAGTTCCTACACTGCAAAGGAAAGAAATTCACTGATTTTGAGGAAGTCCGTTTGGAGATTGAGGCTGAAACAGATCGTGTTACTGGCTCCAACAAAGGGATTTCCCCTGTCCCCATCAATCTTCGAGTCTACTCTCCCCATGGTGAGTCCTAATGCAGCATCTGAGTTAGGAGATACATAAGGCAGGTTCCTGCTTTGTCATGAAGTAAAGACAAAACAGAGATGAGATGAGTGTGCTTGGTTTTGACTTCAATCTCCATGTGCCTAGGCCACGCTGTATCAAACTGCCAGCCTTAGCCATACTGCTAAAACAGATTTGTCTGCCAGCTGAAGTATCTGACTGCTAGCAGAACTTCTCCGTGAAACAACTGATGTCTGTGCAGAAACTTATTCCTGAGGCTGTTCCTGTCCATCAGTATGGGCATTACAGTGAAGAGCTGGTGTCTCTCCCTACTTTCTGATACTGGTTTACTGGGCAAATAAAGGGAACAAAAAAAATTGATGGGGAGAGTGGCTTTCTTGAACGGCACTTGCCTTCTGTTTGCCTGTAAATGTGTACTTTGTATAGTTCTCTCCAGGTAGTGCCTATGTCATACAGCACTGATTTCAGTGGAAAAATTCCACTTAAACAAGGAAGTGACATAGTCCCAAATTTCCCAGCTCTTTAAATGTGAACAGCTGCATGGGGATCTTTTGGAAAGCAGCAACTCAGTACTACGTAGTATTTGGCTGGGTAGAACTTGTGCTTGATTTTTAGTTTTTATTTTTTCTTTCAGCAAGACAATTAGGCTGCATATTGTAGTCCTTCAGGAGAAGGCCCAGCTGACTTTGACAGGAGCCTCCTTTGAATAAGGGTAGCAGGAGTGAGCTCTTCAATATCGGGAACAGCTCTTAATGAGTGGAACCAACTCTTCTGACTCTCTGGTCTTTGTTATGAAGTGAAAAAATGTACTGTCATCCCTTCCCTTTCAGTGTAGCATATGTGAAGGGACCTTGAGGGCACAGTTTCCCCGATCAGTGTGAAAGCAAATGATTTAAAGGGAAGGGTAATGAGATTATTGACAATCATGACTAGTAAGAACTAGCAACTAGTTCTTACTAAGTGGTAACAAAAAGGAACTATAAAGCTCTGTGTGCTTCTGTGTGTGCATGTGTTACACCTGTTATATATTGGAGACACTAAAGCTACAGGTGGTACTTATAGACCAGAACGTTCCTACCTCAACACTCCTGTTTCTTATGTCTAGTCCTGAACCTGACCTTGGTGGATCTACCGGGTATGACAAAAGTCCCAGTAGGGGACCAGCCCCCTGACATCGAGTTTCAGATCCGAGATATGCTCATGCAGTTTGTCACCAAAGAGAATTGCCTCATCCTGGCAGTATCCCCAGCCAATTCTGATTTGGCCAATTCTGATGCCCTGAAGATTGCAAAGGAGGTGGATCCTCAAGGTAAAGATTGCTTAATTTATCATGACATTACTGGATAGTGGCCTGATTTTCCTTTTACCTTTTGGTTGTCATTAGCCCAGTAGCTGTGGGCTCCTGTCTGTTGTCTGGGGTTCTATCTTCACCAACACATATTCTTCTGAGAGGTGTTAGTGAGTGTTAACAGTTACTGTCATAGAATTTTGTTATTCCCCTTTTCTTCCTTTGTCTGAGCTCCATTTCTGAAGAGGTGAAGGACTTCCTTTCCTTTAGTCATCTGCATTTTGCCTGGAGAAAAGCAGTAAAATCTGCACTAAAATCCCTCTTTGGTGTGGCATAGCATGTGTGCATGTTTCAGCAGGATGTAACTGAAAACTGAGCTCGAGTATTGTCTGTTTTGCTCTCATGGCCTCTTGGATGTGACGGGAACTGTAATGTTTAAGTTCAAGAGCCCTCGAGTAGGCAAGTTGGGCAATCTGTAAGCTCTGTGAACAGAGGAAAATAATACACAAGTTGTTTGCTTGATCAAGTGTGCTTGTATTTTTTCCATAGGACAACGCACTATTGGAGTCATTACTAAGCTGGATCTTATGGATGAAGGAACTGATGCACGAGACGTATTAGAAAATAAATTACTTCCTCTTCGTAGAGGTATGTTTCCTCATGCTTTGTCCATGATCTCCTTCCTCTGTTTTCCCTGTGTGAGGTGTCCTGGCCTCATCCTCTTCCTCCAGTGCATCCCCTTCCTGCAACATCTATTATGACTTGTGGTTAAGCCATCTCTGTTCCAGGCTGGAACTGAGAAAAATTGAGGAACAGGGATCATTTACGCTGTTAACAGGAACTTTTTAGGTACTCGTACCTTGATATGTAGTCCTAGCAGAAGCATAGCCTTATGCTCTTATCTTTACTTTCTTTTTCCTTACTTCTTTGAATAAGGCAAGCTGCAAAAACAGAGCTCCTTTCTAAAAGATTCCCCTTGTCTTTTATCTAGGTGAGATTACCATAGTATATTAGATGAAATAATTTTGGACTGTGATACGTGGTGTGTATAGCCATAGCAAAGTACCTATCCTAAGGCCTTTAACAGAAGAGTCTCAGATGAGTAAGGCTAGGGTATGCTTTGTGATTGGGGGAACAGTAATAAATAAGCTAGTTCTCAGTTGCATAGTCACTTTTGTCCTGCATACCAAAGTGTCAGAACCTGGGCCCTTCAGAGGAAATTCTAGTTTTAAACTCTTCCAATTGGTTCCTAATAATGTGTTGCCACTAGAATTCCCCTTTTGCAGTGCTGCCAGCTGAGTAACTTTCTTCTCAGGAAGTTTACATTCTCATCCTTGCCACCATCTGATCTCTAACCCCACTCTTACAGGTTACATTGGTGTAGTCAACAGAAGTCAGAAGGACATTGATGGCAAGAAGGACATTCAGGCAGCTCTGGCTGCAGAGAGAAAGTTTTTTCTCTCCCACCCAGCCTACAGACATATGGCTGATCGTATGGGAACCCCCTACCTGCAGAAAGTATTGAACCAGGTACTGTCAACAGTTCAGAACTGCTGCCCACTATGTTACAAGAATGGCTAGGCTGGCCATCAGGGCTCTTCTGAGATGGAAGGATATGGGAAAAGCTAAACTTGTGGTCAACAAACTGCTAAATACTTAAAATTGTTTTGCTGCAGTGAGACTTGTGAAGATTGGTTAACTCTTCCTTCTCTGCATCATAAAAGGCATTTTGGTGCCAAGTCCTATGAAGTGGGCCTGACAATACTGATACAGTGAAACACATTAAGGCCAATAATGGAGCTTACACACCAAAGGCAGAGCACTGCTTTATCCTCGCAGTGACGCTGGTGCAAAATCAGTAGTTGGTTCCTGGCATTTACACTATCAGAATGCAAGGTCTTTCTGGTTAAGCTAAAAGATACCTTCTGAATTTCTAGGGGTCTCTGTACCTAACAGTAAACTGCAAAGATTGATTTAAATGTGATGCTAGTAGTCATTTTCCCATCTATTAAGGCTATCTTATCTCCTGTCTCATACAGTAGCAACTTATTGTTGCTTGCCTCTCTGCTCCCCTGAAATACTCCCTTAAGTAAAGAATTACTTTGTCCTTTTTCCTCCTTATTTAAATATGCATCCTTAAACTGGAGTTTTCCACAACTGTGCTCTGTGGAAACCCTCTTACTAGAACCTCATCAGTGGTTTTGGCTCCTTCCACCTTGCCTTGTTACCTTATTGTTGAAAAAGGGCTTCACCACCACCGTGGGTGTCAGTGGTGTGCTAATCTGAAGATAGAATAGCCTTTACCCTGGTGTAAATAGCAAATGAGAATACTTGTATGTGAAGCTTATTCTCGAGTTGGAGGCAGCAGGCTTGTATGAATGGGAGTTTTGTACCAGCCTAGAAGGTAAAATGAAGGTCAAGAATAGGCAGGAGCTGGGGAGGCAGGATACATCCAGCTCATAACTGGTATCTGTTCCGGGATAGACTTTTTATTAGGACCACTCAGAAGGACTGAACATAGAGGGGAACATTCCTCTTTATTTTGTGGTGCAGAGGTAGAAAACTCTTCCCAGTAACCACTTAGAGATTTATTATCATCTTAAAACTTCTTCTTGTGCAGCAATTGACCAACCACATCCGTGACACCCTGCCAGGGCTGCGGAACAAGCTCCAAAGCCAGCTTCTCTCCATTGAGAAGGAGGTGGAAGAATACAAGAACTTTCGTCCTGATGACCCTGCTCGCAAGACCAAAGCTCTGCTTCAGTAAGTAGCCTCAGCTGCATGTCCCTCGCTGGAAATGACTGTTCAGCCATGACTTCAGCTTCATGCTTTTTGTTTTCTTTCAGGATGGTCCAGCAGTTTGCTGTGGACTTTGAGAAACGCATTGAAGGCTCTGGAGACCAAATTGATACCTATGAGCTGTCAGGAGGAGCTAGGATTAACCGCATCTTCCATGAGCGTTTTCCCTTTGAACTGGTGAAGGTACTCCTTCCCTGCGCTGTTGAGCCACTTTGTCTTCTCTGTTGCTCCTTCTGTCTGTCTCCTTACTCCTCTTGGTATCTTTCATCTGTCTTTCCCTTTGACTACTTTGTTTCATGTTTTTCCTTGTAACACCTTTTCTACTTATTTTGTCTCCTTTATTGCAGCCTTCCCTTAGTACTGACCTTTCCCTCAGTCCTTGTCCTTGTAACAGAACTTAAATTTCTCTTAGCTAAATAACAGTGTTTCTCTGGCTTGGTTCCTAAATGCTAAATTAAATGTGCAAAATAAGTTCCTTTTACACAAACAATAGTAAATCAATGACTGAATGTCCTTGCAGATACGTTGTCAAAGCTACTTTAACTGAATTTTACATAGTACAAATGATGCTGAAACTTGTACTTCCTTGATGCTGAGCACCAGACTAGACCTAAAGTTGCCCTAATAAATATGCTAGAAGCAGGAAAGAGGGTGTAGATGTACCTGGGATTACTTCTGTCTGTCCCCTGTCAAGGGCTTAGAGGTGGGAACAGTGCAGAAACTGTTCTGCTGTCGTAACAGTTGAAGAGGATTTTTTTTATTGAATGATAGTTTTCTTGGATGGCAGAGTACACTAACCTGATCAGAAGTGGTATGGAAAAAACTTTTTTTAATGTCAGTTGGAACAGACTTGAGAGCCAAATCATTCCACTCCTGGATTTTCTGCTTCCTTTTTTTGGTATTTGAATAAGATGAGGCCTTTTTAGTGAAATACAAGAGCCTGCCTTGTACTGGATAACACATTTTTGTATATGAATTGTAGATCTCTTTGTGGTGTTCATTGAACAAAAAGCTGCCAAGACCTCATGCTACATCTTGGGAGACAAAACAGTTTGTTTTAGAAAGCAATCTAGCACTTCACTCCTATTGCTTTATCTCAAAGAAGCTCCTTGGGAGCTGCTGGGACTTGGCATCTGTAAATGTAGGCCCTTAGCTATTTATATTTGTCCAGGATGTCTGCATAGGCAATAGAAGCTTTATGGCTGGACTCTGTATCCAACACTTGGACTAATATCTCATCTGTCACATGATAGTGCTGGCATGGGACCTCTTTGTAACGCATGCTATTGTGTATCCTGGGGTTGCGCAAATAAGTGTCAGATAGTTTCTGATGAAATTCTCTCTTGGTTGCAGATGGAGTTTGATGAGAAGGAGCTGCGGCGGGAGATAAGCTATGCCATCAAGAACATCCATGGTATCAGGCACGTATCACTCACTAGGCAGTCCATTGGCTGCATAGCCTTGTAAATACCTCTAGACCTGCCGAACAGAGTTGAAGTCTTGAGAAGTATGGTAGGTCAGCCAAAGGCGAGGGGATAACCTCCTTGGACCACCCCAGTGGCTTGGGAGTAGGGACAGTCATCCAAGTTGGTTTGCTTTCTCTTCCCGTGTGAGAGCTGCAGAAACCTAAAAGGTAAAGCTGCCTTGGTGACTAGACATTTTCTCCCTCCTTCTTGTGTCTTGACATAAGAAAGGATAGAAAGAGGGATGCAAGCCTGTAGTACTCCTTCATTTAGTTAAAACTAAAATGTTGGTTTTCACTTTCTGCCTTCATACTAACCAACAGTTAGTTGTTCAAAACAGTTGTTGGTACTGAGCATCTTCTCCCCTAAAGATCTGAGGGACCATCAAGGTGCCCATCACCAGGATCCCAATGGCCCCAGGACATAGTAAACACGCTCATGTTCCCCTCGGCGGAGGTCAGCTGTCAGAAAGCATGGCCCTGAGACCAAGTTGTGCTGCTCCTGGGAAGGCGAGCAGGGCCTGGTGCCTGTCGGAGCCCTTCCTGCACACTGGGATGTGAATAAATACTGACCTAAGCTTTATTTTCATTCCTTTCTTTTGCTCAGTCACTAGCTGAGCTTGATAAAAGGTATTAAACATGTTAGTGTCCTAATCATTAAGAAAAGGCCTGCCCTCTGCTGTACGACTCTGAGGTCAAATACAGTGCGGAGGCATCAGCCCCTGCCACCCTTAGGCCTGGTGGCTGAGGTGAAATGGTGTCCTGGCCATGACTGTCCAGCTGGGATCCACTTTACCCTCAGCACCTCCTTCCTGGGAGGTGCCAAGCGTCCCCCGCTTCCCATGGACTCCAGTCAGGGATTGTCCAGGGAACATGACACTCCCCAGCCCTGTGTGCCGGGTTTCAGTGATGGCGGTGCCTGCTCCAAGATGTGTGTGTAATGCTGTGACATTCTCCTTGCCCCTTCTCCCCCTCCTGCCTTATCTTGTCCCCACCCTGGGTGTTTAGAACCGGTCTCTTCACACCCGACATGGCCTTTGAGACCATTGTGAAAAAGCAGGTGAAGAAGATTAAAGAACCTTGCCTGAAATGCGTGGACATGGTCATATCGGAGTTAATCAATACCGTTAGACAGTGCACCAAGAAGGTAACCAGAGGCAGCATGGAGCTGGCACCTTACCTACCTGCTCGCTGGCTGCGATGCAGCATTGTGACCTGGGCAGGGACTTGCCTGCAGCCACACTTGGTGTTTCTAACCACCTCCTCAGCATGACTAGACCTGAGCGGTAGCAGCCTGGGGCGATCCAGACAACAAGCCAAACAGGAAAGGAAGCGCTGTGGGACATGGGCCATGGCCCTGCTCCCTGAATGTTTTAGAGCTGAGGTGTGCTGGGGATGTCCCTACCACCTCGCTGTCTGTAGCATGACTACTGATTCCTTCTAAAACCAAGGGTATTTCTTATGTGGCCACATTCGACTTTAAATTTAATATCTGGGTTTATTTTCCAAGCCAGAAACTGGGATTTAAATTTTGTCCCCTCTGTTCTTGTAGAAGTGAGAGGATTAATCCCAAACTAGCCTTTGGGTGCTACTGGGGGGGCTGCCTGGGGCTGAATTTCAGAGGCTGCAGCAGTTATAGCTTTGGGCTGTATCTCAGGGAAACGTTCCTGTGGTGTTTGGCTTGGTTTCTGGTTGGCTTGGTCCATATCCTGTTCTGGAAGAGCAGCACATGGCTGAGAAGAAGCAAGTTAGAAATGTCCATCAACCTCTGGGGTCCTCCTACCCTCTCTGTGATAGAGAGGGCTTCAGGTTTTGCCCTTTGGGATCCATGCTGGTATTTGTTGGGGCTGAGGGGAGGGAACCAGCCTTGATTCTTCCCTTTGGCTATGGCAGATTTTGTTTCTGAGGTTGGGGTTGAAGGGCAGCAAGATTAGATGACTTGTGCCATTTCTCTCAGCCATGGCTTGCTGCTTCAGGTGGGGCTAGGTACTGGTGAAAAGGCACCTCAGTTAGGTTGGTGGTATGGGCACTAGACGCTGGAATTGCCACTGGCTATTCAGATGCAGGTAAATGGGCATAGCAGGAGGTGTCTGGAGAGTTTGGCACCCTGTCTCTGCAAGGGTGGGGAAAGGTGCCCAAGTGGTGATATTTGCCATTGCTTGCAGAAATGCCTAGTCCTTGGGGCCAAGAGCCTCTATGGAAGGAATCAGGCATGCAGGCATATGCTTTGCCCCCGAGGACAGACTGGGAAAGCAAAGTGGATGCAGTGAGAGATTGCTCAGGTTTCTAGAGTGCTGGAGGAGCTTCCTTTTTCTGTCCTGCTGTCCTCTCTTGGGGTGTGTGACTGTGGGGAGCACCCAGAAAATTGCCATTAGAGCCTGGCGACAGGTAAGCACAGGCCCTCGGGCTGCCAAGTATCCAGAGTCGCCTGCTAACTGGATCAGAAGGGCCCTCCTTTTTTCATGCCCTCTGAAGCTTCCCTTGATTTGTTTTCCATCCATCAGTTGCTATTCAAAATCTCCCATTCATTTGTTCTCTTTGCATCCTTTGCTGCATTTCTCACTTGTTTCTTCATTGTTTCTTTTTGTTTCCTTTTACTGACAATTCCAGAATAGACCATCTGTTCTGACAGCGGCAGGTTCTTCAAGTGATCAGGTGGTGGGTACAGCAGGGTAGGAAATAAGGGAGGAGAAGAGACCACAAGACTGGGGGGAAATGTCACAGATTCAGGATTAAAGCATTCCATTTTAGCTTAAATCCTACTGCTAAGAATTTGATGGTTGACTTCAGTGCTAGTTGCTCTCTGTGTGCTCTCGTAGCCATGGTTACAATTTTGTACCTGAAGAAACAAAATATTGTCATGAAGTGATACTCAGGTACTGGAAGAGATTGATTTTTTTTTTTTCTTTTTTCTTTTTTTTCTTCTGTGCAGGGCCCCCAAAGTCTGGCAGGGGAAACAGTGTATATTGAGCCTAGCCGGGCAACTAGATTAGTAGAAAACTGCTGCTGTGTCAGAGGATGTGAACTTAACTCTGGAAATGCTGTTTCTTTGCTCAAAAGGGGCATTGTTGGCACCTTGAGAGAGACCCTTGGGTGAAGCTGAATCCTGTAACATATTCCAACTCCTTGCTGCTTAAAAGGCAGACTGATTGTGGTCCTATAGTATGTGTTGAAGAGTGTTTTAATACTGGTGTTGCTTGGGGTCTTGCAGGTGTTATCCCCAGAGATATGAAAGATGAGGTGAAGGGGGAAATATCTGACTTAAATGAGGTGGTGGTTATTTATAGCTAGTCCTGGATTGGTTGTTAGCTGTAGGCACCTCAGGTTTGACTATTACTGTACCTTTAGAAAGGCAGTATGCCCTTCCCATGTCAAGGGGACATTGTACCCTTGAAAGGACTTGCAAAACAGTAATGCCCCATGCTAAAACAAGTAACTCAGATTCTGTAACAAAGAGCATCCTGGTAGAAGCTCTGAAGTGTTAGAGGTGCTGAAAAACTACTTTAGGTGCAGTAGTCTTGAACTGGATTAATCTTGACCATATTTTAGTAACTTTAATTTCTGTGGACTTTCTGTTCTTTCCTGGTGGAGCCACTGAGAATACAGGCCACTTAGTGTCAGTGGAAGCTAATACTTCCTTATGACCCAGCAGGCTTGTATTTGGTCTGATGCTACAGGTTATCTGGGGTAGAACGGATGCTTTGCATAGCTATGGATGCACCGTAGCATGTTTGCATTTTCCTAAATACTGGGTTACGTCTGCTCTTACTGAGGAAGTTAATGTTGCAGGGAAGGTGAGTGAAATGAGAGATGCTCCACAAGCGGAGCAGTTTGTCTGAATCCCTGGAAGGGAGACACATCAATTCAGTTCACTTCTGCCAAAACAAGATGCAAGTGACAGACCTTTGCAAGTCTTAGCTTGGCTCCTGTTCAGGCTTCCTGCAGCTGGAATAAGGAAAACATGAAGGGGAGATAACCATGGTGGGAAGGAAAGGGGAATGCTGGAGGCAAAGGGACATGAGACATGGCAGAGGCTCACTGTGGCAAGCTGCTTTGTCTTAAAATCTAAAGAAGCTTTCCTTCAGGAAGAGATCACTTGATTCCTGGGCGGTTCCATCCATTCATCTTGCTCTTGACAGCTCACCATTTCACTGGCCCAGCTGCTCCTACCGCATTCCCCTTTGCCACTTCCATTTGCCTGTAGACTCTCCTGATACTTGGCAGTGCACAGGCCCCATAGCAATGCTCACCTGGTTCAATAAACTAATGGAATGAACCAAAATCTCACTTCTCATTTTGCCTTGTGTTTTCTCTCTTTTCCCTTTTCCTTCCTTCTCTTTCCTTCTCCTTCCTGCTTTTTCTCTGCTTCGCTTTCTTCTTCCTCGTTGCTTCCTCCCACCCTGCCCCTGCCGTGCAGAACGGGTCTCTTCACGCCTGACCTCGCTTTTGAAGCCATAGTGAAAAAGCAGGTGCAGAAGTTGAAGGAGCCGAGTCTGAAGTGTGTGGATATGGTAGTGAGTGAGCTCACATCCACCATCAGAAAGTGTAGCGAAAAGGTAAAGAAACAAAAAAATGCAAAGAAAGGTCAACGCCCACCCCATGCCCACACACTTCCATGCTGTTTCTCCACACACAACCCGGGAACTCCAGCAAACCTAGTGAGAGAAAATGGATATAAAGATGTATCTAAAGGAGAGCAGCAACCTGCAGGTATAAGAGCAGTTTAAAAGCAGGGCAAGAGAAGTGGGCATCAGCTGATGGGCTTTTTAACTGAGAAGTGAGCTGGGATCCAGTGGATTACTCTCTTACAGCCTTTTCCTCTGTCTGGCTCAGTGGCATTCACCTCAGTGTGGATCAAATTCTTTGCAAGCCCCATTTGCTGTGCCACTGTTTGTGCATTTGGAACTTCTTACTTGTTTTTCCTGGGACCCCCTTAAAATCCAGATACCCTAGAAAAAGATCTTGCATCCCCACAGCTTGAGTGGTCTGCAGGTTTCATCTTGTCTGCAGAGCTACGTTGAGCAGTAGCATATACAAAACAATAGTCAATTAAAAGTTTGAAGTCCAAGATGTTCTGCAAGAGCTGTTTGGAGTCAACAGTAGATTACTGTCCCAAAAGGCTTGGGGAAACGCTTTTCCAGGCATTACACCCTTTGCATCATTCTCCCGCTGACCTCTTGCTCTGTGGACTGTACTCAGTGGGAGGTGGTGTGGATACTTTTCCTTGTGTGCTGTGAACCACAGGAGGTGAAGCCTTAGGCTAGCAGAGGGCAGCAGCAGATGGAGAGGGAAACTGTCCTGGGTGACATGGAGGGTGTCAAATACTGCTTGGAGGCTGGGGCAGGAGGGGGTTTTGTTTCCCAGGCTGGTTTCCTCCAGGAGGGGGCACCACATGCCTCCTTTAAAAAAAAAAAAAAAAAAAAAGGCAGATGTGGCAATTAGTGTTACACTTGCCAGTGAGGAGCCAGAAACATGTCTGTGGCCCAAGGGGAGTATGTTCCAGAAACTGAGTTGGAAAGGGCTGTTTCATGGGTTATTTTAGAACTTGAAAATTATAGTTCCCTTCTTCCAGGGTTACAGCCAGACTCACCAACATATACACCTAAATTGGGAAGGAAGGGAAGATAAGAATTGATATGAGTTCAGAGTGAAGGCAAGAGCTGAGCTTACAATGTCTGGTTGTACTTAGGAATACAGAGCTCACCTCTGCCTCTGTTAAGGAGACATCTTTTGGCATGCCCCAAGCTCTGCCCAGTTCATTTCTTGCAGAGTCCTGTTGTTGCCAGATTATGGGGGTGATGTGGTGAGGCAGAGTATCTCCTTTCCAGCCTGTTTCTCTTGTTGTTTTTTTATTTTGATGGGTTTGATTGCTTACACTCTTTTCTGTATCTGGCTGGCGATGTTTGCTCTGGGTGGGGAGGGAGAAAGATCATGAAAACCCCAGGGGTGTTGAATTCTAGTTTCTCTGTTGGATCGTGCCATTAGAGTGGCTGGACACCCACTTGCTCTGTGAATTTTAATCCATGATATGGTGGAGGACCCTGTGAGGACATTCCAAGGTAATGCAACCAAGGTATATCCTGTAAGGAAGATGATAGTAGCAGTGACATTGTAGGAGACTAATGGCTGTAATAGAAGCCGGAAAGGCCAGGGAGGCAGATATTAGAGATGCAAAATAACTGCCTGAATGAAAATATGTAGCAATAGTACTGGAAAATAAAAGGAAGGCTTTAGTAACACTTGAAGTCAAATATCCACGTGTAATGAGAATGTTAATCCTGCCTGTATCTCCCTCTGAAAGAGAGAAGGTAACTGCCATAAACGATTTTAGGATAGCAGCCAGCCTGAGATGGGTTCTGATGGCATAAGGTAGTAACAGTGTAGGGGCATTAGTTACTTTGCAGTTTTTATCTTGCATGTTGTAGCCCTAACTGCTTGACGTGGACAAGAGCATGTGCTATTAGGGGAAGCATCTGGAAAAGGCTGCTTTAGGACTGATGCTAATTGTAAGGTAATAGCCAGCCTGCTGTATTGTGGACCGATGCTGCATTTCTGATGACAAAAACAAACCTTTAAACTCACTAGAAGTCCTGCAAGGCTTCTTGAAAGGAAGTCCACTTGGGCTGACACCTCTTGAATTAGCTTAACAGTCCTGTAGCCTTGGTTTGTTGCTGTCCCAGACTACTCTGTGTTACTGTTTGTGTGCTGTCACAATTATTTTGTTTCACCCCAGATGATGAAGAAATCTTTGTATGTGCAGTTGATAAAGCTGCATAGATGGAATAATATGAGACTATTAATAAAGAACACAGAAGGAGGCAAACCCATCTGTTTGTTGTGTGCTACAGAAGTACAGCTTTCCTGTATGAAAAGAGATTTGCAGTTGACTATCTCTTGACTATTAGACAAAGTTGAGGGCTGAAGATAAGGTAGCCGTTAAGAGCTGTTCTGACTGGCCTGATTCTGAGCTGCTTCCAGTTGGTTAAATGGAGAGTAGCTCCAAAATCAACAGAAAACTGGTGTAAGCATGCAAGCCCTTATATTTAGGAGGATAGTGTTACAGCTAGTGTTTTTTCCAAAAGCAGGAACCTTCTGTGCCAGACTGCACTGCAGCATCTCACAAGTGCAGGAAGGTCTTGCAAGTCAGCAGCCCTTCAGCTAGAAGTTGATCTTTGGTGTGCTGGCAAGGACTCCTGGAATCTGCAAAGAGAGGGAACTAAGGAATATTGGAACAAATTGGTTTTTAGAGGGCTGTGAGCTTGTATTTTGATTAAATGGGCAAACGCAGCTGAAACAGGATTGAAAACCCACTTGAGCTGGGACATGATTCCAGGCTGACAGACTTAACCCCTTGAAGGGTCGCCTGCTCTCCTGTCTTTCAGAGTCATGGCATTTCTGGGTGCTGTTTGTCCTGCTGGTGATAACTCCTTTCCCCTCTATGCTGTATTGCATGTTCCCTGGTGGTGTGACATTCTGTGGCTCGTCTGTGTCCTCTTCCCTTGCCCACTCTTGCTTCTCCTGTGCATGCTTGGAGTTGGAAGCTCCTGCATGGGGACTGATGCTGTCAATTTATTTTTGCACATGAATGTTGCTGGATGACTTGGGTTCTGAATAAACCACAACTTGTTTTGCACTTTGTGTGCATTTGTACTGGTTGGGAGTGGGGTGGTGAGGGAGGTTTGATGCAGTTTTTTTGTTTGACTGTTTTTTAATTTGAAGCAAAGAAGCTGAGACTTGCTTAGAGGTTTTCCAACTTCCTGTTTTTCTGTTTGACATAACTTGCCCATCTGTCCTTTGCCAGCCCCCCAAAGGAAACAGGAAGCTTTGCCTGTGTGTCTCTGAAGCAACCAGCTGCCTGAACCATAAAGATCATGGAGAACACCCAATTTGTACTTTCAGGACAAGGTGGTGGTGGGGAACACTAATTCCACTTGTGGTTTTTTCCTGCCTCTGTAGGGTCATTGGCATTCAAAACAAACCACACATTTGAAAATAGGCAATGTCAAAGCTAGTCCTTAATTTTGGTTCCAGGCTATTGCAACTTGCTTGACTGCAAGGGTGCTGAAAGGGTTTGAGACTATTTGTAGTCAGATGTTAGGAATATTGTTGCTGGTTAGAATAGGATCTGGCTTCCAGCAGTGATGCTGCATACTTTGAGCCACTTCCTTCTAGCATGTTATAATTGCTTATGTATACAGAACACAAGGCCAAACCAGTTTAGAAGCAGCTCTCATGTAAGTCGGAGGAACAAAACAAATGCAGTACAGATCCTAGGCAAATGAGATTTCTTTTTTTATACACCCCTTGAGGGAATATAAAAGGCTCGTATTAGGAAATGCTGTTTGACATTATAGTCAAATGGGAGGTAATATTTAAAAAAAAAAAAGAAAAAGAAAAAAGGTAAATTATTTCACAGGGGATAGGCAAAGTGGGGAAGAAAGGGCTAGATCCTAGGTCTGGAGGATTAATTTCATTTGACTGTCCTGGGTCTGACCTGAGAAACATACAGTTACTGCTGTAGTAATCACAGTTGAAATCACTAGAGGCTTATAAATCTAGGCAAGTAGGTAGGTGCTGTGTGCAACCCAGAGGGCTTTAAGGGTGCACGTTTTGGAAGGGTTTCTCATGTATGCTCTCTAAGTCCTACTTTTCTGTCTGGGCAGGAAAGAATTTCCTCCTCAGTAATGTAGCAAAAAGTGTGGTGTAGGTGTGATGTGAGTAATAGACCTCAACTATGTAATCCTGCCCCAACACAGGTGGAGAACAGGTAGAAGCAGCTGGATGCCCAGAGCACAGTGTTTCTTAAAGAGGTGTCCCCTTGAGTTGGTCAGATCTTCTGCTTCTGCTTACAGATGATGATGGAGAGGGCCAGATGCTTTCACTTAGTGCTTCAGCAAATGGAGACTGAAATCCACTTCACTTCCCAGGGAGACTTGCCATAGGATTTAGCAGGTTGTAGCAACAAGCCATTCATCTGCTTAGCCTGTTACGATGAAATGTTGAGCTTTTAGGGAAATTGTGCACTTTAATGGGAAAAACCCAACAAGCAATAAGCAGCGCGTTTACATCTGGGGTTTGTCAAGAGCCTCATGCCAGAAAGAACGTGGTGGGTTTGGAGCAGGTCTCCGGTAAGGCAGAAAGGTTGCTGCAGGAGTGAAAAGGGCCCAAAGCAAGAAGGAATGAATTTTGCCCCCAGCAGACCTCCAGGAACCTGGAAAAATCTGTCTGCAAGTCCAGCTTTCTAGAACTTCCCTTGAAAATATCTGATTGTGAGGTGTATGTGTGCATGCGTACATGTGGGGGGCTGCTCCCCCTTTATACCTCCCTTTCCCATGTGCACGTGTGTTCTCTCTCTTGCAGCTCAGCCAATACCCTCATCTGCGTGAGGAGATGGAGAGGATTGTTACTACTCACATCCGTGAGAGAGAAGGCAGGACCAAAGATCAGGTAAGGGATCAGGAGTGTGTGTAAGAGGGGAGGTTTGGTGGGGTGGGGAACACCCTTGAAGGGATAGTCTAGGCTAGACTGGCCTGAGCCACAGGGCTTCTGGCTGCAGAGGGCTGATCAGATGAACAATGTACAGGGCTCTGTCTGCCCCTGACTGTTAGCAGTGTCAATCACTAATGTCTGGTTTGCTGTCTGTGCTTCTGTTTGGCAGGTCATGCTTCTAATAGACATTGAGCTGGCTTACATGAACACAAACCATGAGGATTTCATTGGCTTTGCCAAGTAAGCGCCCACATCCTGTTGCCTCCTCTTCTCTGCATGTGTTTCCTGTGGCTCTGTCCTATAGCTGCTCCAGTAAATGGGTTGCAAAGGCCCTGGTGTGGATGCTGTGGTCCCAAAGTATGGTTCAGCTCTCAGTATTGCTTGTTTTTCAGTGGCTCTGTATTGCAAGGCTGGGGCAGAGAATAGGGATGCATAGAAGGGGGAGTTAGAGTATTAGGGTCAGGGAGGGAAAAAGCAGAAGCTGTGACGGGTTAGTGACCCAAGTGTGGTTCAGGTGGGAGTGAGGAGTAGACCAGGCTGAGAAAGCATATGGAAATATATTGGGTTATCAAGGCTTTGAAACCAGTGGTGAAGGGCACGAACTCACTGTAGTGGCTATCTGATGGGAGCAGGATTCAGGTGATTAAGAAGAGCTCGAGGGGTTTTGAATGTGTCTGCTGTTGTTTGCAGTGCTCAGCAGAGGAGCAGCCAGATGAGCAAGAAGAAGGCAGCTGGCAACCAGGTAGGCCAAGTTCCATCTCCATCACTGCTGCAAGAAGGACATGTTTGCTACCAGGTGGACAAGTGCTGGGCTGGATGCAGCAGTGCTCTCAGTTGTGTTTTTTTTAACTCATCAAACTCTGTTTATACCTGGAGGATAGTGTTTTACGCTCACTGCAGTCAGGAAGAACTGAGCACCAATGGAGGGAAAGTGTTGTAGAGGGAAATGGATGCTTGATAATAAAGATCTGGTCTTGCTTTTCTGGTAGAAATACCTATAAATGTTGTGTAAATCCCTGTTTGTTCAGCCCCTTCACTAGTTATGCTAACTCTTGTGCTGAGGTGAGAGGTATAGAACACTGGGTCTGAACTGTTACAGTACAGAGTTGTCTTTTCTAGTTGTCTTTCCCATTAGTGGTATGTTCTGGAAAGAGATTTTAAGAGAGTTCATGGACTCCCTTCTGGAAAATTTCACTGGAAATACTTAAACCTCTGTACAGGGAAACAAAGGGTGATTATAGCCATGGTTGCACTGGGTATGTATGAGAACACACCCATGGGAGAAGACAGGTGGAGGGGAGGAGTTCCCTTATTCATTTGGGAACTGTAAGAAGCGTACATACAGTTAAAAAGGGCTAATGGCACTTTCTCCCAGATTTGCTGGGGCATGGCGAGGCTATCTAGGCCCAGAAGATCTTGTAGAAACAAAGGCTTACAAGCAGCTTCATAGTGAATGGAAGCAAATGGTTTTGCTTAGTCTTTTTAAAGACACTCAGTCCTGACATCCATCCTCTTTATAACATGTTTTACCACCTTTCCCTGCACATAAACATGCAGACTGTTTCAGTACTGTTGGCAGGCAGGTAGGTCAGCAGGTTGGGGTGGCCAACCATCCATTTCATGGGATCTTAGAGCAACTGTAGGGAACCACATCCTCTGCAGTATACCTTACAGAAGAGCTGAGTGTAAAAGAGCGCAAAGGGCAAACTCTGGATCAACCTGTAAAGCGCTTTGGCTTTCCTGTTAGCAGACTTTATTTTGGGACGGGGGTTGCTTTTGTTAACACCTGGGGTGAAAGATTTCATACCAGCTTACAACTTATTTTGTTTTATTTTTGAGCCTCTCTTCTCCTGCTCCAGCTTTCCTAGTAACAATCTCTCCTCTCTTTGCTCCTCTCCTGCTCTCTGCTCTGCTGCTGTTGCTATGGTTCCCCTTTGCAGGATGAGATCCTGGTGAGTAGAAGGCCACTCAGCAGGGTGTGCTAATGAACATTAATGTTGCATCTGGGAAGGCAAGAACAGTGCACAGACAAATTATTCCCTCTGCTGCTGAATGGGGAGAGGAGGGCAGCTGGCACTAGACACAGGTGAAGCAGAAATGAGGTGAAAAGGTAGTATGTTGAGGAAAAATTCAGAACTGGTGGTACATCTTGTGAGTGGGTGGAGATAAAAAGCAGTCATCCAAGAATGTGTGGTTCTGTTTCGCTGCCCCCTCCTGCCCACAGAGAGAATAGGACTCTCGAGCTTAACAGTAGGCAGGAGATGAAGATCCAATGCTCCTACGTTTACCTTTGTAGGATAAATTGACAATTAAAAGGATTGTGTACCTCTATGGTAGGCTGCTCACACAGTGCAACTTGCTAATATGCAGTACAGTCACATGGTTTTTTAATGCCAGGTCGTTTTCAGCAAGCACATCCAGACAACAAGGTACACACACATAATGCATGCAGATTTTGGGGTGTTAACATTGCAGTAATACATATATAAGCTAATGCATTTAAGTTGATGCATACTTGCTTTTTATTACTGCATGTGTGAGGCTCTAAACCAGCACTTGGTGAACTGGAGCTCCCTAGAGACTAACAGCCTGGCTTCTTTACAGACTAAACTTAAAGGAACTTGTTTTGCCCTAAATCAATGATTGCTCAAAAACCTGGGTGTGCTGAAGTCCAGGGTACTAATTCCAGATGCACCATTTTGTTCTGTTATACCTAGTGTCTCCTTCTTACTAAACTCAATTCTTTCTGGGTTGCTTGCCCATTTCTTCTTGAACTGGTTCCCCCCACCCCTGAATTGGGTGAAGCACTCCATACATGCAGTGCACCGAAAGGTGTGCTGGTGTCCTGGTTTTCTCTAGGCATGGCCTTTTCTGGGTGTGGTGTTGTGATCTGGTGCTGGTGTCTGAGGCACTCTTGATGCAGTTCTTCCTGCATCTCTTTCCTCTTGGCAGAGGGTATAATGCACAGCACTGCCAGGTTCCTTCCTGCGTCCTTTTCATACTATTTCTGGCCCCTTTGAGGCAAAGACCTTTATTGGCCAGTTGAGTGGGGGGCTCTTCTGGCAGCAGCAGAGAGCACGGTGTTCCTTGTCTTTCCATACTACTCTGTGTGTAGGGATGCCCTCTGATCTTTCCTCTGTTACCTAAGGCCAGGCTTTTAGGGCCCTTGTTAATGCTCACTTCTTCCACCCCCTTAGGTCATCCGAAAGGGCTGGCTCACCATCAATAACATTGGGATCATGAAGGGTGGCTCCAAGGAATATTGGTTTGTCCTGACAGCGGAGAACCTCTCCTGGTACAAGGATGATGAGGTGAGTAGCTCAACTTGGTGACTTGAGTCTCAGTCATCTGATGAGGATAAGGCCTTCAGTTGGGTGTTACAGGTGTGTCTTTTGAGTACTGTCTGCAGCTTGTGACAGAAGCTGAAACTATCCTTGGGCCAGGTTCCTCTGTGGTCTCAGCACTGCTGAGGACTTCTGAATTGATGTGAATGCGACTTTTGATACATAAGGAGTAACATCTGTGCTTGAAGCCCTGGCTCAGCAGAAAGTTGACAGACACTTGGAATGAATTTGACCTTTGTTTGTCTTGCTGTGGCAGCTGTGATCAAGAGTTACTTCCAAGATTTGGACTTTTTTGTATTTCTGGGGCAGCCATGATGAGTTTCCTGAAAGAGTATGGCAGAGGTTTTCATGCACCTCTCCTGGTCACAAGAAAAAAGCTCACTCATTTCTGAGCATAGCAACAGAAGCTGTGGACCTGAAGCTGCAACTCAGGTGCTGGCTCCTTCTGACTTGGAGTCAATTACTTTACTTCTCCAGGATTCAGTTAAACCTGCAAAGCAGGAATGTCTTATTTATGTTTCTATATTGACCATGCCAGTTAATGCATTATTTGTAAAATTGTTTGAGTTGTGAATGGTTAGAGTACTACTGATCAAAATACAGTAGTGTGTTGAATATCACCGATAGGAACGTTGACCTACTCTGTAGACTTGCTTGAAAATCTTGAATATGAGGAATTCTGGCACTGTGCTGTGGTGTCTTTCTGCTTCAGTGGGAAAATGATATAAGCGGACAGAATTGTCCCAGCTGAAATTACCATTGTCAACAGTGTGTTGCTTCCTGTGCAAGACGAAGGTAGATAATTGTCTTTTCTGATTACGTTGAAAAGAGAAAGAATAGCCGTATGGTTTTGTTAGGAACATAATCGAAAGGTTAGCCCCACTCAATGTGCTGGGGGATGAAAAATGCCTGGTATGATATAGTCATGCGTTCTGGGTTGATCAGGGTTTCTGACTGCAAATAGACTGCTCTGCCCCTTGCTGTAGTTTGTGTCCCGCAAGTGTTCTGAGGCGCATAGTAGCTCCAGCTAGGCCTGGTTTGTCTAGTTTATATCAGTGGGCCTGTTTCATTCTCGGCAGGTGGATATGATGACAAATGCAGCGATGAATCAGCCTCTAAATATCACTTTCTGCATGGAGACTGCTGCTGTGCTGCTATGGATGAGCAGGCAGCAAATTCCTAATTAAAGAACCAGGCGTTGGAATGTCTTTTGCTATATCAGTGTGTCTGCTATATGACTGCTGCTATTCAGAGTTGTTTGGGGAGGCTTCACTTTCCTCTAGGTTGCATATGCAGGTCGAGTGGTTATAAACATCAAGGAGTTTAATCAAAGCCAGCTGCTACATCTGTACTACAGAGATGATCAGAATTCCCTGTTCTTCCCCGGGGAGTGGGAGGGAGGGCTGCAGTGGGGGTGTGTAAACTGTTGATAGATTCCAGTTGCCTGCGATGGGGATTAGACCTCCCTTTCCTCCTGAAGGAGGGCAGCCTTTGAGGGTCAATAGCAACTGGAGGTCTGCACCATTTCCTCTCTGCATAGCAAGAGGTAGAGGTGTGTAATGAAAACAGCTCCCTGCCAGCCTTGGTCCCTTAAACACGGGAGAACCAGTGCTGATGAGGCCTGAGCTGCTTCTGAGAAAGGAGCCTTTGTCTTCCAACTGAGTGGGAGCAGGGGGAAAGGGAAGCATGTTTTTTATTTGCTTCCTTCCCGAGTTCAACTCCTTCATCTCTGGCTGTTGTGAGGGAGACAGGGAGCAACTTCCACCTGGACTCCATAGTTGAGTCAGGCTAAAAGTTGGTGCATTTGAGGGGCAGCTGGAGAGCCTTGACCATGGGGATTCTTATCCCAAACCTCAGTCTTGCATGGAGCGGTCTGCAGTGCATGGTCCTCTGTCAGTTATCTTTACATGTCTGTTCCAGAGCTCTCCTTCTCCAGCAATTCAGGAGGACTTGTGTCCTCTACAGCTGAAATGTTCTGATGTGTTTTTAAAGGCAGTACACCATGACCTTTCTTCACTTGAGCTCTGGGAGGAAGGGGGAGGCTTTGTCTGCCCCACCCTGCACTTCTGTGGGCTCTCTTGTTCCAGTTCCCCTGTGCTCTGGCAGCTGTCCAGAGGGAATGAGGAGGGAGCTGAATCCATCTTGTGTGGGTAGAAGTGCTGGTGGCGAAGCTGTGGGTGATGATGGGGGAAGGAGTAGGCAGAGGAGGTGTGCAGTGGGGTCAGGGTGCAGACTAGGCTAGCACCTCTGGAGCTGGGGGGAGTGGGGGCACAGCTTCTCCCTGCCCTGTCTTGCAAGCCAGGACCCAGAGTCTGTGGAATTAAGACATCTGGACCCCATTAGTGAAATACCAGTCTTTCCGCAATGCTGGCTTGTTTTTCCTCTGCCTCTGAAGAAACGGAACTGAAACTTACAATGTCTTAAAGGGCCCAGCATCACATGTCAGCAGGGATATATGGCTGTTGATGCTCTGGTGGGGCTTGAAGGAGTGTGCTGGGGAATGGGAGGGGAAGGAAAGAGCAGGCCAGGCGGGGGTGGAAAGTTGGCTCCCCACTATGCCTTGCTGCCAAGAGCATGTGTGTGTGCTCCTGGGCTCTCTGTTTTTCTTCCTGTCTCCTTTCAATGAGTCAAACACTGGCCCCATGGAGAGCGGCCCCACAGACAGCTGGCCTCCCAAGACCTGGAGACCCTCCTGAGGTACCTGCACCTCCTGAACCCTGTGGGATTATGCTGCAGGCCAGTGGTGTGAGGGAGAGGTGGGGAGGAGCCTGCTCTGGCTGCTGGCAGTGTAGAGCAAGACTTCCTTGCTCAGGGAGGCCACAGTGTCCCCAGGGCTGGAGAAGCAACACAGCCCCCCAGCACACTGGCTAACTGCTTGGCGAGCAATGTAGTGGACACAATACAGGAACTTAATTTGAATACTCCTTCTGCCTGAATCCCTTATGAAATAATTGCACAGTGCTCACTTCTCTGCAGGGCTTTCCCACCTGCTGGAAAAGCGGGTCTGTGAGCTGGGCTAGAGCTGCTGGTGATGGGGATCTTACAGGCAAGATGCAATGAGCACTGTACTCGGTGCTTCCTATCAGTAAAGCTTACTGCCTGCTGGAGGTGGCCCCGTGCTCTGCTCTGCAAGGGTAACTGTTTCTGCTGGAGTACCTGTGACTCTGTGCCACTGTGTGCTGGAGTGTTTACGCAGCTGGGTGGATGGATATATCTGCTTTGGGAATTTGTGTGACTGTATCATACAGATGGGACCTTCTGTCCTTACTCAGGTAAATCATGTACTAGAGATTTGGGGCTTTTATAAGAACAGGTGACTACATGAGAAGAATATGGCCTTATTTGCCTGTGTGAAAGTATTTGTGTTGCATGCAATGTCAGTGTGTTTTAGTCCTATGTATGTACAGGAGGGGTGGGCATAGAGTTTTAGGTAGTTCCAGGTGTGTTGGGGAATGCTTCATATTCTTTATGCATCATGTTGATTTCTGCTGCATCAGTTGTGCTTGGGCTCTTTCTCAGTTTTCATGCCTTCTTTCGCTTGAAGTACAAAGGTACTGTCTCCTGTCCTGGGAAAGATTTGACCTTATTGCCAGTCACTAGATAGCTGCTTATTCTGTACCTGTCAATGTCTTGTACCCAATTCTAGCTTAAAAATAAATACATGGATCAATACTGAGATTGTTCCCCCCACTACACATACACTCCCCCTTCTTCCCCCCCCTAACAGTCTGTGTCCTTAAGGCATAGCTCAGCTGGTAGAAATCCTTGTCTCTGCTGCGATGCCCACGAGTCACCAGAAACTTCCTGCAGCCAGGCTTTTGCATCCAGCTTGTTTAAAGACCACAGGAGCAGGTCTGCTCTGAGGTTCTTCCTCTCCTGCTTTCACACTGCTCTCAGGTGCTCTCTGGAACATGTTCCTTCCCTTTACAACCTCTGTGGAGCACTTTCATTCATTCACTCACTCGTCTTTTTTCACAAGTACGTGTCTTCTCATGGATAATATCTTACTCAGTCTTAATCAGTCCTCATTTATGCTTTCACTCACTGTTTCTCTTCTTTCTTTTCCAGACAAACATCAAAGCAAACACAACCTCCAGAGTATCCAAACCCGTACCTTTCAATCCTTTCTAAGTTTTTCTTTGTATTAATGACCAGCATTCTTTACAATGTGAAATCCCCTTTCTCCAGTCACCTTTCTCTGCTTGATCCTGCCTTCTCAGGTAGCAAAGCACAATGCAGTTGTAACTCCACCAGGCCCATGTGTCTATCTCTGCATTTTATGGCAAAGTTTAGCAGGTGAAACACAAGCCATCCTGAACACAGCTACCCCTGGGATAAGTGCATGAAGCTTAAAGAAATAAGAAGGGGGTGAGAGAGAGATGAAGGAGGAATAAGAGGGTTGTGAGTAGGCTGGTGAACAGGCAGGTAAAAGTCATCTTCAAGCATGGCTCCAAAGGGTTATATCCTCACAGGCTGAGGGATGAGTGAACTTTGCATGCAGCTATCCCCACAGCCCACCCTCTCCAAGCATGTCCCTCTGCCGTGCAGGTGTTGCCGTCCCTGTGCAGCACTGGCAGTGTGTGGTGTATCCCAGCACAGCCTAACCAATGTGCAGACTACTGTACAATCTCGTAGTCCTGAACAGGTAGTCTGAACACTGGGCAGACGGAGTGGAGCCTCTGCGATCTGCTCTCCGGCTATCAGCAGCATATTAGTCCTTTCCCCTTCCTGCTTTTTGGGATGGGGTTTTGGGGGCAGAGATGGGGTGAAAGAAAGTCCAAGTCCTGACTGAAGAAACATCCTCCTCTGGCATCTGGGAAGAAGTGTTGCTCTCTGCATGTTTCCAATTTGGAGCAAGTTTCCAAGCTCCTTCCTCTTCCAGTGCTGGTATCAGGCTGGTACCTGGTTTCCACCTGGAGTATGCTGCACCTTTCTAAAAGGAGGGGGGGAAAGAAAAATCAATTACTGCTGTTTAGGGAGGAAATGCTGTGAAGTTTTGGCTGTCACCCAGGTGCGCAGAACTTGTTGCTTCATTCAACTCCTCTTCTTCTCCATGGAGCTGTGTGGGAGGATTCCCAGGCCCCACGCACCCTCCTCTCCTTCTGCCCATTTCTCTCCTGTAGATCAGCCCTTTGCCTGGGGGTCCGGAGCAAAGCTCAAACGGAACCAGCCTTTGCTTCCAAGTCTTCAAAAAGGTCCTTTGACCCACCTTGGCCAGTTGCCTTTGCAGCTCACCTCTGGCTCCTGCAGGAGCAGTCCGCATCCCCTCTTTTTCTCCCCCCACTATGTCTGGCATTGCTGAGCCTCCCTCCTTCTTCTGGTTTTTGCTCCCTCCCTTCTTGCTTCTCTTCTGTCCTTCTGCCTCAATTGACGTGGCAGTGGAAAGCTAACTAGACTCGAGGGAGGAGCTTGCTGGCTGCTGGGAAGGCCGGAGGTTGGCAGGAAGCGAGCCGGCTGACGGATGGGGTTGCGTGGGGGAAAGGAAGGTTCCCTACCCCGCATGGAAACTTGAGGAATGCTGTCGCTTTCTGTGGCGCTTGGCTCCCATGTAACGATTCCAGATGTTAGCCCTAGCCTGTGCGGTTTGCTCCCTCTCTACCGGGTGCTGCAGGGATAAAGAGGGCTTTATGTATGCTGCACGTCTCCCTTCCAGGATCCCCTTCTCTTGTGTGCATGGTGGTGGACAGTTAAGATTTGTGGCCAAAAATACAAACACCCAGAACTCCCACTTTGGCTCTAACTGTGCACTGAGGAAGTGTAACCAACCCTCTCCTTTTCCCGGAGGTGTGCAACACTTTTCATGTGTGTTGGACTTTGCCTCATCAAAGCAAGTCAGATACTTGGGGATGGTTAATCCCTGCCCTGGCACAGGGGCAGGGGTAGGAAGAAATGTGTGCTTGTCCTTTGTAAAGGCTGGTGGGCATTGCTGTGACCTTAGACAGGTCACAACAGTAGAGTCTTGGGCACTGTAGCCTTGCTTAAGCTACTCAGTTTCTGCCTGTGCTTTCTCATATACCCTCTGATGGCTTTCTAGGGTTGCATTTAACCAAATGTTTAAATCTGCGCGTTATTTCAGCTGATGTAAATACAAATCTTTAGTTTTGTGCAGGTGAGTTGATTACCATTGCTGTGCTTACTAAGCCAACAGTAATGGCTGTGATTAATCACATGAGTCCAGGCCTAGTGTCTACAGAGCTTTTGAACTAAATCAGCTTAAAATCTTAGGACATGTTGTTTAAGTTAAACCAATGCAGCTTTCTGATGTAAACAAGCCATTACAGCCGCTTTGCAGCTTGGAGCAGTGATCAGTGTCCAGTAAATTATGCTCTGAGGGTAAAAGTTGTGTTACAGGTGGGCTGTGTTTTGGAAAGATGTCTCGAGACGCATGTATGTTGTGGAGTGACTAGGGCTTCCTGGAAGAATCACATCTAAGAAATTTAGTTCTTCTAATGTGCATTTTCTTTGCAAAGGAGCAGAAAGTGGTTGGTAATGTCTTGTTTGGGGGGTGGGGGTGGTGGTTCGACTTAAAATGCTCAACTAACTTGCTTTCAAATATTCCAGGCTGTTTTTCAGAGACTTCTTCCTAATAATCTTGTAGAGTGTGTGTATTCATACAGTGTGTTTATTATCAATTATCATGTTGATGTTTTCCAATTGAGTAGAGCTTTATTACAGGAGTTCCCAAAATGCTGTGCATGTGTTTACCACAGATGATTTGACTGAAACTCCAGTCATCTCTGGGGCAAGTTTGTTTACCCATAGCACTTTACATCTTACAAGAAGCAAAGGAGACTAAGGTTTAAGCAAGACGGATTTCTCCAAATTTCACAGGGCCACTAATTAAAACAATGGCAATGTTCTTTCTCCCATATCCATAGACCCTTGTCTCTGTGCAAAAGGAGGTGTTTGTCATAACAGCTACAGAGAAACCTTTAATTAGTTTATTTGTGCTCCAAATGCAAACTGAAAGCTAATAATTCTGCCAATTACTTTCTTGTACTGCGAGTGCCAATTTCCAACCTTAGGGGAGCCCACACACGCATCTGTCAGCTTCGCTTCACATGTATCCAAGAGTAAGAAAATTTAACTTGCTGTTGAGGCAGTCTAGTTGAATGGAGGAAATGCTTTCAGTCAGTCTGGCTTGCTGCCTACTGACTTTGTGAACTTTTTTAGGTTATTACCTACATGATAGGAACAAATAATTCAGATAATTGTGTAAACCACTGCTGTCTCTAGCCAAAACCAATCTAGAACTTAGCCACCGTAAGGAGGTGTGTGGCCACGATAAGGATGTTGCAACATCAGGCTGCAGCTCAGCATCCCTTTTTTTCCTCTAGCTATTGCTCTTCACATGCCACAATTGGAATGGCTAATGGATCCTCGTCTCCTTCCTGGCCATGTGTATTTTCTTTCTTTGGTAGATGCAGAGTACAGAGCCATATGGCTGTATCTGCACTATGTTGGGGGTGGGGGAGTAATCCTCTGGCACTTATCCTGCCTGTGCAAGTAGCTTGCAGTCATCTCTTTCTGCAGTTCTCCATGCAGGCGGTGTGAGTCCTGTTGGGAGCAGCAGCCCTGATGAGGGTAGCCAGCACCGTGTCTATAACATTCCCTAGCCAACACTGAGCATCCATGTTCTGTTTTGTATGGCCAGTGTGAGTGCTTCTGCCACTTCACTACTTCTCCTTGGCCTCATGGCTCTACAGATTAATGTGCAGCCAATATGCACATTTTATATAACGTATACTCTGGTGAGAGAGAGTTTTGCCCGATTATTTTTTTTCTTCTCATAGACGAGGGGACATATGAGCAACATAAGCCTCTTGGGATCAGACTGAGGACTTTGAATATAGTATTTTACAAACTACTTTCCTATTTCAGTGTATGCTGGCCCTTCCTTCTCTTTTCCCCCCCAAGTCTGGAAAGCTAGAGAGAGAAGCCCTTTTCCCCTCTTGGCCAGGATGCGATTCAGCCATAGCACATACTGCCAGATTGCTAACATATGGGCAGAGGACTCAGCCAAAGTTTTGAGAGGCTCAGCCCTTGGCAGCTCGTTCCACACTTTCCTGTCTCTACATTCAGGAAATGAAGTCAGAGTGTTGATATAAAACAGGCTGGGTTGAAAACTGAGAAGCTGGAAAAGCTGAAGTGGGGAACTGGGAGGGGGAGGTGTAGGGAGATGGGGAGCGGCAGGGGCTCATTGCAGTGTGCATTGCCCTGTAATGCGTGGGTTGAGGGTTTCTTGCCTTGCGCTGGTGTCCTCCATTTGATTGCTCTTGCTACCTCAGAGTTAAGAGGACTGATACTTTATGCTGGCAGAGAGATACATGCATCTTTCCTCTGGTGTATGTGAAGATCAGCATGCAGAGATAGTGTTGTCTTCATCATGTGGCAGCATTTATGCAAGAGCTTGGAAGGGGTGAAAGTCGAAACTCTGGCAAAGAGCATGTTATTTCCGTATCTGGGACATGGGATTCCCTTACCTTTTGACTCTTTTTCCTGCAGAATGACTTCATTGCTAAATTTCTATGGAATGACGTGGTTCTAATGCAGAATGATTTTTCTCAGACAGCTTTAATATGAGTTGTTGTTCTTTTGTTGTTGGGGTGTTTGTTTGTTTGTTTTATTTTTACTAGCCCAGAGACTCTGCAGGGAGTTCCAGTTAAGTGAGACTGTAGTGGGGATGGTCTGTCTTGCCTAGGGACTTCAGCAGTTGGTGTACTTCGCTTCTAGGTCACTAGTTCAACCTAAACCAGCATAATAATAACCCAAAGTAATAGAAAGCTGGAAGCTGTTTGCAGCCTACAGAACCTGAAGTGATCTGTGTGGCTCTGAGACCAGTACCTGGCTGACAGATGTTCCATCACAAAAATGCTTGCCTGCCTCTAATCTAGACTGATCAACAATATTAAAAAAAAAATCCAGGGAAATTTGCTTGGAAGAGCTTTCCTGCTTTCGTAGCCTGTCATCTTCAAGAGAGAATGGAGAGTTTGGCAGCTACCCAAGTGATCTCTTCTATTGTCTAGAAACTGACTTCTGAGATACTCTTGTTGCATAAATTTCGTAATGGACTGCTATAGTTTGATCTTTGGGTTATGTCTGAACTACGTAGTGTTTGGTATCTTTAGTAAACTCAAGTCAATTTAACTGAAACTTAAGAGGATGTTAGGCTGGACTTGCCATTCTCTGGGTGTTTGAGCTCAGCAGTGTTGTCATCCTTATCTACTGCTCTGCCCTGCCCCTCTTTTCTAGCTAGCTCTTCAGGATCTCTGCTTGCTGACCATCTTTGTTTTCCATTCTTGTTTCCCCTGACAGCAATCATGTTTTGTTGTTTCCAGGCAAGAAAGGTCTACAAACACACAAGATGCTCACAAAGGGACCGTCACACATGTATGCTTGCACACAAAAGTATGCTCTGTTTCTATTTCAGTCTTGGATAGCTGCATTCTGCCTTTTGGAGACCAGTGTGATGGCTCCCTCTCTTGTTATGTTGGGGTATAATACCCAGCTGGAACAGGATGTTCCAAATGGGGACCTTAAACCAAACTCACTTATCTTAATTTGCTGTAGATCCAGATTTGAGACTAAGCAGGGAGAATGCCTTCTGACTTAGTTTCTAAATGTAAATGTAAAAATTAAGATCAAGTTTGTTAAAAGATGATACCTAGGGCCAAAAATGTTGAGACTGGTTTTTGCATGCCTTGTTCTGTGTTTAGCTGGAGATGTCTCATAAGAACTAGACCTGGAGGGTTGTGAGTGCAGTTACGCTGGAAAAAATGGGTCCCTTAAAGCTCTCTGAATCTGGTCACTGAAATTTCAGACTCTGGTTTTAAACATTCACTGAACAGTAAGCTGCCCATATTGTTTGAGCTTCTAATCATTCAGAGCATGAGACTTTCACTAATGAGCGTAGTTACTTGATTTTTTTTTTTTTCAACACAAGGCCTTCAGGTAACCTTACAGTAACTTGTATTATTGTAGCCAGACCTGCTGTTTGATCTTCTGATGCATGTTTATTATTGCTTAATTAATACTTTGAAAGAGTTCACAGTAACCAATAGAGTATAGGACAGTGATAGGACGAAGTGAGAAAGCCAGCTTTTCTGAAGACATGAATTTAAGTTGATATAGTGTCAAACCAGCTTCTCTGTCACGTGCCTGGCTTTTCTTGAACCTGCATATAGGCTTGTAGTGATTAAAAGTAAAACACTGAGGTGGTGACAGTGGGGTTGTGAGGGCTGCTTGCCCTGTCTCTGACCAGCAGCAGCGTTTTCCCCCATTAATGCCGTCCTGAGAGCAGAGGTATGAGGAGCCTTTCCCAGGCAGACCTGCTCTGGGTGTCAAGTGGCTGGTGAGGGTCTTGGTGCTGACTGACCCCTTGCTGGGAAGAGAGAGGACCTTGATGTTGATCACAGACTGGGGAATTGGGACAGTGCCATGCTGCTGCCAGATCCTGGAGGAGTTAATGGGGCAGGGTTGTTGGGCCACATCACAAAAGCAGTCAGGAAGGACATACTGTTGTTCCTAGAGGTCCCCTTTTCTCAGACTTAAGAGACCGGAGGACCTGGGTTGAGAGTGTCTCCCTGGTGATGTGGGGGCTGTATTGCTGGCAGAGTAGAGGCTTTGTTGAAGCAGTGAGTGACTTGTTACTGATCCCCTTTTCAGGAGAAGGAGAAGAAATATATGTTACCAGTGGATAACCTGAAACTGCGAGATGTTGAGAAGGGGTTCATGTCCAGCAAGCACATCTTTGCTCTCTTCAACACTGAACAGAGGTATGCTCACACCTCAACACACTAAGCTGTTGAAGCTAGGGACAGGATCTATGTAATATTAGATAGGAGGGAGTAGAGATGAGCACGTTGGGATAGCTGTCCAGGAAAGATTTGCATATCCTTTAAGGATAGTCATTTTTGGAGGAGATGGGGGACTTTTTAAAGTCATCTGACTTCATTCCTTCTGGTCTTACAGATGTGTACCATTTCCTTTCTTCACCAGTACATGGCCTGCAATGTGACCTTAGTCTTCAGCTATTTGGTGTGGTTACCTGGGTCTGGCTGTGGCTGGAGTATATATTTATAATCAATGTTCTTAGTGAGAGAATAGGGAAAGCTATAGGAGACAGGGGACCCAAGTTGGCTGGAGAAGTCCAGCAGTGAGCAGAATTCAAAAGAGATTCTCTTTCGGGCCCTGTTGAAACACACAACTGATTTGGGGGCAATTAAACTTGCTTATAAATTCATTTCCTTTCCCTTCTGCAGGGTCATCATGAGGATACTAGTGAGGGACTAAGCGTCTCTGCCTTAAAGTGACAGGAAGATTCCCTGGTCATTGGAATCTTTGTCAAATATGGGCGAAGCTCTGATTTGCAATAGAGAAGAATAAAATGTTTGTCTTTCCCTCAGGAATGTTTACAAGGACTACCGGCAGCTGGAGCTGGCCTGTGAGACCCAGGAGGAGGTGGATAGCTGGAAGGCTTCTTTCCTTCGTGCAGGAGTCTACCCAGAGCGTGTTGGGGTAAGCTACAGCCACAGTAATGGGATGAGAAGGAACACAGCAGGTATCTTAAGAAGGATAGCTACATCCTCTTATGTTAAAAGTAAGTCCGTGAAGGTTTTGTCTCTTTCCTGAGCTGAGGATATTTTGGAACAAAAAGTGAAGTTGTTGATATGTGCTGGTGCTTCCTTTAAGGAAGCTTGGGATAAAGTAACTAGCAGCTTCAAAAGGGACATAAAGTAGGCAAAGATTATGTTGATAAACCCTTCTAGCTCTCTTGTTTTGTGGACATTAAATTCCTGATATAAGGAGGATATTTAACTACCTGACTACTGAGTGGTATGTGTCTGAGTGAAGGCACCATTCCTTTTCAGTAACACTTACTGTACAGCCTTGTTAGGTGCTTCCTGGCTTATTAGTAGTTATTCTCCTGTTCCTTCTCCCACCCAATTAGGAAGGAATGTTCTTTGATTTTTTTTCTTCTGCTTGGTAGATACCTTGATATGCTACTTTAGCAAGATCTCTGATCTCTTCCCTTAGCCTTGTCCCACAACATTCGCTGTCAGCACTGTGCTCTGCTTTAAAAGCATGTTCTAGAGAATTGTGGTACGTGTTCCTGTTTGAAGGCTTCCTGTTCCTCTGTGAGAGGAAGCTGCTATAAATAGTTTTCCCATTAGAAAAGTGATAATTGCTTATCTGTTTGTATTTGTTGCTTCTAATAGACTTCTTGTATTCATCTTTCCTGTTACACTTGAAGATTGCATTTTTGGCCTTAAAGCATTTCCTGACAAACTGATGTGATATTAAAATAGAGGATTAGGGACTGGACCTTAACAGTGTCATGACTTCAAATTGGTTTGGACCAGACTGGGCCTCTTAAACACATACTCGAAAAGAACATGTGCCACCTATTGGTGTGCAAATGGAGTGGTTTCACATAGGAACACTGATGGCTAGATTGACTGTCTCAAAACCCTATGTAACTAGTAACAGGTAGCCATGGCAGGTAAGTAAACTGCCCTTTGTTGCTAACAATATGATTTCCTTTGCAGAGTGTCCCGTTTTGATTTTCAGTTTAGCTAAACAATTCACTTCTTCCAGGGTAATCTAGGTATTTATGTATTTTAGTGGGATTGGTCTTTTGCTTGTTCAGTGCTATATGGGAACTCCTCCAAATCTTGAGACCAACTAAAAGTCGTCTTTTTTTTTTTTGTCCCTTTTTGTTTTAATTTTTTCCACATATGCTCAAACTGGCCTGCCAGGACAAGGACAAAGTAAGTCTGACCCTCTCTGTGTTGCCCACTGGGGCTCTCATCGGATATTCTCTTTTGTTTTTTTCCTTTTGTCACGGTTTCCTGAGAGGCATTTACTTCTCCCTCTTTGTACCTTCTGTTGGATTGCTGCTGTTTGTTTCTGTTCTTGGTTTGAGTTTTCCTTTTTTCTTTTTATTTCTCCCTCTTCATATGACTTCTGAATCTTGGTGCAAACTTATTTTTGGGGTTTTTGACCCTCATTTTTTTTAAGTTGTCCTGTTTGATGCCCACTTCCTTTACTTTGTTTCTCACTGAGACTTTGCATTCCTTCGTTACATAAGATCTTACTAGGAAAAGCTCAAATGAACAAAAGAATTTGTCCTTTGTCATATATTTGTTTTGGGAAACAAAATATGATAAGCAATTTCCTACACTGCTGCAAATCCTTCAGACAGGGATGGTGTAAAAGAAAGCCTTTTCTTTATAAAGTCAAGGGTTTTTTAAATAAGCATTGAGAAAGGCTGCAGTCTTTCATGCTTTGCTGCTTTGAAATTGATCCCAAATGGATAAGCCTTGGTGATTGCTTGCTGTGGAACAGCACAGTCCAGGTTTTACCTTACAGAAAGCTAAACAATGTATTTTGGGCAGACAGATTCATCTGCTTAGTGTGGAAGAAAAAATAATTATGACTTAAAATGCAGGAGATGCAGTTAAAGTGATCAGGGAGGTTTTCTAGGTTATTCCGTCTAGTTGTGGTCTGACTGAGGTGAGCAGTTGTTTCACCTCTCTGTATCTGTTTTCTCATTTGTATAATGAGGATAAAGACACAGTGTGTTGGAGAGCCTGTGAGGCTTAATTTATGGTAAATGATTCTCAGGTCTAAACTGAATCTGAACACGGAAAACCCAGCTCAAATGAAGAACCTTTCAGGAAGCTATAAATATTAAAAGTAAAAATACAGCTTTGAGTATTCACTACAGCCATAACCTATGAGTGTTAGTCAGGAGTCCCTGTTGCCTTTCACCTTTGTGTAGTAACCTCCTGCTAAGAGAGCAGCTTTTTTGCTAAAACTTCTCAGATCTGAGCTGGAGAGGTCTGTACAAGCTGAGCTGTGCATTGACAATCACAGCTCAAAATGTAAGTTTAAGTTTTATTGCATGCGCTTCCTACATGTTGCCTTATTTTCTTCTCTTAGTACTCTCATGAAAAGCTAATTTCATATTACATTTGAAGAACCAATCTGTTTCTCCTTTTCTCTGCAGGCCAGTGAAGCAGAGGAGAATGGATCAGACAGTTTCATGCACTCCATGGACCCACAGCTGGAGAGACAAGTAGAAACAATTAGGAACTTGGTGGATTCCTACATGGCAATTGTCAACAAAACCATCAGAGACCTCATGCCGAAGACAATCATGCACCTCATGATAAACAATGTACTTATCACACTGTGGTTGATGGAGGTGGGGAGACATAAGGAAGGGGAAAAATAGGGAGGGAGAGAGAAAGAATGAAGAAAAACTGAAGGCAGCTTGGAAGGAGGAAGAGGTGGGAACAGAATGGAGTGTTTTGGGGAAGATGGTGGAAGTTGATTCCCTCTTTGTGCTGCTTTACAGACCAAGGACTTTATCCATTCGGAGTTGCTGGCAAACCTCTACTCCTGTGGTGACCAAAATACACTGATGGAGGAATCGGCAGAGCAGGCCCAGCGACGTGACGAGATGCTGCGCATGTACCATGCCCTGAAAGAGGCCCTCAACATCATCGGGGACATCAACACCAGCACTATCAGCACCCCTATGCCCCCACCGGTGGACGACTCTTGGCTGCAGGTGCAGAGCGTACCATCTGGACGCAGGTACCAGAGGCTCAGGGGGAGAGCCCCACAGACCTGCCTGATGCCTCTTTAGTGGCTAGCTGGGGCCTCCTACTGAGACAGGGAGTCCACCTCTTCCCGTCTTCTCCCTGTGGATGAAGAGTTCTGGGTATTTGTGTTAGGAGGCTCCTAGGCCTTGAAAGCTACGTAGGGCTGCTACATCTTCACAGAGGATGTGTAGACTTCTAAACCCTTAGGTTAGATAGGGCCTGAAGGAACTTTGAAGGCAACCTGGAGCCTCGCGTGGCCCTTGGAAGCCAAAGGGTGGTGTGTAAAGTGACATGAAACTAAGGAAGGAACACTGAAGGCAGCATATGGGGACCTGATGGTGACACAAAGGGATCCCAGGCCTGTTGTTGCAGTTGAATTTCTCCATTTGTTTGCCAGGTCTCCTACATCCAGCCCCACGCCACAGAGGAGAGCTCCCGCTGTTCCACCCACCAGACCTGGGTCTCGAGGCCCAGCTCCTGGGCCACCTCCTGCTGGTGGGTCCACGCTGGGTGGTGCCCCCCCTGTGCCCTCCAGGCCAGGTGCCTCTCCTGATCCCTTTGGGCCCCCACCTCAGGTTCCTTCTCGGCCTAATCGCGCTCCTCCTGGTGTTCCCAGGTAAGTCCTGAAATGCTGCTCCACGCAGGTGGGATACGTCCAATTTTTGGGTAGCAGCCCTGACAGCACTTAGCCTGCCTGGGCCATAGAAGGAGAGCGGAGTGCATGGTGTGTGTTCAGTCTTTTGACTATTTGAATTGGGTCCATAGGCAGGAACACTGTTGTTTACTGATACTTCATTGTGCAGATGAGGCAATGCCAAGGCAGCTCTCAGGAACAGAGGGGCAGCCTCTTCCCTGCACAAACCTCTGTGCAAAGGTTGGGGGACCTCGTACCTGAGGGCTTTATTAAAGCAATCATACCAGTGCCTCTGTTCACAAGTAGGAGGTGATTACCAGGAAAATCACAGGACTGGAGTGACAGTACACCTTTCAAGACAGTTCCCCTCTGTGTAGGGGTCCCCAAAGTCTGAAGTTGCCCCTTTTCTCCTGGCCCAGGGCTCTTCAAGGTGAGTTGGAGAGACCTTCATCTAAGCTGTTCAGATGCTTTTTGGCTAGGAGAGTATTGCAATATCACTGGCAAGGAGATGGATTTTTTAGGCATTTTTGTTGCTTCTGTAATCAACTTGAACATTTTTCCAGTCTAGAGGGTTCAAGTCACACAGCTTTGCTTTCCCGTTAGGAAACTTAATTCCTTTCCTGTTTAGTCACTTCAAAAACACTTCAGCATAATAATAAGGGATTATCCCCTGTGCAGCTAAGCATGTGTTCCTGAACAGGACTTAGGAAGCAGTCTGGAACCAGGAATGCTTTTATGTTAGGTACTTGGCCTCCCTGTGAGGAAGAGAAGATAATTGCAGAGTAAAGAATGAACATAACCAGAAACTCCCTGAAGACATGCCAGAGGGCACACTTCCCTCATGGAAAATATCTCTTCTCTAGTGGGTGCTGGTGGCACGTCTGAAGTTTTGCCATTTTCTATGGAAATACCCAGCCTGTTGATGGGTGGTGATGGTATATGGCAGAGGCGGTTCAGTCTTCCTCCTGTGATAGTCCCCCACCTCATACTTGGGGCTGCCTGTTTGGAGGGGAAGTGTTCTCTGCCAGGCTGTATCCATTCCAGAGATTCATGAGTCCAAAGTTTATAGACCAGTTTCTGACTCTGGTGTGTGCAAATGGTTTTACTTTCTTGGTGCCTCTGCCCCAGTCCTCCCTATGCACCTTGATGCAGCTCCCACGGTAACTTGTCCACACATGCCTCAGTGTTGCCCCAGAGACTGCAGTCCTGCTGGTGGCACCTATGGATGTCAGCCTGCTTCCACTGTGTATTTTGGCTCTTGCTTCTTGTGACCCTGCTTTTCCATATACTGTTACTTTGTGGTTTTGTTTTTAGTATACTTACGCTTCTTTCTGTCTCCATATTTTTTCTTTCACTGTTTCATTTCTTCACTCATGAAAAATATTCTATATACCTGATCATCATGATAGGATTCCCCAAATGGGTTGAAATAATTGGCCTTTTTTAAAGAAATCTGTCATAGCCTATCTTAATGGCTTTTCTGCCTTGTGCATGAGATAGAAGGGTTTAGGGGGAGGTAGGGAAACAGTACTGGAGCAGAGGAAGAAAGTGTTTCATACTTAACCAAGCAATCCCTTGCTTTAGAAGGAGAGACGGTAGGTTGGATTGCATGCTACTGACTACCCTGATCTGGAGTTGAGAATGTAATTCCAGAAGCTGTGAAGTGATGCTCATTCTCTGATCCCCCTCTCTGATTCTTCCAGTTGTTCATAGACTCCTCCGGATCCTGATACCAGCTTGTCATTTGAGTTCACTGATGAATGGAGAATTTCCAATGACAAGGGACTCTTTCTCTTCCTCTCCTGTATATAGAATAAGAATGTTCCGTGCTAGCACTTGGACTCGGGTCCTTCTGCCATGGGTGAACGATTGCCATCTCCATTGTTGCTTTTTTAATACCCATCTTTTCCCTTGCTAACCAGGCTACATTATTGTGCGTGTGTGAGAGGAACAAAGCTCTTGTATATGGCACGAGTGGTCTTTGCTGTAGGAGTTGGTGTTATGTGGTGAACTGAAGTGCATGGTGGTGGCTGGGTGTACTTTGCATGTGTATGCACACTGCCCGTGTAGAAGTTTGTGCCTTCAGTTTATGTGAGCATCTGGTTTTACAGAGGATGAACTTAAAGGCAAGTGTTGCTCTACTTCTTTTTTTTTTAATAAATGTAATTGTATAGACACATGCTTTCAGAAATAAACACCACATGGTCCATTTCTTTGCACAGGAAGATTTTCCTGCATGTAATTAAGTACACTTAAAACTTACTTACCATCCTGCTTCTGTGCTTAGCATTTATTCAGTCTACTGTGGAATTCCCTATTGCCAAATACATGCCTTTGGGAGCTGAAAGTTACAAACAATGTGAGATCCTATCTGTGTGCAATGAAGGACTGCATTTGGACTATATGCCTATTGGAGCTATGCAGAAGGATTTGCTCTGGGAAAGAAAACTATGAAGATATTCCTCCATGTATTTAGTATCTTCAGTTTAAAATAGTTTGATAAACAGTAGGGGAAAGAGCTCAGGCAAGCCCAAAGGAGAAATAAAAGTTTAAGTGAGAATGACTTAACCATTGGGAAAAGTCTGTTGATGGCATCAGTGAATTCTCCGATCTTTGGTGCATCTAAGGAAAAAAATGCAAGTGATCAGCATCACTGTAAACATAACTTCACACAGCTTTATGACTTTAATTATTCAGGAGGTCAGAGTAGTTGATCTTATGATTTGTGACCTTCAAAATGTGAGTCTTTACCTGCTTCTTCCCTTCTGAGGTAGTGCTCAGGACTGCATGTTATCTCTCTCTTTCCTGAGCTGTTTGTTTCAACTCTAGCATTTAATATCCTCAAAAGATAGGAATCATGAGTGAGACGCGTCAAGCCACCTGTGCCCAGCTGGTGGGTGCTGAGACCTAGGTGTACTGCTGGTTCAACAGGTATGAAGGTCAGCCTGGATGTGAGAGTGGACTTGCTGTGCGAGTGAGCAATGGCCAACAGGTGTGTGAACAGATAGACGGCTTTTGACGCACCCCTGTGCACAACAGGGTTCTGGATGTGTGCAAAGATGAGGGTGTGATTGTATGTGCAAAGTCCCGTGTGGTGGAGTGCAATCCTGCCCAGCAGTGCACGTTCGTGCCGTGGTCTGGAGGGGGACATGCAAATGTGTGTCTGTGCAAGCGCATGTGTCTGTTCCACCTTCCTGACAGTCTGTGTGGCCTCTGCCTTGAACTGTCTGAACTGCCATGTTGATTTCATGTTGTCTTTCAGAATCACTATCAGTGACCCCTGAGGACTGGCAGCCACGGTACGTTTTGCACTCTCCCTGCAATGCATGAGTCATTGTGTCCCCATCCTCCATTATTTTGCTCTGCAGCTCACCTCTGCTGCCTAGTTCTTGTATTAGTAACAGAGTCCCTTGTCCAATGAACTACCTCTGCCAGGATCTCATAAAGGGAGGAGTCTTGAACAGAAAAACTGACTGATCAGAGATGGAGCAGCTGCTTGAGCTGCAGGAGCTGGGAAAGCCTCCGTACCTGACTTAAGGTTACAAGAGGACTATTTCTCTGCTTCCAGACAGAGGAGGTGGGATGGGGGAATGAACTCTGGCAACAAGGTCTAAACTGTGTGTCTTTCATTTGGCTTATATCCACACTGACTGAGAGATCAGCTGAATGAACTCTGTTTTGATTTGGTTTGCCAGCTCTGTTAGGATCAAGATAAAGACTTGGGGAGCTGTTAGTTCAGACTCCTCTTCTTATGTTCTAAAGTCTGGCTGGAGAAGTGCTCCCATCCTCACTGTGTCCCTAGTGCTCATGGAAGGCAGGAGTTTGGGTCCTTAAGGTCAGGACTTCCATGCTTGAGTGCAGGGTAACTCTGACATTGGATGTTCCCTGTTATCCTTGTGTCCCATTGTCACAGTTAGCAGCGAACTCCCTTTGCTTGTTCTCCACTTGACCCTGTACCTTCTAGGCTATTCTTCTGCTTCTGTTCAAACTGCCTTCTCTCCTCTGCCTTCTGCCCCTGTGAGAGGAAGGATTTAGTGATCTGTATCTCCCCAAACACTCTGCCCTGAGCTCCTGCCTGTTCACCTTTCCTATCTCTCCCTGCATTTTGCAGCATTGTACTTGTTCAGTGATGTAGCAGGGTATTGGGGCAGGCTCGTGTGTACTGTGCTGGCCCAACAACTCTTCTTGTCCTGTTAATGCTGAGGATAGGGGTGTGAAGGAGATCTGGCAAATTCTCCTGAGTCTTTTTCCTGGGAACCTCCAGCCCTTTGGAGCTGGGGTAGCTTTGGAGCCCTTTGGACAAAGGGGTAGATAGGGCAGACGAGGGCAGGTGTGGGTGTTCTGGCCCTTCTTCCCTTTCTCTGTGAATGTTGTTTCTTGAAGTGAAAGGTCTGACTGAGAGGAGTGAAGCAGCAGCTCCTGTAGCTTCCCTTGCTGCTGGTAGTGGCAGAGGTAGCTGGAGGAGTGTGTGCTGAAGTACTATCTTAATAAAAATAGCACAAGTTCAAGCCCCTATTCCCGGGCAGGGGAGTTCACAGCTAGCCCACATTTTGCAGCAAGTGGTGTCTGTTACTGCCGCATGTAACTGCAGTTAGAGCTGAGAGGTGCCACATCACATCAAACCAATGCAGTGATTGTTCAATGACTGATGTGTTCTTTGAGGACGTCATCCGTCAGCCCTCCTCACTGATGACATACTGCAGAGATGTTGGAGCAATCAGCAGTTTCCTCCAATACTCTGCCTACTGCAGACATCCCTGACAGCCTGAGAAACATGCATCTTGGTGAACAACCTCAGGAAAGAGGCTTGCTCTTGTCTGTACCTTGTTCTGGGACTCGCTGTTATGGGGCATTCTGTTCTTAATCTGCCATAAAGAGCACCAAGGAAATAAAAATTAAAAACCAAAACACCAAAAAACAAACAACACAAAAAACCGCACCCCAAATCTTTTGCAGCCCAAGGGAATAAATGTAGTGTTTTACCATCTCTGTTAGGTCCTTATTAGCAGAACTCTCTATTAGCCTGTTGGTTTCTAGATAGGATTAGCTCCGTATTCCAGTCTGGGTATGGTTTGAAAGACTGACTTTGAAAGACACAACAGTCAGTGTCACCAGTCTCCTCGGGCTCCTGGCAGGGCTCAGGGCTTACTTCCCATGCACTGGAGGCTGCCACAGGCTTTCCCGTGAGCAAAACTTTGTTCCTTGTCCTGGCAGAGGAAAGTGATTTTCCCCCGCCCAGTGATGTAAAAGGCCTTGGCTAGCAATGTAGTGAGACAGACTGAAGCAGCATTTCAGGGGTAAATGTTGCCTGAGAGACTCGTCTCTTTTTCTGCTGGGAACAGTTTTCAGCCTTCTATAACCTTACAGGCAGGTTCTGCAAGTGTCTCCAGAAAACCTGAGCAGAGACAAAACCTGTAACTTTAAAAAGTGACAGCCCCTCCCTCTAAAATCCTCTGAGTGCTGAGAAAAATAAGCGTCTGCAAAAATCAATCATGGTATGTTACAAAAGCAGCCCATCTACCTGAAAATTATTTGTGTTCCTTTCAGCCCTATTTATTCTGGTAGGGTCAAGTGGCCTCTCTTGGCAGAACACATTACATAGTCCAGTGACTTCAAGCATCCTTTTCTTGTAAATCCACAGAGGCTGTTAGGATAACCTGTCCAAACTCCTGAAATGCAAAAAGTCCTTCAAGCTTCTCAAAAAAAAAAAAACAAAAAACCTTCTAACACATGTGACTGTGCAACAGCATCTCACTAAAGGTTGAGCTGAAGTTTTGTAAGATTTTAATTCAAGTGCTATTACTGTCCCAATGGCAGTAGGAGCCATCAAATGGTTATTACTATAGCTGCATTTACACCATGAGCACCCTTTGGAGATAATGCACAGATCCCACATGTCATGAAGCTCATGGTCACCAACTCCCCAGCTGTAACATCTCATTGCAATTTTTGCTTCTGGGAGATAGTATTGTTTCAGCATCCTTCCAAGGTGGTTGTAATTTCCAGGTTAGCTCAATCCCATCATTATTTGCTGTACAGGAACAGTAATTTGATTGGTGTGCTGACAATGGGGTCTTGCAGTCCCCACTGACACTTTCAGTCAAGGAAATAACATTTGGAAATGTTTTGCTGTCTGAAGCTTTATGTATCATTTCCCAAGACAAGAAACAAGTGGTTGTAATTGTTCTGAGATCTGGGGCTTAATAGACACAGAGCAATAAATTCTGCTGAGGTCTAATAAACAGGACTGTAGAGTTGCTGTGGTTCATTTGCTAAGATAAGGGAGCTTGCCCCAATTTATGGAAGTATAGCTTCTCTGGTACCAGCATGATTATAGACTTGCAGTCAGTGAAAAATGTAGAGTTCCCTATCTCGGAAGACTGTACTGGTGCAGATATCTTCCTCTGCCCCTCTTCCCTTCCTCCCCTCCCTTCCCTCAGCCCCTGTGCAAGGGGAGGGCCTTCATTTCCAGCAGTCAGTTGATTCTCTGTAATCTAAATTAAAGCTTGTCAGTGTGGAATTGTTCAGGCATTGATTCTGTGACAGCTGGTTCTGTATGATCGGTGCAAATACTTTCTCTCTACTTGGTCTACATCTTGTTGGGTTTGCTCTTTGCATTTCAGGCAGTTTGGAGTGCAAAACTACTGTTGCTTGGTACTGAACAACTTAGTCATGATACACCACCATGATGCTGTTTAGGATGCAGATGCTGCAGGGAGCATGCTTTAAAGGAAAAACATAGATTGGACTCACTGATTTACAGAACACTTTTATTTGTAGACTTCTTAAATCCTGTAGTCTGAAGTCGTTGTTCAAGTAATGAGCTGAAAGAGGCAGCAAGAGCGTTTTCTTGCATTTTTATGGGGTTTTGTTTTTCCCCTGTCCCTTATAGGAAGATGATCCTAGAACACTTAATGCAGAGGGCAAACACTTAAGTTGCTGCCCACTTACCTAGCTAAAGTACCAGCAAAAGAGCTGAATCAGAATGGAGTAGCAAAGGTCAAAGTTCCTTCTATTGAAATAGAAGCTGCATTTGCTGAGTACTAGAACTAGAGAACTGAAAGCAGCAAGCTTGCCCCTAACATCAAAGATCAGTATCATGTGTTGGAATAGGGAATCTTGGGCTTGCAGTAGCCTCGAGGGCAGGGGAAGAAGGTGCTCCTCCAAACCAGCCGAGAACTTGTGACAGCAGCACGTTTCAGAGGACCCCATCCATGCTGTGTGACTGTCATGTGCTTGATACAGGAGCTCACTGTTGTCCATGCTTCTCAACTGTCATTCCAGAGCCAGTGCACTCACTGGCAATAAATCTCTGCACTTCCAAATTTCAGAGGGAAAGCAAAACTGGCTGTCCAGCAGATTACTGGTGATCCATGCTGTGCAGAAAGGTCAGTGTGAGGCCTAATATAAACCTGTACGTCTCCTTTGTGGAGTTGCACTGTGGTAGTTTGTGCCTCAAGTTTTATTCTCTTGCTGGCTCAGGTGAGGTGGAGAAGCATGTGTGACTGTGACTGCGATTGCTGTGCTAACCACAGTGTGTGTTCTCTTGTTTTTGTTTTCTGCTTTTTCACAGCAGAAGGGGCCCCGCCTCACCTACTCGACCTACCATAATCCGACCGGCTGAACCGTCCCTCTTAGATTTATAACTCGAGGCTGTAGACAGCTGGCGACGAATGCCGTGCTGGCGGCTTCCCCATTCCACCTTCCCTTCCACAGCCACAGTCACTCCTCTCATCCATCCCACATCTCTGCCTCCCACCACCCCTTCCTGGTGTGTCGTAAAACACTAGCCTAGTGATCGAGCTCTTCGTCTCCACTCGTGCGTCCTGTATTGCTTTGTGAGCATAGAGTAGCCTTCATTCAGTGGCATGGATCCCTGAAGTACACAGGCTCCTTGGAGAGATCAGCCGCACGGACACCCTTAAGTCCAAGTGGTGGCTGTCCGTCCAGTTATTTCATCTGCCTGGTCTAGCCTGGATAAGTGTCCTGCCTGCATCAGTTAGCTGTAGCACCTAGGACTGATCTGTAGCTATTTTCTTTTCTTGTAGTTAAGAAGACAAAAGTGTGACTTAGAAGAAAAATACTGTCAAAACATGTGACACCGTTAGGAACAGATTAAATGTCCTGTGTATTAGTTTGCCTTCAAAGGTGCAAAAATTCATGTTGGGAACAGTGCAATCAAGCTTATATCAAAGTGAGGCAGGGAGATCAAGAAGGGGGAAACTCAATGGATCAACATAGTCCTGCTAGAATGAAGTCTGAGATAGCGCACACACCTCAGCGTGCAGGGAGCACATGGACCTGCTCGCACTCAGCTCCCCAGAAGAGCTGGGGACCTCCTGCTGGTGAGGCACTGGCTCCTGCTAGCAGTTGTTTTGCATCCGCATTTTTGGCTGACTTTCCTGAACCCAGCAGGGAGAGGGGGATAGATATGCTGCTCCCCCCTTGCAAATGGACAACCAAATGTTTTCAGGGAGTTTGCTGTGTAATGTTTTGTTGAAAGCGTTTCTGCTTTGAATAAGCACATCTTCCAGTGTTTTTTGGGTACTGTGGTGACTTCTTCCGTAGCCTTTTCTTCTTGCATGTGGATGGTACGTGTTGGGGAAACTTGTAACCATTGTTGATCGCAACTCATCGTAAGGTTTGGGTTTTACTTTTCATGCTACATGTATTAAGAAAAAAAAAAAATACAACTTGAGAATTAAAAATATATCAACTCTGTACATCTCAGATGTCATGTCTTTGCCAGAGCTAAATGAGCCACCTGTGTTGCAGGCTTTCAGCTTTCAACCAGGCCTGATTCAGTTTTAAGTTATCTTATTTCAATGCTATTGCTCTTAATTTCTGTTGTGGATCTTCTATTGTTCTGATGCCAGTTCCTTTCTGTATTTTAACTATTGTTTTACTACTTCTCCCCCTTTTCCTTCCCTTTTCCTTTTTTCTGTTTTTCTTGTCTCTAAACTCCAGCCGGCCGGGTAAGGCCAGTCCCTCCCGCCCGGAGAGCCCAAAACCACCATTTGACATGTAGGCCTGCTCCCTCTGAGACTCTTTGCCTGCCTCTTAGCTGTTCTGTCCTGGAATGGTCTGACTCGCGTCTCACACACAGCTTGTTTTGTTTGTATTTTGTGACACACATCAGATGTGGTTGTAGTGAAACTGTTTTGGTTTTTTTTTTTCTTCCCAGCTGCTTAAAGGAGTTAAACAAGTATATTGTAGTAATGAGAAACATATCTTTACTGTTATAAATATCTATAAATATATATATATAAGATGAAAAATCTATATATGTCCAGGTGTTTAAAGCCATTTGTGCTTCCATGTGGATTTTAGGAAATACTTAAGTAGGGAAAGAATATCTATATACATATATATGCACACACCCAAAAAGTTAACCAAATCCTGATGTTGAGTTTTCGAGCTGATTGTTGAATTCTCTGCTGTGTGCAGTTGGGTTATTGTATTACCCCAGACTTGTGGGTGAACTGTCTCAGTGCTGGTAGTAGCTGTGATGCAGTTTGTGATCTACCTGTCACTCTTGTTTATTGGATGAAATAAACTATCATTTCTGTATAATGAAGGTCTCCATGACTAGAATAAAACCATCTCTCTTTCTCTTGCTCTTTCTCTGGGTGATTTTCAAACTGTGTTTAATTATAACCTAATCTTTTCATCCCATAGAGGTTAAAAAGCTATACATGCAAGCAGGTGCTGTCACTAATAGGGAAGGTGGAACAGATCTGCATCAACAGTGGTGTCCAGGAGCTGCAGCAGAATGAAAAGCTTTTGTCAGATGTGGAAGTTAACTCCCTTTCTCCGTTGTAAAGGAAAATGCATGGAGATGCTTCAGTGTCTGGACATAGAGAAGGTGGGAGTTTTGCACACAAAATTGCTTGGTTCTCAAAAAGGTATTTTTGCCTAGGCTGTTTGTGGAACACAGCAAGCGGGCATTGAGTTGCAGTTTCTCTGTCAAGTAATGTCTTTTAGGCCCATTATCTGAAGTGCAGTCTAACCAGTGTCTAACACATGGCCAGCTCCTATTTGAAAGTTGCTTTTAGGCTCCCCTAGTATAAATTGGATAAACTTCTTCCTACTGTCTCTATGCCAAAACAGTGGGCGCTATGGGTCTCTGATAATGGTCGCTGCTTCTCACAGTGAGAACCAAGTTTCTCTGTAATTCCTGAACTGTCATCCCAATGAATGCAACAGATTCCTTAATCCCCTGTGTAATGTGGCTCCAGCACTACTTCTGCAGGAAGAGACCAAGAGCATTGGGGTTGCTGACTTAATCACTGTAGTATTGATGCCTGATTTACATGAGTGCTCTTTGCTACAGCTGGCTGTGGTACTTGTGGAATTGCTTGAGTACCCTCTACTAAGACTTTAATAAGCTAAAAATCTCTTTGAAGATTTTATTCATAGTAGATACTGGTGTGGGTTGAGTGAATAGACTAGATCTCTAGTGATTCCTTCCTATATGTGTGTTCTAGAAATGTCTTGCATGTTTTTATGGGTTGTAACTGCAGCTTCTATGCGACTGAGGCAATAACCATTGCTTGCCCTACCCTGCCCAGGCAAGATAAACTCCTATCCACTGATCTACAACTTTGTTTGACAAAGTGTCCTCTTTCCAGTGTAACAGCTGTTTCCTGTTGTTTGGTGCTTCTGGCCTTTAAGAAGCATTTTTCTACTCCTCAAATCAGTTCAGTTGCTCCAATTTAAAGCTACTGTGTGTCAGCTGAACAGTAACTCCTGCTCTTAGTTCACTCAAGGTAAAGGTGGTGTCAGGGAAAGACTCCTAAAAGGGAACAGGGTAAAAAATGAATCTGATGGTCTGGATGTGAAATGCTAGCCAAAAGAAATATCTCAAGCTTGGCAGCAGTCTGTCTACAGGAAAACATTCATGAAAGCTAAGTGAAAAGGGCATCAATGGCAGGGCAGGTGTTTTTAATAAAGAATTCATTGTTTGCTTTTTGTTCTGGCCAAATTTCAAGGTGATCTGAACAGAAGAAATACATCTAGTCAGTACCCATCTGAATAAGTTTATTCAGAAAGCAAATTTGTAACAGGATTAAGTCACCTCTGCAACAGACTTCCAGACCTTCTTCACTGGTCTTGTCTCCTTCACAGTACTGGAATAAAACACCCAATAAATATTTATTCAATTTATAATAATGCTCTGTATTAAATCACAGCCCGGCCCCTGTTAGTTATGATACAGATTTACGAATAGCCTTAGCAGGCATAAACACTGCAAAAGGCTTAGTCTCTCTTCAAGGAATATACAGCATTTTACACAGATACACTATGTACACAAACCCATACAGCCAGGAGCTTGGGAGCCTTTGTCACTTGTGCCAGTAACAGGCACCACTAGTGCCATTCAAATGAAAGGAGCTGAAAAAACAGCTTCCATCTTCCCCTGGTGCATTCACAGGAAAGCGCTAATTGTTCTGTGTACACTTTTTTCAGTTGTATATGGAAACATCACGATGAACCATTTAAAAAAAGCAATCCACACTTCATCTGCTTCTGGCATTAGAAGCACTGTGCTGATGTAAAGCTTGACCAACCTGGGCACAGAAGAAATAAACAGTCTCTTTGTTGTTGACAAACCCAAAAATTGATACTGCATTCCTGTGCTTGCATCTCTTTCATCTTGACAGGAATGTGGTACATGCTTCTTCAGGCACTAGACCAGGCTTGAGTGTTTGGATTGCACAGCTGTGATGGTCAGGTCCCTTAAACCTTCCCTGCTGAAACTAACCATCCTAAGAAGAGGCAGTTCTTGCCTGGAAGGCAAATTTAGGTGCAGGATATCCACATGCAGTTCACTTCACCACTTGCAGACCCAAGGCATTTGCTTTGCTGCTGCTTCAGGAGACACTCTCCTCCCACTGTGTTTTGTTTTGCCCTTAGAATTAGGGCTACAGCTTCAAGTCAGTGCCAGGTGATACCTCTGTTGCTGATGTGCATCCCAGGACTTTAAACAGGGGGCACAGGATCTTGGATTCCACCCATCTATCTAATGCACTCCTTACCCAAATGGGAGAGGAAGAAAGTTAAGTGATGGAGAACTAGAACCCCTAGAGTCCAGAAATTCAAAACAAAGCATCTTTATTAAGTGGTTTCCTTTTAGTTATTTCTCCCATTTTTTAAAATAAATAAAACCTTCAGACACATACAAGTGAAACGCATCATCCTTCAAAGTGCAGTTACATTTCCACCCCACTCCCAAGAATCACATAAAGCTTTGTCAAGTAACCAAAAAGACTCAAAAGGCAACCCTCCATCCCTTCCGCTAGCACTGAGAATCAATGGGGCTGTAGCACTGCCCAAGGAGCCTGCATCTTTTGACTGTTGAAGACTGACAAGGCTGGTTTCAGATACATTTGAAGAGGCAGGCTGCAGAAGAAAGTGGGAAGTTTAAGATACATAGTATGAAACAAAAACAACCTGTTTAGAGTTCAAAGAGTTCGTTACCAGCATAAGTTAGTTACTTTGGGAGCCCTGGAAGGAACTAGGCTGATTACAGTCATGAGTGATGGATCGGTCACTGCTGTGAAGGTGGCTGTTGGCAGCAGAGTCTGGGACAAGGGATTAAGTCATTTTGCCCAAAGTCATGGAATCCCCTTCCCCCCAGCCTGCACCTGGCCCAGGTGAAGTCCCAGCACCAGCTGCCTCCCAGGATTAGTTCGAGTCTGCCTGTACTCCAAGCACACCAAGTAACAGAAGAAAGAGAAAGGGAGGATGAGGTCTGATGCTCGAGTTCCCTCTGATGCAATCCCTCTTTCCTGATGTCTTTAAGAATCTGTTCTGACCAAGGGCACTGAGCAGAGGTATGGGCACATACAAGTCACTTAAGTCCTTTCACGCTCATAGAAAACTGCTGTAAATAAGATTTAGTGCCACTTAAACTACCATGATTTTGACCTCATCGTTCTCATCAGCACGGTAGAAGAAGGGAATGCAGGGGTTTTCCAGCAGGGAACCCAGCCTCTCCTGAGGGTTCTGGATTTCTCTGAGAAGCTGCATTATTTGTTTTGCTGTGGGGTCCTCTTGGCTTGGCTGAGCAGCTTTACTGTCAATAGGGGAGAAACCGGATTGATGAAGAACAGCAGCCTCTTGTTCTGCTTCATCTGCTAAATTCACTTCTCGTAACCCTGTAAGGAACACAGACAAGGCAGGCAGGTAACACTTTCCATCCATGCACAACACTGAGACCTCAGGTTATTTCATTTTACAGAACTTGTCCTGGCTGCAGCTTACCTTCTCCATCAGTAGCATTCAGTTCAATGCGCCTTTCCACTGGAAGTACACTTTCATTCTCGCTTGCTAACAGCTCGGGGTTTTGAGCAGCTGCTACATACTTGCTGTACCATTCATTTCTTTCCCTGACCAGACGCATCACTAAATCCTGCAGTTCCAGTAGTTTCATCTGCACCAAAGCAAAGGAAAGCCTATGAAGCGTGCGCACAAACACTGTGCTACGGTTTGCAGTCCTCCCTCTGTCACAAAATTAGCAACCTCAAAGTTAAAGCTAGCTGAAAAACAACACGCAAAGGTTTGGACTGTGCAAGTGCTCCCCAGGCCTGCCCCGCTTGGAGTGGTACTACAGAAAAGTTTCCTTGCCTTCATCTCTTCCTTATCCTGAGCCAGTCTGCTGATGTACTCCTCTTTCTCCTGGTGTCGCTGTTTGAGGATAGCCCTTTGACTCTGGTATAATGCAATATACTCCCCTGGAATACAAGAGAAGAGTAAGGAGTGTTAGCAAGATTGGGGTACAAGCCTTACAGTGAGCATAGAACTATGTGGCATGAGGATCCAGCAAATCCAACCCTGGACTGGAGACCTAGCTGAGTTAGGTGGCAGTAGGAGACAAACTGCTTGGTAGTTGGAGGGCTCCAGCTCCAAAAGCTGTTGGGGACTTTCTATTCCCCAAATAACTAATGCATTGAGCAAGCTTTAGCTTGTGGTGGTGTTGCCTAAACATACCGATGGTGTCTGTTTCCCCAGACAGCTGTATGCAGCGATGTTCTAACTCTTCTAGCCGTTCCTTCAGATCAGCTTTCTCACGCATCAAGTCTGTGAAACGGGACTGAACACAAAAATCGGTATCGGTCAGCTGAACTACTCACACACAGAGAATACCTGTGTTAAAGACAACACCCTCCATTCACATTGGTCTGAGCCTAGGGAACAAATCTTGCTGCCTTTACAACTTGTCTCCAATTTGATGCTAAAAAGGAACAGAGAGGAGAGAGCAAGCCAGAGAAGGTGTAAAAAAGCATCTCTGCATTTTGGGAAGCAGAAGGGCTGATGAAACAAAGTGCCTTTTAACCTTCTCAGTGCTGGGACAGCACGGCTCTGGTCGTAAGTCAGCTCCAAGACTGCAGACCACCTGCTTCATCCCAGCAGGGTGAAGACATTCAGTCTGTTTTTCAGCTATTTCTTTAGAAAAAGACCACAGGTCAGTTTTAGGCCCTTATACTCACAGTCTTTGGGGGTGGGAGGGGAGTTACTGCTGCAAGCTTTCCCGTGCTAAGACAAGCAGTGATAAACTTTTTAGGAAGTAGCTTATTATTACAGAACATCTGTTACTTATTTCCTTAAAATTTGCCTCTGTATGCTATAAGAGAGTCTGACACTGGATCAAACTCTAGCTGTGCAGTGTATTGGGGCTGAAAGAAGATAAGATCCTTTGCTTACCTGTAGTTTCTCCATGGCAGTTTTCAAAGCCTCATGAACCTCCACTGGAACAGTATCCATGGTGGAACCTGGAAGGGACATGTGTAATTTGCAGTTCCTCCTGGGACACAATGTACTCACAAAACCTGTAGATCTGTTTCAGAGGCCAGTGCAGCTAGCCGAGGCATGCCTCCATGTTCACGCTGTCCCCAAACCGCACAAATTTTTACCTCCACCCAGCGCGATGTTATGTTGCTGCTCCTGCCTAAGAGCTGCTATTTGCTGCAGGAGGCTTCTGCACTGCTGTTTCTGAGCAGCCAGCTGCTGCCTCATATCTTCTCGCTCCTTCTCCACTTGGGACATGGCAGATGTCAAGAAAGCGACCTAAGAATAATTCCAGAGCATGCATGTTAGTGCTTCTCCTGTGTGAAGCATGATCAATAGTGCATCTCAGGACAAACAGTGTAACAGTTTACCTCATTTTATTTATGGGTATGAAACCAAAGTACTGACTGACTGCCCTGGAACTAAACCAGGCAGCAACTACTGCATCTTTTCTCATTCCCAAGTAGTACAAACATGCAGGTTAAATACTAGCTCACATCACATCTGTTTGATCACAGTATTTTCCAATTATGACTGTACTTACAGAAAAATCTAGTACATATTCAACAACATTTCCAAATTGCCTTCCAAACTAAAGAGAACATTGTCATGGTAATTAGAGCACTAGTCTGCCAGTCTTCATAATTAAAGCCACTGCCAGACTTCCAGCCTGTCTTGCAAGGATGCTGCAGAAGTCTTGGGGTTTTTTTGCTGCTATGCACAAGAAACTGTTACACTCCCCTCATTACTGTGCCTCAGCTGGTGGGGATCACAGCTGATCAACAGCCTACTCCATGCACCCAGGGGAACCTCTCTGCAATTTAACCTGCCTCCTTTTCTAGATGTTTGTTTAGAACTGAAACCAAAGGCTTTTCAACTCGTTAAGACTCACCATTTCTTCATGGCTTTCAAACTTCTCTGGGATCACAAATGAAGATTTTTGGATTTCTTCGGTCATTGCTTCACTTTCAACTCCGTCTCCTGTAAAAGGAGGAAGGTGAAGAAGGAGGTAACACCCCAGAGAGCCCAGCTCTACTTCCTCCCTGGAGACCAGCTGCAGCTACTCACCCTGTAGACGGTGCAAAATCCTGCCATCCAGGTCTGCTGCTAACTGACTGATCTGGGCCTGCAGCTCTTTGTTTTCCTTCGCTACAGCTTCCAGACTTTCCTGCAAGAGAGAAGCAGATTACTGAAACCTGTGCAAGCCAGGCTGCAGTCACTGTATCTTCAGGCAGCAGCACCACACGCATACAAAAAAAAAGCAATGCTTCTGCTCCAGGCAAGTATCATTCACCTATATTGCACACGATGTGATCATAGAACAGCCCAGGTTGGGAGGGACTGCAAAAGATCATCCGGTCCGACCTTTCACTTAATTAATACTTTATGTAGTTAAGCACTTTTCCTCCCGTCTTCCCGCTTGCCCCTTTTTACTGTTACCTTGGTCTGCTGCAGCTCTTTCAGGTGCATTTCCACTGTCACCTTCCCCTGAACCTCCTCATGCTGTAGCCGATCCATCAGCTGTGTCTGAAGTAAGTACTGTTTGTGCAATTCCTCCTTCTCAGCAGACAGCTGCTGGTACGCCACAGTGTACTGTTGTAAGTGGCCATAGTACTGGTCCCGCTGCTCCTGCAGCCCTCGAGCTTCCTGTGTTTTCAGTTCCAGCTGACATAACAAGATCGAACCATCACATCAAACCATGTCTGCCATAAAAGCTGATCCGTGTGACATGATCCAAGCTGTCAACATTGCCCCAAAGCCACCAACTAGGCAGGCAGCCACCATCTGCCCCCACATGCTGGTCCCTCACATCAGACAGCAGACGATGGGGGAAGGCTCCCAGCTTGATCATTACAATACCAATTTACACCCCTCCACCAAAGTTTGGAGAGTTGCCAGCAGTTTGCATAAACCGCTACATACCTGCCCTGCCATCCCACCAGCTGTTGCTTACCGTCTCTTTGAGCTCCCCCAGGTTCTCCTGCAGCTGCCCAAGCCTCTTGGCCAGCTCTTTCTTCACATGTTGCTCTGACTGTAGGGCACTTGTAACCTCCATGTTCTCATTTGTCTGCAAGACAAATGCCACCATATAAGGAAACTGCCCCAACCAACATAAACGTGTACTCTGAGTAAACCATTCCCAATACAACAGGGTGCCATCCCTTTTGTTATTCTGGGGAGTAAATAAGGGCCGTAAATTGACTGTTCAGGGCAGTAAGTAACTTACAGAAAGGTTCAGAAGACAGAAGAAGAGCAAGGAAAGAGCCAGGGGAATCAGTGCTGGGACAGTGCCAAGAAGAGGCCTGGCACATCACACAGCCTGTCAGCTACAAAGCAGATGGGTGGTATGAATATCCCAAACACAGCCAGAGACATTCAAAAACAAGGAGTTCAGAAAGGACCTTAAAAAAAAAAAAATCAGCAGCTAGACCATGTGTCAGTTTGCTAGGGCCCCAAAGGGGAAGCCGTTACATTGGAAAAAGCAAGCAAGAGTAAGGATTCAGCTCCAGGACAGGTAAGAATGACAGCAGCAAGAGAGAAGACTGCTGAGAACTTCCTCATGGGCAAATACAAGGAGCAGAAAATGGTATCTTCAAGGGTACAAGGGCAGGAGGAATAGTCAGCAAAAGAAACGACCTGACTGCCAGGAGATGAGAGGGAAAAAGAAACTGCTCTGAACAAAGGTATTGGTTCATCTGCTAGAGCACCTGAGGGAGTAAGGGATTAATGGAACCTCCTGGCTTGGCAATATGTATCACAGAAGATGGAGCATCCATAGCCTCAGAGGACAAGAGACTCATAACGCATCTGCCAGTTTTTTACATCTGTGCTACGGAAGGATTGCACCAGTGAGGGAAGCAGTAGGAAAAGATGCACAAAAGAGACATACCAGTTTGACAAACCCATTCTGCAGCTCAGCCAGCTGCTCCTTCAGCTCCCGATTTTGGCTCAGTGCCCTACTGATTGTGGCCTTGTCACTCTGCATGTCCTCCAGGATCTGCTGTCTGTCCACAGACTCCTCATTGTAGCGCTGCACAGCCTTCTCGAGCTCTAGCAGCCGCTCTTCCTGCTCCCGGTTGAGGTGGCTTAGCTGCTCATTGTCCCGGACCTGGGCCTGGTACTGCCCATGCAGTTCCTCCTTCTCTTGCTGCAGCCGCTGGATCTCTTCCTGGAGACTCAGCTCAGCTGCTGTGGGCCCTGCTGGTGAGGAAGGCTCAATATCCATGGGCTTAACTGCTGAGGAAAGGGAATCAAAAGCAGCTCAGTCAAAGGGCTAAATCACTGTGTAATACACATCACTATGACATACACAAAGCATACCCCAACCTATAGGGCTCTATGACCCAGAAGCTATCACCAGCTGCAGTATTGCATCCTCACTGCAGGGCATTGAGAGGAACAAAGGAGCAAAACAACCCCAAAACCAAGCACAGCATCTTGCTGTGCACTGCTAACTCCCTCACAGCCCTAGCAAGGGCATCCTGCCTCCCCAGATGCCTGGGCCAGAGGCTGACAGTACTGCCAGGAGGATACTAAAGACATAAACAGTCTGCTGGTCAATTAGTTGAAGTAGTTCACTTGTTTGCTAGGATGAAAGGTTTCTTAGGGTCACCAGGCTTTCAGCTGCCTTCATAGCTTCAGAGCATCAGACCTACTTGCACCTCATGTGTAGAAGTTCCTGCATAGCAGGGACAGAGGTAACCAGCCAGTACTCTGCAGTGTGAAGCCCCACTTTGGAAGCCCTACCTGATTTGCTCAACAGGTCTGTAACACTGGCTTCCAGCTCCTGAATTTGTGCCATATGCTTCTCCTTCTCCTCTGCCATTGTGTGGACCTGCAAGGCCACAAAAGTGAAAGTTAAGACAACATTCATAGTGCATTTCCTCCTCCCCCTGTTTCTCAAAAGCAGCTGTGATACTGCCCCTGATGTTACCTGCTCAGAGAGCTGCTGTACCCGCTGCTGCCAAATGATCCGCTCTTCCTTCAGTTTCTCTACATACTGATCCCTTTCTGCCTGGAGCTGGTGAAGCGACTCTGAGAGCTGTTCAAAATAAAATAAAACACAAAGAAAATCATATTGACTAAATAAATTTGGCAGTGACTGCTTAAGGGATAAAGCTTGAAGAAACCAGTATTAATGCAAAACTCAGGCTACATTCTTCTGCAACACAAGTTTCTTTACAGAAGTCAAGATTTGGATCATATTTCATACAACCTCTTACCTGAGCAACCTGGGTTTCCAGGCTCGCCTTCTCTTCCAGTGCCATCTGCAACTGCTGGTTGGCATCCAGACTCCCTGCCTGATTTGAGAACTGCCAACAAGAATCAAAAAGTTATGGTGAAATGTTAATACTCCATTTCTGTGTAGCCTTACCCCTGATAGTAACCTGCCACATGATCCATGTTGTAACCTTCTACAGTTCTTTGAAGTGCTGAAGTTCTTTCAAGTGCATTCAACAGGGAAGTTGAATGAAAAAAAAAAAGCTTAGATTTTAGCCCTGTAAAACAGGCTGAACCGGGCAACTCCTCCCTACCAATTTTATATTTAGTGGGTTTTTTAATTAAAAAAAACATGCTTTAATCAAATCATTTGGCTCAGAAACTGTGCATTTCCAGAGTCTGTATTATACAGCCAGATCAGATGGTATAAAAGCTTGTGACCATAAAAGTTGTCAAACATGTCAGGAATTTAAAGCTAATGTCTGGAACATGTCAGTGGACTAAGTAGCAAGGCTGGTTCAGTTGAGATACAGTACTTTTCCTAGAAGAGTAGCAGTTGGCTTGATTTCAAGGGTAACTTAAGCCACTGTCTGGGGGGAGGAAAAGAAAAAAAAGCAGTTTCTTCCCTCACAGGCTCACCTTAACACCAAGCTTGCACTCTGAACTGCTAACAGGTGGCTTCACGCACTCCATTTCTAACTGACTGCTTCTCTGAACTTTCCCCAGCTGACCCTCAAGTTGCCACTATCCAATTCACCTTCTGCTAGGGTGGGTACAAACACCACCCTTACTCAACTGGTTTCTCAATGAGACTGCACAACTAACCAAAATGCTGCACAGACACAAGCACAAAAAGTCACTGTATTTTCACACTTGGTATGTTCAGTCACCCTCTCGTATCGTATAACAGTCTTTTAGCAGACCAATGTCACAATGTCTTTCAATCCACTGCTCCAACTACTTAGAATATAGACTTTCTGTTCCTCAGAGGCCTCACTGAAAGCCTTTTACAAAGATGATGTCTTGATGGGATTTTGTGCCTTCCTTTAAAATCAAGAGTTAAGTCTTGCCCCCACTGTCAGAAGCAAAGTCTTAAAATGATTAGTGTGATCTACCCTCACATCCCAGAAGTATTATGGTTACCTGTTGAATCATCAGTTCAGCCATTTCCAGTTTCTTATGCAAATCCTCCATATCCAACTTCATAGCTGAGTTTGCAGAAACCAGGGAGTGAACTTTCTCTGACAACTCCGAATTCTGCTGCTTTATTTCCTCGCTACTTTTGCTGAAGCAAACAAACAAAAAATTAAAGTGGCATCACTATATGTACTATGGGTCTGCTGATGTCCAGGTCATAAATTTACAATCCAGTTCTTCATAGCAGCCCAAATCACAGAAACATCACATCACATCTAGTAACTTTTTTTTTTTTAAATTGAATATCCAGCTTCCCAAGTCACCACCTGTGGTCCATGCCCCTTGTTATGTTTTGTGGCTCTACTGAGAAGAGTAGTGTTACTCTGCAGTAACAAGCAGAATGGACTTACCTTTGTTTGTACAGTTCCAGTTTCAGGTTGTCTCGCTCCTTCACTAACTCTTTATTATGCTGGAGAAAAAGGAAATTATTGATTCATTTACAGACTTTAGCCAAACAATAAGATGTTCAAAAAATACTTCATTTCACCTTTAGCAGATCAGCTAAAGTGGAAAAGGTCCTAACTCTGGCAAAATTCTCAGGACAGGTTTGTTTAGAACCTCCTGAATTTGCCAGGAATAAGCCTGCTCAGTCTTTTCAAATGTGATGCTGCTAACTGAACATGAGGTCATTTCTGCAAACTTCTGGATTACTGTCAATACTAAAGTGTCTGTTTGATGGAGACCCTCCTGGGACAAGGTCTCAGTGAGGCTTCTGTTGTGTGGAGCTGGCAAGACTAATGAAGTAAGGTGCCAGATCTGAAGACAGCAGCTGGACCATATGATTAGTGGTCACAGAAACCTGAATGAAGTTTGCCTTGATCATGGAGAATACAGGGCTTTACAAGGTTAATTAACAAGGTTAATTTCTGCCTCTTCTCTAAGCAGAGACTACAGACTTTGCAGTAGTGTAGTGACAAGCAAATAGCCAAAGGAAGAGCTGCTGGTTAAGCATAAACAGAGGTGACTCTTACCTTCTCTGACTGTTTTTGCTGCATAGAGATGGAGGACAAAGTACGTTCTAGCTCTGATACCCTCTGGCGAGATGAATGTAAACGAGCAGCCAGGTTTTCAACTTCTCCTGAACAAGTCAGAGCAGAGTCAGTTGAGGCTAGACCACAAGGAGCTTTTTGGAACTGGCTGAACAGCACTTCCTACTTCGTCAACAAGTTCTTAAGGCAGCACAGAGCTTTGTACATCAGTAGACCAGGTTCCACTCCTGGCTCTACAGGTGAATCACTAGCAACTCTGGGCAGTAAAGCTCTCTGTAACTACCTTCCTCACTTTTAGAGGGAGATGATGAAACTTCCTTTGCAGAACAATAGACAATATGTTGTTTGGTTGGAGTTTTTTTTTCCTAATAGAACTGCTCAAATTTAGTACAGAATGAAAACCTACATTAACATGACAGCTGTGTGGGAGGGAGGGCGGAGAAAAGGGAACAAAGTTTTAAAAGAATCAGAAAGTCAGAAAGGAACAGTCTGGGGTAGTCACCAAGCCCAAACAGAGCTGACAAGGCTTTAGTGATGCACAAAAGAACCTCGACTGCCATGGGATCAACATGCTCCAATTTGGGGGCAGCTATGATGACAGAAGCAGTGACAGTGCCAAGTATTGCTCATTAGGGAGCCAGTGTGTGTTGTGAGCTGGCTGCCAGGAACTATCATGCCTGTGACTTGAAATCCACAGTTCAACCAACGGCTTGAGCTGGAGCGCTCACAGTCAATTACCTGATTTCTGCCGTGCAGCTTGCTGAGTATGGCCAAGGGCTGTCTGCAACTCAGACTTCTCAGAAACTAGAATTCCAATAGTCTGGATATGAACCTTTGGGAAAGGAAAATCAGCTCAGCACAAAACTTCTTTACTTGTAACTGCAACATCACTGTTGGCACAAAAGGATAATTCTTGCAGTTAAGTACAGTCTGGCTGACTGACTCCCAGTTTTCCTGAAGGAATGAACTCACGGCTTCCAGGATAAAGACTATGAGTGGTCAATAATCCCGAAAACAGCAGAAGCCAGGTGATATTACTGTAATGGAGGTTCTGCCTTACCTGTAGCTGTTCCCTCAGTGCTGCTTGCTCTTTAGAGAATTTCTGTTCAAACTCCTTCTTTTCCTGCATAAACAAATGATGCTTATTCAGCACAAAAATGTAAATAGCTAACCCTTGTTGGTTTATGTCAAACTGAAAAAGCAGTGACTCATTGGTAGTACTTCCAGCATCTAAATGATACAACTATTTTTAAAGACATACTTCAGTCTTCCATTATTTGAACTACTTCATTATTTATCTATCATAGAATGGCAATGACAGCATAGCACAATCACTGCTAGCATAAAGACGAGTAAATGTGGTGCTGAGGGACATGGTTTAGCGGTGGTTTTGGCAGTGTTAGGTTTATAGTTGGACTCAATGATCTTAAAGGTCTCTTCCAACCTAGGTGATTCTATGATTCTATACATGTGACAGTGTTTGGAATGCAAACTACTGGCAAGGACTTAAAACTGTAATCTCCTGCCTCCACTGCACCCCTCCAATACTGGAGCATTTGAATATTAGCTTTTGTCAAAATAAGAACGCTACCTGCCAGGCCTAAGTCATGAAGTCAAAATATTCAACCTGATACTACAAATGAAACGGAATATAACCTAAGACAACATCACATATGCCTGTGCCACAGTCCACTATGCTTTCTACTCCTCAGAGAAACAGATACCTATTTCTATGTCTATCCAAAAATAGGACACACTTTACCTTCTCCAGCTGATTCATTGCTTCTTGGTTCTGCTGTTTCTACAGAAGAAAATGATGTGCCAGTATTAAGAGAAAATACTCTCATACTGCTGAAAGACATTTTCGCTTTAATCAAGTAGGATACATGCCCAATTACTGCAAACAGAATTTCCAGTATCCTTTCTGTAGAAGACTAGGAAGTTCGTCTTAGCTATTAATAATAATAGATTTGGGGCTCCCATCACAAATATACCTGATATGCCAGATATGTTTTTAATCGCTCAGTATATTACCATAGTTCTTCTCAAACATATAGGAGTTTCAGTAGTGATATTTATGTCTGAGCATCCACCAACTTCAGTTAAACTTGCATCCCATATCTATGAAATTAATTGTAGTCATCCTGGTATATTAGGACAATCACCAAAAATGCTTTTAAAAAAGCAAAACAACAAACCATCACCAAAAAAAAAAACAACCCACCCAAACAAAACCCACAATCTTTTCCTTTAAGTGAGACCTTAGACCTTTATCCCGCTTAACAACAGGCCTTTAAGTCATGCAGAGCTGCACTTACATTGACAGGCTTCTGCAAAAAGTGGTATGAGAGAGTGCTGAAGCCAAATGCAAAGAAAAAGGGTAATTCTGTCCTAGCCAATTTCAATCTTATGGGTGAAGTATTTGGAGATTTGTTGACTGTACACAGGACATCTTTAGATATGGGGTGAAGGAGACGAAAGTGGCAGCTGTCTACCCAGGCTGCCACACAAACTGTGCTGCTGTGTTTGCCATTTGCTGTTGTTGTCCCCCTGGCAGGTTTCTCACAGATGCCTCAAAAGTAACTACATAATTAGTACTTTTTCCCCTTCCCAAAGAATAGGCAGTGGCTAAGCCGTTTCTTTACTACTACTACTACTTCAATGCATTTTGAAACATGACTGCAGATGGAAGGGTGATGAGTTAAGAGGTTTTGATTCTAGCAGTGCCAGGCACAGCATAACCAGGAAGAGCAAAGGCAAGACCACAAACGCAGCAAAGGCCCTATATAGTTCCAGGCAAACAGAAAACCAGGCAAACAAGGAGAACCCTGGGTGGGCAGTGCACTATACCAGGTACCTCTGCAACCCAGCTAAAAGACAAAAATAAACAGAATGGAATAAAAATAACCCTAAACCAAAAATGAAACAAGAGGGGTCATGGGGTACGCTGGGAAATGCTGAACTTTGGAAAAAGTGTAGTTTGAGAGAGGAACAAAATGGGGAAAAGTATTTCACACTCTTTTCAGACTGAAACAAGTCCACTTAGCTGCATTTCTTGCAGTGTTAAAGCTGAAGGCTGAAAAGCAGCAGCAGGAATCCATGCAGGCCACAGGACAAAGCAGTTCATTCATCGTGCCAAGAGAAGCTGAGGATATGATCAGAAACCAGCCCCAGGCTCTCTCTTAGACCTATTGCTCCCACTCTGCTGATATATTTAGAACAGCATCACCACCTGCAGAAAGGAGGTTTTCACACTGCTGCCAGCACCAGGATTCTCTGTTTCAAGGATTCAGACCAGGACCAGAAATAGCTGTTTTATCAGGATGCCTATCATTCAGGGAAAGCATGATGAAATCAACAGAGCACACTTAAATGGAAACAAAACTCTTGTTTCTTGTTCCTTAGATGAGCCAATACATTCACAAGTGGCCTTAGACTTTGATCCTCTTAACAGGTTTTCCATACAGCCCATTTTGTTCCTTACAAAGTGCTGCATAAGCAGCCTTCCTTGTGGCACTATGAGAGAACCCATAACCTTGCAGACACCCAGAGAGCATGGAGGAGCAGCAAAGACAATGTCAAACTGGTTGGTTGGATTGTTTCTTACCAATTCCTCTATCTTTGTAACGAGCTGTTTGTTAGTTAGATTGCTGGAATCCAGGGCTACTGCCAGCTCCTGGTAACGTGTCTGATGGGCACATGCAGATAGGAGAAAAAGGAAGGAGCAAAAGAGGAGGAGGGGAGGAAAAAAGCAATAATTAAAAAGGACAGAAAAATAAATCATTATCACAGTTTGATACAATCAGATTCTCGAAACAAAACAAAATCTACGGTTTCAACAAAAGCAGCTGGGACGTCAACATATTTTATCCATTTCTGCCAAGGCTTCATTTTGACATAAAAGTGAATGAGAAATAAGAACTGCAGTTGCACAGAAGCCAGATTATCCCTAGTCCCCAAACTGGAAACACCTCCAACACCTGCCTCCTGCTGTTGATCACAACTACCTGGTTACAGCACAAGACAACACTAGACAGCAATGTATGTGAACTGTGCATTCAATTAGGTCTGATTAACACTGCTGTAAGCAGAGTCCCAATAAGTGATCAACAGTAACAAATAAGAAGGAAGAAAAAAAAATTATAGACTGAGAACAACTTACTTCCATTTCCTTAATATTTGTGGAAGAAACAGCACTTTCCCCATTCACATACGATGTAGACTAGAAGTAAACCAGTCAAGTAAGTCAGTTTTATTTCCCAAGGCAACAAATCACTATTAAGTAAGAACCAACTGTCATAATAATCCTTCTTATAGCACCTTTCGCTTCAAATTACCACACACAGGCACAGAAAACATACTTTTCTGGCTAAGGATAGACGCAGACTTCCCCTCCGCTCCCGTGACAGGCTGATGTGAATTACGCAGATTGACTTCAAATTCTGTTCCACTAAATCAAGAATACATCTTTCCATGAATACATGCTGTTCATTCATCCCACTCTGCTTTTCTTCCTACTGCTGAAATTTTACATTCCTAAAACAGGATTTCTTGCTTCTCAATGCTTAAATATTGTATTGTTGAGTAGGATGACTGCAGACACCTCTGAGACTGAAGAGTGTTTTCTTGAGCTGACTCCTTAAAGCTCCACATCAAACATGAAGAGAACTAATAGAACAAATGGGTCAAAACAAGGCCATACCTGAGAAACCAGGCCATTGAGTTGTTCAGACAACTGGCGGAGACTTTCTGTTGATGAGATAGACCTGAGAACAAAGAAAGACCTTGCGATGAAAATTTCTCCCAGAGAACTGCCCAAGTCAGAACAACGCCAGGGAGGATTAAAACCTTAATTTGTTGGACACTTCAGGATCATGTTTCAAAGCTGTTTGATAAACACACAGAGACACTCACCTGTTCTCATCCAAAGCATTTTTATGATCCTCAGCTTCATGAATCTGTGGATTGAAACACAAAAATTTACAAGCCTGTAAAAGATGGGAATCACATTTGTGAATGTGTCACTAAGACTTGATTACATCTGGGCTCAGGTTCCACAGCACCTGTAATTACTGCTTCCCAAAGAAAGATGAACTTAAAACCACCAACTCAGTCCTGGCTTACATATCATTTCTGAGTGGTGTGAGCCCGGGTTTCTTGAAATGGAGAAACTTAACTGTTACAGGCTTTGCTTTGCTGGGAAAAACTTCAACTGAATGTTGAAGTAGGGAAAGGAAATGCAGATTGATCTGACTGGAGACCTTCTGTCTTATTAAGGGCACTTTCTGCTAATGAAACAGGAGAGAAGGGGAAGGAAAATACCAGTTTTGGGAAACACAGGGGCACGTGCACGCTAGTACTCTCTATGCTCTCACAGACAGATGATGACTAGATGGAGAGTAGAGAATGTAGTATTTTTAGCAGGAGAAAATCTGAACTAGGCATGTCATATTTATGAAGATCATCTTTCTCAGAAAAAAATGTGGTATCCCTAACCAATATTCAATGGTTCAATGGCAATATTCATGATGATTCACAAACCTGCGTCAGCTGCATGCTCCCAGGAGCAGGCAGAACAGAACCACAACTAGGTAGACTGTTGCTGTTAGATAGCACAGGGACATCGGTAGCAAGCTGTTCAGCATTACGAGTGGCAACATCACTGTCAAAGTATGCCTGTCACAAAACACATCACAGGAATTACAGCCTTCATGCAAAATGAATGAAAACACACATGAACACATCACCTTGTGATCTGCCTGTGAAAACTAGACAGAGGTGAACAATCAATCATTTAGAAACATGTGGAAGGGAATCTGTGCTCTCCCCAGAGCAAACAGGTGACTGCATCATCCCACGAACACACACTGTCCCAGACCTGTGCCCTCTCAGAGCCAGTCTGAAGAACTGGTGTCCCATAATCAAACTCGATTCTGTAACATGGGGCAATAAAGTCACCCAACTCTAAGTTCACACACTAGATTTACTGCAGAGGATTCGCCAAAAAGCAGGCGAGGGCAAAGCCAGATGGCAGTCACTCTGCTTTGAAAAGCACTACCTTCAAGATGTGTCTGGGGAAAGCATGGATCGCTGTATGCAAATTAAGATGGAAAAGAACAGGTTAGTGACTACATGAAAACTAGGTTAGACAAACTCAAGGGCTCCATCTAAAACTCAGTGAAGTCTGTGGCATGCCACGAACCACAAGTTTAGAAACAGGACATTTATGAACAGGCCAAACTCAGCATGGCTGGGAGCAGGTGCCTGTGGCCCTGCTGGAGCTATGAATCCCGTGACTAAAAGAATCTAAATAGAAAAGAGAAGGGCCAAAAACCTATTTCTGGACAGCAATGCAAGTTCTCATCCAGCCTTCATGAGAGGATGAATAGCATCTGATGGCACCTCTACCAAGCCCCAGTGAACTGGACAATTTCGTCTATCTTGTACAGCATCAGAGAGCCATAAAGGCCCAGAGCAGTATTCTACTGTTTTGTGGCAATTTGTTTTATTTCATCATCCAGCTCCAGTAAGTCATCATTTAACAACACTACAAAGCAAATAAAATAATACTTCAACATTCAACCCCACCAATATATTGCAGCTCTCTGCTATTCCATCTGAAAGAGCTCCCTCTTACTTCAGTCACTTCCTTCTTGGCATTTCACAGGAAACAAGAAATCTCTCTCTCTTGGCATTCCCTGTTTACCTGCTCAGCACTTCACTCGTGAATCAAGCAGCAAGGAGAATACAGTAATAGTGAAGACAGATTTAATGAAAGCAATAAGCTGGAAGACTGCAGAGGGAAACAAATAGAATTTTCTCAATTTCTTTTTAGCAGGACAGATACTTGTGCTCTCAAGGAGCAATATATGTTAGGTGCTTATAGGAAGGTCAGGAATTCCCTTACTTCCTCCAGCTACAGGTTACTTCACCTTTATTGGTTCAGACACTCATCAACACAGAACATCAGACAGACAGAAGGAATATCTTCTCCAGTACAATTCAAAAATGTTTCCTTAATTTTTTCTGATCAGGACATTATTTTTGCTTAATGCTTCAAGATGCAGAAACCAGTAACATGCCTTAACCACAAGAACTTCTTCCTCCACAATAAGCAGTTTTTAAATAAATAAAAAAAACAAAACCAAAAACTATTTGAACAGCTGAATTTGTTGGAAAAAGTTAGAAGCAAAGCACTTCTCTGGAAATTACGCATTGTGGGGTTCTAATAATGTCAAATAAGAAGTTTAGTAATTCTGCTCAGCTTAGCATATAGGATCCATTTGCTTTCACACAAAGGCTCCTATTTTGTTGGGTTTTCTGTGTTTCACAGCCAAGAAAGCTGAAGTGGATGAGATGGGAGGGGTCTGCCTCACATTAAGACACCAATGGCAGCAGTAGCTCCGATGCTAACGATCAGCTTTTCTGCCCTATTAGCATCAAATGAGTTTCTGAATAGCATTTTCCTGACTCAGGATTTTTACAAGATGGCAACTGGAAAGAGAAATCTTTCTTTCATTACATATTGCAATTAAAGATTAGTTTTCAAATTATTCCTAAAACCTGAGACACAATAATCCACAAACTCCATAACAACCAATCAGATCAAAATATATCTCTCCATGCTAAGGAAGCAGAGCAAAAAAAAAAAAAAAAAACCTGGGAAAACAAGAATGAATAGAAGTAATAAATTCTCCATTTTCAGAACGGGACTAAAACTGTAGACACAGGCAGGTCTTCACTACAAGACCAAACGCCATCTCAGCAACAGCAATGGACCACCCATCTTCATCTCACCCTCCAGCGTGAAACAAGTCTCTTCCTCTGAGATCTAACTTACACTGAGCTTACAAGTATTAAGTGAAAACAGTCCCCATGACAAGAGTGAAACTTCAATCAAAACAGGCTTTCTGATGCTAGACAGGCACATCCAGCACCCTCAAAGCTTGCAGTAAGTCTTCATGTCACTCAAGTTCTACTGATAGGCAACCTACACATGTAAGGTCCAGGTGGAGGAACTTTCTGCTGTTCACTGTGTGCTGGACAGAACAGCTGCTGTATTATCACACAAAAAAAGGAGAAAAGGGATACAAAGGCAATTCAGAGTGAACTCCATTCCACCTTGCAGGTTTCACTGCATCTATCTGGTACCCCTGGTGATTATTATAGTTATATTTGTTGCTGGAGACACATAGATATGCAGTAAACACAATAATGAGTTACTTTATGACAACTAGATTGAAACAATGGTAGGGAAATAAGCTACCAAAATGATGCAAGTGAAAATGAAAAGCAGAGCTTTGGTACAACAAATCTGGAAGAAAATTCTGGGCTACAAAATTTTACTTCCCTGAGTTTCTATCACAATTTGAGCCTTATTTAAATAAACTGTCTGAAAATAAATTTTTAAAAAAGGCTGTTTGTTTACATTTGCTCCTGAATACATTTCTGTTGCTTATTGGCGTACTTCTTGCCTTCTCCTCTTCAGAAGCTGGGGAACACGAAGAAGCCTGTAAATGCTTGACTTGAAGTATCTGACTTCCTGCCTAAACATCGTTAAACCCATGGCACTTGCCAGACTGTACATCACCTGTGCAAGTTTCATCGCCTGTCATAAAATGGGTTGGCTGGAATAACTAGACAGCTTACGCAGGGCAGCTGCTTGCCAGGAGATGAGCCCTTCAGAACCGAGGCTCTAGGAAATAAAGCAATGACATGCAGAACAGGAGAAATACAGACTAAGAAAACACTACCTCTTCGTAGTGCAGTTCTCAGTGGTTCAGTTAGTTTATTGCCTCACCCCAAATTCCTGGTTTTCCTCAAAGCTCAACCGGTTCACTTTTTCACACGTTATGTTTGACACGAACCAGAAGGAAACAAGCACTTATGAGCAATGGAAACGCATGTTAACAAATAGCTTCATGTTAGTAAAAACAGCAACAAAACTCAAGCGACTGACAGTGGATGTGTCAGGACAAGGCTCCATCCGAAAAAATCGAGGTCAGTGTAAACAGAACCCGAAGCATGCAGTAGGGAGAGCGAGTCACTGCGAGGGACGCGAGCACTGCCTCACCTTCCTCTTGTCCAATGAGGGTATGGCTACCCCATTGGAGCGGTTAAGGTCTGACACCAGCACCTTCAGAATGTTCTGAATCTAAAGAAGGCGAAAGAAAAGGGGAAAGAGAAACGGCTCAGAAAAGGATAGAGAGAAAACGTCAATCAAAGGTAGCCAAAGAAACCGGCACCCTCCAGCTCGTTAGGAGCACGCACCTCAAAACAGCAACTCTGGACACATCCAGGGCTGCACAACAGCATTGTATGATCAGACACCGCTTCAGTACATACCCTGACTCTAGCGTCCACCTTCCAGCAGAGGTAGTGCTGACTAGGTAGCACACTTCGTACACTGGCAATACAGGCATCTACGCCATTCACATATTACACCGACATAACCCTTTCCTGGCTCTGGTCATGTTCAGGAAACCAAAAGAAGAATGAGACACTCACGTTCTCTGGAGGCTGCTGGTCATCGTTGGTGGGAGTCTCAGGTCTACTGCCTTCTTTAGTTTTGCGTTTTTTCTTGGTTCCTGCAGTTGCTCCAGGGTTATTCTTCTGCTGATATTCCTTCAGCTGTGAAAAAAGAATAATCTGAAGTCCAAAAACATATGCTTTCTAAGAGTATAATGTCAAAAAAAAAAACCAACCCAAAAAAAAACCCCACCACCCTCCACTGGGTAAAAGGACAGATCAAGCCTAAGGACAAGAGAAACACTCTTCAGAGTTTGTTCCTCTGCAGGGGGAGAGGGATGGATCAAAACAAGTCCAGAGAAGCTTAAAGTAAGAACTAGTGTGATGGGTTTACGACAAAAGTCTCAGAGTTGTAAACATTCAACTTTTGTACGCAGCTAATGATGTTCTTAGGAAACAATTCGATACTCCATATTGCAACTAAAAAGAAATGAGAAGAAATATTTTTGGGGGTTTTTAGGTTGTAACTCAGAGAAATAGGGAAAAATTAATAAAGGGCAATTAATCTGGAACACAAAGTGAAAAAGCAGTGCCCAATAGTAAGATCTTCCACTCCGTGGAAGATTTTAAGCAGGAAAATGACAGATAGCACATTAATACGGATACTGTAATAACTGTGAACTCGGGGGAGAAGCAATCTACAACTGATTTTTAAATCCTATCCATTTCGCCCAGGAAAAGCAAGTCTGATAAGCTGTAACTTGAATCCTGCTAGGTCCTCCGGCATTGTTGCGTAGGTTATCGAACACCTAAGCCCAAACCCAGGGAGTCCTGGGCAGTTATATGTAAATTAGCCGCTTTCACCGCTCCCCCCACCCCATCTCCCACAAAACACCCCTGTCCCCCGCCGCGCCAGTCGCCCGGCGGGCAGGGCATGGCTGCGGCTAGGTGGGGAAAAAAAGAAAAAAATAGTAAGAAGGATCTCATTATTCGGAGGATTTCAAAATGGAAGCCTGAACTGCTCCAGGACACTTTCCCATTCGTATGACTTTGACACACAGGCGCATCCCGCCGGGACGCACGGGGCCGAGCCGCCCCCGGGAAACAAAAAATAATAAATAAAAGAGAAAAAGGGCAAAATAAAAAGGGGGGGAAGGGGAAAAACAACCAAACCAAAGCAGGCAGACCGCATGACACCGCGGCAGCCCAGGCCCGGCCTCCCCTCGGCCGCCTCCCTCGGGCCGGGGGCGGCCGCCAGCCGGGAAGGCCCGGCCACAGCGCCGGACGCCGGGGGGGGTCTCCCGGCGGCCCCCACCGCGGCCCGGGCCGGAGCGAGGGGGCGGCGGCGGGCGGGCCTGGCCCGCGCCCCTCGGGGGAGGCCCGGCCTGGCCCGGCGGCTCCGATCCGCGCGGGGCCCGCGGAGCCCGGCCGCCGCTTCGCCCGTTCCGTCCCGTCCCCGCCGGCTCCTCACCTTCTTCTTGGCCGCCGCCAGCCTGCTCTGCCTGCTGCCGTCCGCCATGTCCGCCCCGCGCCCGGGCCACGTCAGCCGCGGCGGGGAGCGGCGGGGGCGGCCGCCAGGCTCCGCCCCGGGCCGCACCGCGGGGCTCCGGCGGGGGGCCGGGCCGGGCCGCGCTGCCGCTCGGTCGCCGGGAGTTGAAGCCGGCTAGAAACCTGCCCGGGGAGCGGGGCAGGCTTCCCCCTCCTCTGTAGGGCGCGTCCTGCGGCTCCGCATCGCTGTTTTATGGGCGTCGCTGTGGTGTCTGAGCTCTGCCTTTGAAGTCAGGGTTGGCGCGGGCGTTGGGTGTTGCCGGTGTGTGATCCCATTGCCGGGTCCCTTGGCCTTTCCAAGGGCTGGCTGGTGTCGTCAGCCCGGGCAACGTCGTCGGAGCCTCCTGTCGCGCTGGCCCCAAGAGCTGCAGCGGGTTTGGGTGGCCAGGCTGGGGGAACGTGCCCGGGGTCTTGGGAGGTGTCCTGGCTTGAGCGAGACAGGACTGTCTCCCCTAATGCTTGGGAAAACTGCGCTTTTAGAAGACTCTAGCGTCTGAATTTGTGAAAATATTTACTTTATAGCCAGCTATGGTGTGCGGGTTTCAAGGTCTCGGTGTTTTCGAGCTCACCAGGTGCGGGGATGAGGAGGAGCGAGACCCGGGCACTTGGCCCAAGCTGGCCAACAGGACTATTTCATACCATGAACATCACATTCAATAGAAATTAGAAGTCTGCTGAGAAGTTCTCTCTCTCCCTTGATGGCGGCGATCCAAAGAACTTCTTGCCCTGGTGCCGGACCCCTGAGCCCTTCCCTTCCTCCCGAAGCCGTAGCGCTGGCAGTGTCCGACAGTGGCTGTCCCCCGCTGGGAGTGCACGGCTTCTACTGGTAGAGTGGGCTGAGCATAGCCCTGGTGTATTTAATATTGGTATCAGGATCACTATTGGTTCTTTAGTGTTATTAATGTTAATTATTTAGTCTTACTCTATTAAATCTGTTTATATTTCAACTCCTGGATTTCTTGTTTTTTCCTGATTCCCCTTCCCAGATGGGGAGGGGTCATCGGGCGATAGAATAATTGTCTAAACAACAATAAATTGTTGTGGGTTCTTCAAACCACACCAGACAGGTATGGCTGCACACCCAGCGCGCGCTTCCCCCGGCCATGCGGGATGCGTGGGGCAGCTGGCGGCTGGGGCGGTGGCAGCTTCTCCCCTACCAAAATAACAATGGCGGGAGTGACGCGGCTGGGAGCTGGAGCTCTCCCTGAGACCCCATCCCGGCTGCCAGCCCCAGGGCTGGGGTGGCTCTGAGGCGTTTTTTGGAAGGCGCTGGGCGTCATCACCTCGGTTGCGGTAATTGGGATAATTATGCCCTGCCCTGCCCTGCCTACGTGCTACCTGCAGCTTCGCAGGGGGAAGCTTGTTGTCGGGCGCGGGAACGGCGGCCGGGCCCTGTGAGGGGAGAACTACAACTCCCGGCGTGCCCCGCGGCGGCGGCGCGACTACAACTCCCGGCGTGCCCCGCGGCGGAGGGGGCGGTGACTCCAGCTCCCGGCGTGCCCCGCGGCGCCCGCCCGCGCCGGTCCGGCCGGAAGCGGCAGCCCTGGCCGAGGAGGTCCCGCCGAGCGCGGGCCGCAGCCCGCCTCGCCGCCAGCCCGTTCCGCCGCGGCCTCTGCCGAGGAGGTAGGAGACGGTTCCCCGCCGCCCCTTCTCCTCCCTCGCTGCGCCGCGGGCCGTGTCCCCGCTGAGGCGGCGCGGCCCGGCCCCGCCGCGGGGGTGTCCGGTCTCTCACGCGGCGCCCCCTCTTGTGCTTTGCCAGGACACCCGGTGGCGGCCGGCGGAGCGGCGCGGCCGGCTTCAAGTCACCGGTGAGTCCCCGCCCGGGCTGGGGACGGGGAGGTGGGCCCTGCTCGGCGGCTCCCGCCGGCGGCGACCGCTGCCCTCCCCCGGCGGCGGGCCGTGTGCCCCGGCAGCCGCTGGCTCGCCCGCGGTGGGTCGGCCCGGCAGAGCGGGGGGTGCCTTTCCTGGGGGGTGAAGTTGCTCGTTGCCTGAGTCACTGCCGGCCCCGCGATTTGGCACTGCACCGTCCTGGGACCTTCTCTTAAAAACCAAATTGTGATTTTTTAATTTTTTTTTTAATTTTCCCTTTATGCTGTAAATCTACAAAATGCTGTCGCATATGATATGGAGTGGGCTGACGTTGCATAAACCGACAAATGTTTTACCTGAGCTTCCCCCTGTCCCTGCCCAGGAGATATTTTTTTCCTTTTCTTTTTTCTCCTTTTTTTCTCCAGTGACACACTGAGTATTTTCTGATCCGTGCCCTCCAGCACTTATCCAGGGGTGAGTTAATGAGTGATAAATGTTTTCTGTGCTCTACAGATCCCATCTCCAAGGTCCTGCCAACCTAATGGAGCCAACGAAGAAGCCCTGCGGTATGAAATCGAAGAGCTGAAACAGAAAGACCTTGCTCTAGACCAGGAAATTGCACAATTATTGTCTGAGTATGTCCTTGGCAAGCTCAGTTTTCGCTGTGATGCCTCAGTTATTTTTGTTTTTAAAACAAAACACGGTCCAGGAATTAGAGTTAAAAGCTGACCTCTTACGATGCTGTTTTTGTCACAGTGCTATACAGTGTTGATTACAGTGTTATTTTGAATTATGGGACCTGTTAAGGGAATTTTTCTGGTTTATTTGGTAAAGCAAAACAAGTTTTACTAGGAGCTTGGATAAAATTTTAACTTTACCTCAGATGTTGCCGAGGTAATTGCATGTAAACTGGGAACAAATAATTTTAACCATCGTGATACTACAACACGTCATGTTACCAGAAGAGCTTGTTCATGTGAGAATTTAAATTGACATAATGACTTGTATGACCTGCCAAATTTAGTCCCAGATAAGACTGTTTCCGTTTTTGTTCCATCTTGATCAAATGTTCAGTTGTTTTGTATCTGAGGCGAGTGGGTTAAACCTTTGTGTTCGAGAAGCAGAGGTGTTTTCCAGGCAAGCAAGTGGCCTGCAGAACACTTTGGCATGACGGATACCATGTACAGCGTAGCGCAGCTGTTTTATTGTGGTTTCTTATGACACACTGTGGCAGCTGCTTATTAGCAACTGTTTTGAGATAAAATTGCTGCTTGATTTTTAAAGAGAGGGAATCTCTGTGGGTTATTTGTTGCAAAGAATTTTCTAAGATGTGTAGTGCATAAATGGAGATGGTGGAACAAAAAAGGCTGTTCCAAAAGCTAGGGTGTTTTTTTTATCCTCAAGGATAAATAGGCCTTAATTATTTTTTTTTTTTACCTACCTACAGATTAGAGATACATATAAATTAAATTCACGACAGCCTATTCCTATTTCTTCTTGATTCTTAGAATTCGGGTGGATTGGTTTTTTTGATAAGTCTTGATGTGGCAAAAGCCCTCAAAATGAAGATCTGTCATTTGTAGCGTTCATGTTTAAGACTTGCAGCAACTGTACTTGCTGCCTTCAGATTCTGCTTTTGATCTGCCAGGCCTGGGTATCTCAAATATCCTTGTTGTGCGTGGTCGGTAGTGGCAGCAGTCACTATGCAGCAGCAGCAGCAATCCCGCTGTGTCATTTTTGACCTTTCTGGTTTTATTGTTACAGAGGCTACAGCCTGGAGGAATTGGAGAAGCACATCTCTCTCCTCCATGAATATAATGATATTAAAGATGCTGGACAGATGCTGCTAGGCAAGCTGGGTAAGGAAGGGGACAGCTGTTGAAGAACTTCTTAGCCAATGTTTTCATATAGACAGACAGAGAGAAAAGCTGCTATGCCATGAAGGCAGAGCTTGTTTTAAAGAGTCTCCAATTCTAGGCTTGTATTACCCAATCACTTGTGCAAGCACAAATGCTTCTTTTATTGTTTTCTTGGGATGTTTTTAGAACTGAACAAGTGAAATAACTGTTATTTATCAGTGTTTTAGTCTGTGTTATGAATTACCAAAACTTCATAAATAGTCTTAATAATTTTTGTCAGTTTTGCTCTTCATGTGCTTAAAGACAAGAAAAATGTTGAGACAAGCAGGGAGCATAGCTGCAAAACCTTCGGCTGGTTTCTTAGCTATGGGAGGTTATGTGGGATAGTTAGGGGCTACTGGGAGGAAAACACAACTTTTCTGACTGATCTGATCTTTGTTTAATGAAAGCGATGGTATTTCTTTCTTTTCTAGCTGTTATCCGAGGGGTTACTACAAAGCAGCTCTACCCTGAATACGATCTGGACCTTAGTGACTAGTATCGAACCTGAAGACTGCCACATCCTATCAAAATGACCGTTACTGGGCCATTATGTTTTGGTGTCATAGCGGTTTAGAACTGACGTAAGGTGGCCTCGGAAGTATGTGTATAAAATTGCAACAGAGTATGGGTTAGCAGCCTTATTTCTAGGAAGCTTTGGAACATGAAAGTTGTCGAATTTATCAACTGTTTCCTGCTTGTGGGAAAGGGATGAAGAACTTTAGATAATTTTGTCTACTACCTGATCAACAGTATTTTTATGTTTTTATTGGAAAGGTTGTAATTCAGGTCGATGTTAAGACTTCCCATGGAGCCTTTGCTTCTCTACAACATCCAGGGGCTATTTGGATACTGAATGGATAGAGGAAGTGAGGGCATACAAATGTGCAATGTCATAGCTGCTTTGAGAGAAAATAAAAAACCCTCAGGAGGGAGGGAAGCAGGCTGAAGTTGTGGTGGTTTGGGGGGTTTTGTTTTATTTTATGATCAAATCTGGATAAGTCTGGGTGTTCTGCGTTTTTGTACGTAACTGCTCTGGTATCTAGAGGTTTTGTATCATTTCTGTAGTAAATGGCAAAATGTGAAGTTGTGTTGAACTGTCCAATCTGAATAAAGCAGCTATCACATTTCTCAGTAATTCACTTTAAGAGCTTATAAAACATTGCATGAACCTGGGAACAAATTCTTAAACTATATTGTGAGACAACTATAAAATCTATTATTCAAATGGTTTTTGAGGGCTTAATGGAGACAGTGTGGCAGCACTACCCAGTAATGGGTAGGTGCTGAATTACCTTTACTCTCTTCTAAATGCAGTCACCGTGAAAGTCAGCAGTGTCCTAAACACAAAATTATGTTGAGAGCGTGAGTGTTTCAGTGTCAGGTGTTAGGATTGGGGGTGACTGTACAGACTAAATTTGGCTGCTTCGTGCAGTTCTAAGTGATAAAAACTGCTCTGCTGACTGCAGATTCGTTGTCCCTTTTTCACTGAAGCTTGATGTCCTTCTGCCCCTTTCTACTTCTAAGACCTTCTTGCCAGTAAGTTTCCCCCCTGGTCTCTGGTCAGGCCCATGCTGCAGTCTGCTCATCATTTCCAGTTTTGAATCAAACAAATTTGTCTTTGTAGTGCTTGTGAACCAGAAAACGGTCACAAGGCAGTTGCTCAGAACAGGTAATTGTTTCTGTGCTCTCGGTTCCAGACCTGGCACAGAAGCATCGCTAATAAGCATCTTGTTTTGCTACAAAAGCTGTGGGGAGGGGTCTAAAGTGAGGGGACACACAAAATACCTGTATTCTGTGATTCATTCAAGCAAGACTGCTAATGTGCAGCTGTGCTTCTCTGGAGGGTATTTACTGTGGCCATACAAGAATGGATTCTCACAGGTGTTGTTGCAGGTATATCCTCCCCACCATAAACTCCCTCTTGCCAAGTGTGAAAAACTCCTGCGTTTTGGAGTAATTTTAAGGGGAGGAACAAAGTCACAAGAAGGCAAGAACTGGGAAATGCTAACTTTGTTCTCAAAACCCACGTTGTTTTGTCTGGTATTTTGTGTGTGGAAGAGCTGGTTTATCCTGGAGTGTTCCCACCAAAATGTTAGTTTGGCAATGGCACACACAGCTGGAAATGTTTTTTGCAGTGGGAAGTATGTACAGAAATTCCTTCAGTTTGTGTTAGGTGTAAGCCATGTGGGATGAAGTATACTCCAGTACCAAAGTTACTGAAGGTTCTTTAAGGACTGAGAAGTCCGTGTTTTCTTTTCCTTGTAGGAGCAGTAGTATTAAAACTTGCAGCTGTAGCTGTGCAAGTGTGTTCTGCCCAGCTCCAGAACTCACGCTCCCGCAGTGATGGGTTTACACTTCAGTTAGCACAGGAGAATTGTCCATGGAAGGTGCCCTGACCCCAGTCCCTTGTCCACGGAGGATGAACATGCACAGAACCAACCAGCTGAGGTAACTGCAAACTGCCCCTGGGGAGTCCCCGCGGCTTGGCAGATGGCACGGTGACGTGCCGCATGGTGGCAGCTCCGCTCCACTGCTGTTCTGGCTGCTCTGTGCAGAGCAGGGAAACCCAGAACAACTGCAAGATCCCAGGGTCTAAGTTAATGATTCCTGGGGTGCTTCAGGACAGGACTGTACTCTGACGCTTAGGTACTTCATCACGGCCCCTCTTACTGCTGCTCCCAGAGTTACTTCTTGTACCTTAACGGCCATCTGGAGGATGAAATGTGCTGGCCTTTGTCCGAATCCAGAAAAGGAATAGAACAAATCTTCTGCTTTCTATAAATAAATCTCCAAATTTGCTAGCCAAGTGTATAGCTGGAAAAATATTGAGCACAATAATGGTAAGTGTAACTTCAGATTTTTTAATTTAAATTTAGAAAGTGTATTTCTGCTAAGTCAGACCCAGCTATAATGAGCTCACAGAGTTTCACTGAAGGGCAGTACGTGCTGGCTGCATGGAGCTGCTGCAGAGCAGGACGCCACAGACCCCTCAATACCCTTGGCTCCTCGGGGCGGGGTCGGGGGGAAGGCAGCAGCATGCTCTTTTTTTAATGAGTCTGTACTCATGGATGAGTACTGAGCCAAGAACCAGCCTCTTCCCCTTTAGGTCACTTCCAGTTTTATTTCTTGTGTATCTTATGCATCAGTCCCTATTACAAGCCATTTCCTCATCACACACGCCTACTCTGGATATAACCGTTTCCTTGCATTGCTTTGTGTAAGCTGTGTTTTCTCCTGCACGTCCCTCTCTTAGTCTGATTTTGAGCTCTTACGTGTCTGAAAGCAGGACTAATGGAAAGAAAATACTCTAGGACAACAGAGGGAAAATAAAATCCATATAATAGATAAGTTATGCTGCCAGTTGCAAGGAACAAACAAATCCACGCAATCAAGGGAATACAGCTCTGTAAGATGCTGTCTGTTTCCTGCTGCTAAACAATTTGGGGATGGGTTTTTATATCCCTTAGCAACCTAATGTTCCCGAAGTCAACAGGAATTTTGGCACAGCTAACTCCCGTTAATGAACTGTTTGCGATGCTTTAAAAAAAACTATACAGCCTGTCACTGAAAAAAATGCTTCTCTGATTAAAGTCATCTCAAGGAAAGGGTGGAAGTGAACTGCAATTAACCTCTTTCCTTCTGCTGTCCATCATGCTGTCAGCATGGAGCTGCGTTATTGTGCTACAGAGATTGCTTGTGGACGTTCCCTCCGTAGCACACGCTCAGCTCTCTGCAGCGTGGGCCATCTCAGCATCCATCTTAGGAAGGAGACTTTTATCCTGGTGGCCTAATGTTTTCTCTAACTCTGTTTTCACTTTAAGCTGACAGTCCCAAATTGCATTCTGTATACTCTGCAGGTTCCACTGGGTTCTCAGGAGAGCATCATCCAGTGTGAAAACACCATCGCGTATTCTTCGCACTTGTGTGCACACGGCAGATGATTTCAGCTCCAGACCAATCTCATGAACTATTTTTCGGAGGTACTGCTGAGTCTCATGCAAGCAATGGATTTCTAGAAGGACAGAGAGATTCCGTCAGAAGCAAAGCATTGGCACGAACTCAGACCTTGTCTGTAAATCCAGACATCATTATGCTGAAAGAACTGGTTTGGTAGAAGAGACTATTTAAGATACAGCACAGGTGGATTATGATTTTCTGGAATACTGCAGGGTGTCCTAGCCCCTCCCAAAGTGGATGTTTTAGAAAACAAACCTATAGATACAGGAGAGTAATGTAGAAATGTAGGTATTTCAAAGGGGATAAGAAAAGGTGCCTTTTTAATAAGACAAATAATTTGTGAGGAGTTAGGAGACTTGACTGCAGGAAAGCAAACCACACTTTAAAAAAAAAAAAACCACACCAAAACACTGAAAAGCGTTACACTGAAACATTGGGATAAGGAAGAATTTTGCCCCATAGGTATTCATTATGCAAATTTTATTGCCTCAGTCTTAGATCTGGAACTGGCAGGGAAAAACCTGGGATCTAGGCGCACAGCTGACTTGATTTACTACAGCAGCTTCAGTACTGTGAGGGTTCCAGATCTTGCCCTACCAAAAAACCTTTGCACCACCCTAAAGAGTTCATCTAAGGAGGAGATGCTTTTGTGACTCCGGAAACTACAAACCATTACATTTTCTGCAGGGACCACCAGTTACAAGTTGACACAAAGTTCCCACCAACTCATTTTGCCTTACATCGCCAATCAGAAACTGAAGTTTACCAACTTGTTTGCCATAATACATACTCAGACTTCCCCAGCAGTTTTTGTACCAGTCCTACCTAGCTGGAATTCTGGAAGTGCGAACTGGAGGCATCGGATTGCTGTGATTATTGGAGGGCTTTTTCCCATGGGGCGAATCAACCCTTTGACAGCCAGCTCGTATGCCTCTTGTGTTTTCATATCAATGTTAGAATGCCTGGAAAAAGAAAAAAGGGAGCAGCTCAGACGCTTAGTACTTCTCTTCAATGGGATTCAAGACATCTCCACCCCCAATAAAGCAGAGCTGCAATTTTTATTCTTAAAACTATGTGTCGAGTCTTCGCGTGTATTTTAATGCTATGATATGTGTACTGTCAGTAGCGTAGCACAGTTTGGGAGGGAGGTACTTGGTCACATCTACAAGACACTTTTGTAGATCCTAATGTAGCTAATAAGTCCTAAAATAGCTGGAGATTTCAGGATACAAGAAGGACACTTAACTGTAACCTCTCACCAGAGTACAGAGCACTCAGAGTAACTCTGTTCCCATCTAGCACTCCAACCTTTAAAGACTTGATTATGGCAAACAAAATCATCTCATTTGTTTTAAAGACCAGCAAATGGCAGTCAGATCAGGTCAGCTGCATTTCCCCACTGGATACGTACATCAGCAGGGCCTTATAATTTGTTCCTTGAATGACAGCGAGAATCCGTTCCAGCTTCTCCCTTGTGATATGATCTGCAAATATTAAGGCAGAAACAAAGTCTCAGTTATCCATCCAGAAACTGGAAGGAGACAGCAGTCTGAAATGTGCCATCAGGGTATTACTGTCCCTTTGGCAGGCAGTCACATGGAACTGGGCTGATGAGAACTGCCGAGAGGTGGCTTTAGCAGGGCAGAGTCACTGCTCCTGGCTGCACCGTGGTAACGCACAGAGCGACACAGCGCTGGACTACAAAGGGGAGAATCATTTTGCTTAATTGATTGCAAGATGTTGTCTCCAGTTTCTCTTATCGGGTGTTTGAAGAGTTTCATTCAATGAAAGCTTCTAACCGCTATCTCTAGGTGTGATTTACGGGGAGATCTGGGTCCCACCCAATCCAGCAGCAACCACTGTCACCAGGACTCATACTGGCTTCGTATATATTGTGGTTGTATTTAGAACAGGTGGACGATGATGTCAGGATCGCAGCTGGGCTGCACGTAAAAATAACGACTAGAAAGCAGGTAAGGCATATCTTTATCATTTGGTTAAACTCTTTACAGTTAGCATGCTGTTTGTTTGGTGTTCTGCTTTTGGTTGTGTTTGGTTTTTTTTAAAAAACACATCAATTCCGTTTCTTACCAAATGTGGTCTTCTCTACGAGCTTCCCTGTGTCTGAGAAGTCATCAGTGGCTTTACCGAACAGCCCACCAACAGTGTAAACCTTGAAGAAGGACAAAGAGTGCAATTTATCAAAGAAATACTCCAAGCAATTGAGTAACAATATTCTGCCGTGCAGCTGCTAGGAGTGCAGGCTACGGTGGTGTTGCACAGAAAGACAGCAGCGTCCTCTGCTCATATGGCTGTGTGTGGATGCTCAGGTGAAGGACAAAATTGTGGACCCTGAGAAGCTCTCAAAAGTGTTGGTGGGTTTGAGACTCTAAAGCAGAATCACCACCGCAAGGCCAGTCTGGGGCACCGGGGCAGGATTCAAGCATGAAGTTGCGCTCAGATGTTCTGGGGCCCTTCAGAGCCATCACCTACCTTGGTCAGGTGGCAGTTGTACAGATCAGTGAGCAGCTTGTTCCCGTGGCCTATGCCAAGTACTGAAACACAGAAGACAAGGAACCCGTTATTCAGCCACACGTAAAGTTACTGACGTGCACTGACACAGCGCCGCACACTCACGCTACTTTTCTTCCCCCCTAGACGTGGCCATCTCTCCTTAGAAGTCATGTCTGAGCAGTGCAATCAGACCCTCAAATTACCGCCAGTTGTTAAAACTACAATAAGCCTGTAACAAGGGTGCTTGGATTTCTCCAGAACTTTCCACCCGGGTACTTCAGAGCAAATGCTTAGCCATGCCGGCCACGGTGACGCCAGTTCAGGTGGTAGAGCAGAGACGGGGGGCTACGTGGCAGATCACTGATGGTGCCACGGGCAGGAGCTGGGCGTCTCACAGCAAAGCCCCGTGTGTGGTGGGTAAGGGATTGCTCCCATCTCCTGGCATTGCCAGGGTCTTGTTGGATCCTTTTTTTTGTGTTTTAGCATTTAGACTCCCAGCTGCCTTGTGAGACCTGGGGGTAGTGCCATGTAACGGCTGAGCGTTCACCGCTTCTTCCCCACGCGGAAACTCATCACCTCGCTGCCAGTGGGACACGGTGCCGCTCTGGGATGAGACCCACCGAAGACTCCTGAGGCCTTCACGTCCAGCCGGTGACCCGCTCCGATCTTCAGCTGCCTGAACCGCGGACCTCGCACTGCAATAGAGACAATGTCGGGGCTGGTCCACAGCACCGGCCCAGGGCTCCCACCACCCTGGGGGTCCCATCGTCCCCAGGGGTCCCACTGCTCGGGAGGACTCCCACCACCCCCGGAGGTCCCATCGCCCCCGGGGGTCCCACCACTCGGGGGGGCTCCCACCACCCCCGGAGGTCTCACCGTCCCCGAGAGTCCCATCGCCCTCGGGGTCCCACCGTCCCCCCCAGGCCGAGGCCCCGCGGCGGCCCTTACCGAGGGGGTGGTCGGCCAGCACCGGCACCCTGGCGGCCACCAGCCCGGTGGCCCCACCGTCGTCCCCGGCCGGCGCGGGCAGGAATCGGACGTGCTGCCTCGGGGCGCGCCCCGGCGCCGCGTTCAGCTCTGCAAGAGAAGCGGGGAGGGGGGGCGGTCAGGGGCGGCCGGCAGCCCCCCGGGAGGCGACGGGGACGGGGATGCCGCCGCGCTCACCGCGCAGCAGCCGCGTCTCCACCGCCTCACGGACGCGGCTCCACGCCACCCCCGCCGGCTTGTAGACGGCGAAGAGCCCTCCCGGCACCGCCGCCATGCCGCGCCGCCCGCTCCGCCCCGCTCCGCTCCGCCGGCCGCTTCCGGGGCAGGCGGCGGCGGCGGCGGCGGCAGGGGCAGGGGGGCGGCGCGATGCTGCTGCTGCTGCTGCGGCGTGCGGCGCGGGCGGGGGTCCCGCTGCTGCGGGCGGGTCCCGGTTCCCCAGGCAAGTGCCTTGTCCCCGTCTCCGTCCCCTGCCCCGTCCCCCGCGGGCAACCCCAAGGGCGTCCGGGCGGTGCCCGCCCCGTTTCGGTGGCCCGCGGGCGCTGGGGACAGGCCGGGCCGGTTCCTCACCCCCCAATCCCCGCAGGCAGAGCCTGGCTGAGCCGCGGCGAGCCGTGGGCACGGGATGGACGCAGCGGGGAGGAAGAGGAGGAGGAGGAGGAGGAGGAGGAAGGGTGCTCCCAGCTGTACCCCGGGCACATCCCCACCAGCCCGCTGCAGAAGGCGCTGCTGGCTGCCGGCTCGGCGGTTATGGCTCTCTCTGACCCCTACAGACACGGTAAGCCGAGCGAGAGGAGCTTGTTCCACCCAAGGTTCTCATTAACGTCCAGCAAATCCTGCCCCGTGTCTCCTGGGGGTTTCTCAGGGGACTTCATTTCTCCTTCTCTTGGGTCATGGGACAAGTGCAGGGCTGAGAGCTGGCCTAGAGCAGGAGACTGTGGAAGAGAGGGGGTGAGGAGCCCCAAACACCCCTCAGTGATCTCCTCCTGACCCTCTTTGATGCCACCCAGCCCCATCGCATTCCTCCTTGGCCCCCCAGGCCTCACGCCTGCTCCTACATCCCTCCCTGCAAGTGACACCAGAGCAGAGCAGCCCCAGGGCTGAAGGTCCATGGTTTGCGGGGGCCTTGCTTTGCCACAGGCTTCCTGCCTGCTCCTGGCCAAGGGGGTCGTTGCCGCATTTCCTCGCCTGCCAACTGAGGACAGCTGGGTCTTGCAAAAACCACTCTTGGGTCATTCTTTGGTCTCTCTTTCAGACATGGTGGCAGTCCTCGGGGAGACCACGGGCTGCCTTGCCCTGCCCAACCTGCGAGACAAGATGAAACACCACCCTGAAGGTTACCGCATCCTCCAGTGCGTCCCTCCGCATCCCTCCCTCCCTCGCCGTGTGGTTTGTGGTGGGGAGGGAGACATGAGGCCAAGCACATTCCTTGGGCCTCATGAAGGAAGAACCTTGTGTTCCCCGGCTTGAAAGCAGCACAGGCATTTTGTTAGCCCCAACCCTCCAGGTTGTTTATTTTACTTTATTTTTAATGATCACAGGAGTCCTGTGGCAAGTCTAAGAGCAAAAGCACAGCAGCCACTGGGCCCAGCCCTATTTCAAGCGCGGCTGTCTGTCTGTCCTGCTTCGCTGCTGGAACTGGCAAGTGCCAACGCAAGGAGATGCAGCAGCAGGCTCAGGGGAGAAATCCGTGGATGTGGTGGGTTTGCATTGCTCCTCAGCAGCGATGCAAACCCACCACGTCCACGGATTTCTCCCATGCACCTGCTGCATCTCCTTGCGTTGGGGACTTGGTCTCCACTGGTCTGCCTCCTCCTTAGACACCTCCGTAGTTTCTTTCTTGGGGCCCGCAGCATCTCCCCAAGCTGTGAAATGAGGCCACTTCTCTTGTCTTGCTTGTGAAGACTTGATCACTTTTGCTTCCATGTCTGCAGGGACTTGTTGAGAGCAGCAAGGCTGAGGACCAGGAGAAACTTCATGAGTCTCTTATTAACCAAGATCTTACTGCTTATTTGCTTGCCTTCTCCCTGCTCCTCATGGCGTGTCACGCCTGCTGCTTGTGTATTGTTTGGGCTGTACCACGAAGAGGCTGGGGAAAAGCTGCTTTTTGCTGTATGTTTGTGCAGAGCAGCCTGATCCTGGCTCCAGACGCTGACCTGGCAAAGCACAGGGAGCACCAGGATGGGGCTGAGCCCCAGAGGAACTGCCCAGGGAGAGGGGACAGCAAAGGCACCGAGGGCTGGGGAGAGACGTCCCCACCTGCTCCTTGCCCTGTGGTATTGCAGGGATTTGCAGTGGTCCGATTCGTGCACACAAGTGGGGGTTTTTTAATGCTCCAAGCTGCTGAGGTCCCTTTGACACCAAATACACAAGGAAGCATCTGCAGCCAGGGTAAAGCTGGCGCGAGTCCTGCTTATCTCCCTGGCACCTCCACTGCAGGGCTTTTATCATGGGAAGAATTTATCCCGTGCATGGAAATAAAAGGGCTTTTGTTTAGTTCCAGGGCTGTGGGGCACTCGTTTGCCAACAACCTAGAGAGGAGACCTTTCCGTGCATGGCTGCCACGTGGCTGGTGGTGAAAGCCTGAGCAGGAGAGAAATTAAACCTCTGTTTAGAACAAGTTCCCTCCCCTTTTTAGGGTTGTTCCTTTGAAGCTCTGGCTGCTTTGCAGGGATGCTAAAGAGCTGTGCACCCCCAGGGCCGGCTGATGTTGGGGGCTGTGCCTGGCCAGCAGCCTGCACGGCAGCACTTCGGCGCAGAGGACACCGGTGTTTTTCCAACCAGAGTTTTACAGGAGTGCAAGATGAGAGGTCTTTTATTGCCAAGGCTTCTGGTGGATCCTTTAAGCAATTTGTGTCCCAGCCTCAGCAACAGAAATAAGGATGGTGCTATCCCTGCAGCGAGCAGTCAGGATCCGTGCAAGGAAAACGCCTGGGAAGGGCAGAGGCAGGGGATGGGGGTTTCCAGGGGCTCCTTTTCTCCGGGACCCCCCAGCTGCAGATTTCCCTGGGAGATTCACTGACCTGTGTTTCGCTTTCAGGGAACGGCCTCGCATCCGTCTCTCCACCCTGGACATGGCCAGGCTGCAGGGGCTGCCGGACGGCACGCTGGGCCGAGAGTACGTCCGGTTCTTGGAGGATAACGTGAGTGTGAGGTTTCTCATGGTGCAAAGGGCTGTAGTTGTTCCCTGTGCCGGAAGCATGGATGCACTTTAGAGGGAGATTGGAGCCATGGAGAAACCTATGGGGAGCCGTCTAAGAATGAGTGGGAGTCAGGGGGATGGGATGAGACGCTGGGTGTTGGATGATGCTGGATTTGTCACCAGTGCTGTGCAGTCCCTGGTTTTCGTCTATGTAAATGACACCGGCCCCCATCATTGGGCCTGGGAAATGTGCTGATGGAGGGGACCACATACTGCTGTGCATTAAAGAATGAGACCAGAAACTTGAGTTTTGGAGGAGACTGAATTGAGCCTCTTTGGATTTGCAGAAGGTTTCTCCGGACACCCGTATGCCACCGAAGTTTGTTGATGATGAAGAGCTGGCGTACGTGATCCAGCGGTACCGGGAAGTCCACGACCTGATGCACACGCTCCTGGGCATGCCAACCAACATGCTGGGTGAGCCGCAGCGGGCTCAGAGGGCTGCGCTGCCAAACCCCACTGATGGTGCTTGGCCATCTCTCCCAGGAATAGAGCGGGCTGGGCTGGTTGGGCTTCCCGATCCTCAGCTCGGCGAGGTGTGTGGGGAGGTTTGCATCATCACTGTCCTGTATCGCTGGCTCTGTGGTGACCGAAAGCCTGCAGGATGTCACCTTTCCCCGCTGGGAGATGCTCTGCCGGAGCCCTGGGTGCAGGCACCACTGGGCGGGTGGGTGGGTGGATGTTTGCTGCCTGGCAGGGAGGGTGGCACCGAGAGAGGGATGTGTCGCAAGCTCTGAGAGAAGGCAGAAGTGGGGGGTTCCTGGTTGCTCCTTATCTCCATGTCTGTGTCCTTTGCCCTCATTTTGGGTCTGACTCAATAGCAAGTCGCAAGTCGAGCCTTGCTGGTGAGCCTGCGGGAACCGGCATGTCAGGTCTCCTACGCAGGCTTTGGCTGAGCCCTGGCGGCATTTGTAGAAGGTCTGTCCCATGCTGAGAGATGGGAAGAGCCGGGCGGGGGATCAGGCTTCGGCAGTTGCATTGCTAAAGATCTGCAGGGAGCTGGCCTGCCTGGGAGGTGTTTCCCAAGCTTGGGGGCATCACCTGTGGGGTGCTGCTTCCCTGGGCTGTCCCTCTCGGGTGGCTGGTGCACGATGAGGCTTGTCCTGGCACAGGCTGAGGCCACGGCTGGACTTGAGAAGCATTTCCGAGTCCTGCCATGGAGGCGGAGGGGACGGGTGCCTAGCTGTCCTCGGGAAGGGGCCGATCGTGCAGCCCACCTTGCGGGACTGCGTGGTCCTGGCTAGCCCTCGACCCGGGCACCCTGCCTGCTCACAGCCTCCCTGCTCCCTCCCAGGCGAGGTCGTGGTGAAGTGGTTCGAAGCCGTCCAGACGGGGCTGCCCATGTGTGTCCTGGGAGCAGCGTTCGGCCCCGTCCGTCTCAGCGCACGGTAGGCACTGGCACCGGCCGATGAAGAGAGTCTCTGCCCTGGGGATGCGCCAGCCTTGGTGATGCTTGGTAGGGTCCTCTGGGGACAAAGAGGGGACACTGCTAGTTTGCAGGAGGGAGTTAGTCAGGGATCCCTCACGTGAACCTGCTGCTCTGTCCTCACGGCCCAGGGAAGTGGTGACAGTGGAAGGCATGGCTTTGCCTGGTCACTGAAGCAGAATCTGATGCTTCATCTGCTTCCAGGACTGAATCTCCTGTGCCAGGCAGGAGGAGCAATGTCCATGTTGAGGGCCAGCAGGACCCTCACCATGCTGGTGGCCAGCCATTCCCTGCCCCAGCACATCTGCTTTGGTGGCCCAGCATGGTTTGGGGATTGCAGAACCTCAGTTCTGGTCTTGGGTTTGCTGCTGACCATAGCCTTCCCAGCAGACTGTCCTCTTCTGTGCCTCAGTTTCCCCTGTGAGATAGGCAGGAGGGATGCTAGAAGGGTGAAGGGGTACATGGGACATGTGGGTTTGGCATCTGCTTGCAATGGGGACTTGGAGAAGTAAATCGAAAACAAAACATGGAAATCAAAACTGTCACCGTCTGTGTCTTTTGTTCCAGAAAGCTGCAGGTCCTGGCCACTGAGCTGGTTCCCTGGGCGATTCGGAGCGGGCGCAATGCCAGCTGTATCCTGAATGTCTACTATGAGCAGCGCTGGGAGCAGCCGGTGGAGTCCCTGCGGGAGGAGATCGGCATCTTCCCTCCCCCGGCCGTTCGAGTGTGAGAGCTCAAGTACTGGGAGGGGACAGGGGGTCCCCGCTGGCAGCCGTCCCCTGCCTCGTGCAGCATGGCTCTGCCACCAGCCGCCACGGACCTGGGGGCTGAGTTTTCTCGTGCCAAGAGCTGGCACCCTCCTGTTGGTAGAGGCCAAGTGGCACCTCCGTGTGCTGTGACAAAACTTGGCCTTTTTTGCTGTTTGTGATTCAGTGGAGGGATGGCAAGACCTGCCATGCCTTTGCCAGCTGCGTCTGGCTGTTCAGGTCCCCCCAGCAACAATGCTCCAGTACTGATGCTCCAAAATGCTGGGATGGGTGGGAGCAGAGCTGGTTTGCAACACACTGCAGCAAACCACCGACTTGGGCTTCTGCAGCTCTTGGGCTGTGTAGGTAAATTCTTCCTCCCACCCTCCCCGAGAAGATCGAGGCTTAAAGTCTTGGGGCCACCCTGGACTGGAGCTAAACCGGTGATTTGATTTACAGAGCAGCCCAGGGGCAGGTTTGGTGTGTGCAACAGTGAAATCCCATCTCATACTGGTTCCTAACTGGTCTCTTGATGGGTCACATGGGATGTGTCTCACGCCTTGGAGACCAGGCAGTGTGTGATTGCATGCCTACGGGAGCAGGCAGGGAAATACCTCTGGATATTATCCCTGCTGGATCAGCTCTTTGAGAGCCGATCCCAGGCTGCTGTGTCTCCCTGTAGTCCCTCCCCATCAAAAATGTGGAAATCCACGTGATTGCACCGGGTTTTCAATAGGAATCCTCCCCTCCTTGGGCAACAAAATGATGTGACTGGGAATAAGGGGCTGAATCCTGGGAGCCCAGAAACTGCGGCTGCTTGCACTGTCTGATTGCTGTCTGAGTTAATTAAACAGGGCTCCAGACTGCCCGTGGCTGGAGTGCAGAGCTGTCAGGTGCCAGGGCACGGAGCCGTGAGGCCAGGGGGTCTTTGTATGTGTGGGTTTGCTGTTGAAATTCCTTCTTGCTTAATAAAATCCATGGTGGAGCATGTGGTTCGTTATCCCTCATCCTTCCGAGGGGGAGGTCTGATGTGAAACCCCATCCCTTTTTGGCTCCAGTGGGGTCTGTTGTTCTTTGTCTGGCAGTAGCTGGCAGGGTATGTGCGGGGCCACGCACCCCCGGGGACCAGAACACAGAGTGGACTGCGGAGCCACATCTTTCCAGCTGGGATTTGGGGGTGCTGGGCTGTTGAGCAGCTCCTTGTGGTCATTGCACAAAAGCCTGCACAGGGGAAGAATGGGGTGCGGGGCAGGAGGGGGGCAAGGCTGGGGGCTTCCTAAAGCAATCCTGGTTCCTGGGGGAGGGAGGGGGTGCTCTGACTGGGGTCCTTTGGTGGTCCCAGGGGGAAGTTGTGCAGCCAGGGGACATGGCATTGCCCCGCTATGAGCTTCACCAGCCCCATCCCAGTCTTCTGTAGGATGCTGGAGTGGATGGGAAGGAGCAGGGGTTGACGGTGCAACTGGGGGTCAGAGTTGTTCCATCCCAGGAGGCTGAGCAGGGTTGAAATTCCTGGGTTTTGGGCTACATTCAAGAGCAGACACCAGAGCAGAGGGACTGCCTTCCTTCCAGCTTCCCCTGACCCCCTGCTTGCAACTTCTCCCTCCATCCCCCCACCAGCCAGACTGCAGGTTTTTCTCCCAAACCAGGCTCATGCCTCCCCTTGGCCTCCAGAGTTATTTCGAGCAGATAATAAAGAGTATCGTATAAATACATCCTTCACCTGCCAGTAAAACACACAGAGTGGGGTTGTGCTGTTGCCCTGGTCGAGATGAAAGAAGTGTTTGGCCCTAAAATGACCCAGAAATGGGCTTTTCTGCATTGGAAACATGTCAGAGCTTTGGGGTGGTTAAACTGAAGGGCAGCAAAGATTCACCGCTTCCAGAAGCCGTGAGCAGCAGTCAAGGAAATGTGGGAAATGATGGTCGTGAGAGAGGGTTTTGCTGCACTTTGGGTTATTTAGCGCGGCCGTGCAGTGCTCGGGGTGCTGGTGGCGGTTGTGCCGCCTTTGCGCAGCCACATGTTGCTTGGCGGGTTGGTACCAGCGCTACAGAAACAGCACGTAATGTAATTTTAAACTGAATCTGCTCAGCCTAATGGCCACCGCGGCTCCTGTTCGCCACAGCTGTCACTTGTCGAGTCTGCGAGAAGGAAGGCAGCGGCGGCAGAGGGGGGTGAGCGGGGCTGATTTTGGCAGGTCAGATGCAAATCATGCAAAAATGCATATTTTTTTTTTCTGGGACATATTCGCTGTGGACAACTGGCAGCTCCACCACCGCTGCGCCCGTGCCGCTGGGGATGCGATAACAATAAGTTATAGTTATAATATATAACTTATAATATAACTGAGATAGGTGATGCTGCTCCCAAACGGTGCACGTTTATTAACCCCCGGGAGGGGCCGTGTCCCGGAGCTCTTCTCCCCACGTGGATCCGCCCCCAGTACCCGCACTGCACCCGCCCCGCTCCGAAAACCGGTGTCCCCCCCTGCAGCGTACGGAGGACCACCGGGCTCCCGGGCGGCGGCAGCGGCCGGGGGTGCTGGCTCCCCCCGGCCCGTTGCCGTCGCGGATACCCAGAGAAGAACGGCCGCGCCCCGGCGGCAAAATACGACTCTGGTGGGACTCGAACCCACAACCTTTGAATGACTCCCGTCACACAGCGCTAGAAGTCCAATGCGCTATCCATTGCGCCACAGAGCCCTCGCTTTGCCCCGCCGCCCTCACCGCCTCTTCCCGCCGCGCCGCCCCGCGCCCCGCCCCACCCCGCCGTTGCCCGGGACCGCACCCGCCGCCGCGGGGCCGGACCGGTGGCGCCGGGCGGGACTACAACTCCCGGCGGGCCGCGCTGTGCCCGCCCCGCCCCGTGCCGCAGCGGCGGGCGGGCCCCGCTCCCGCTCCCGGTGCAGGTGGCCGGGCCGCAGCGGACGCGCCGGAGCCCGGTAAGAGCGCGGCACCGTTCTTCCTCTTCCGTGACCTCCCGCCGCGGCTCTGCTCCGCCGCGGCGGCCACGCTGCCTCCCCGCGGGCGGCCGGGCGGGGCCGCCGTGGCCCACGATCTCCTCGGGAGGCGCCGCGGCCCTGCGGGCGGTACCGGGGCTCCTGAGCCCCCCGGTCTCCTCATGCGGTACCGGGGTTCCTCAACCTCCTGGTCCCCTCATGAGGTACCGGAGTCCCTCAGCCTCCCCGATCTCCTCATGAGGCGCCGCAGCTCTCCTTCTCAGCGGGCTGCGGGGCTCCCCCCGCGGATACCGGCTCTCCCTGGGCGGTTGCTGGGCCTGGCCGGGGTTAGGGGAGGAGGGTCCCGGCTGCAGCGCCGGTGTGAGGCCCTCATGGGCTTCCCGGTCTTTCTGCCCCCTCATATGGGGCTGGGGCTGTGCTGCTCGCCCTCCCTGCTGGGGATGAGCCCGCCGGCCCCGGGGAAGGACGGGGAGGGTGAAACGGGGGACCCCGGCGGGCTCATCCTTGTCACCCTGCCCAGGACCGAGGGGGGGGGGGACGGGGACGGGACAGGTGCCTCCCCAGCTGCTCGTGGTGGAGAGATGCCTCTGGGGGTCTCCCCACCCCTGGTGCTTGACCATTAGTGCTGGGGCTTCTTGGAGCCCGGTCACCTGCCTGTCATTCCCCGCTGTGATCTGCTCCCCAGGCTGGTCCTTCTCCCCAGCTCTCCTCGGGTCTCTGTGCCCCCAGGTGATGGATCCCTGCGGTTTGCCTTCATGCCCGCTGGCTGTGGAGCTACAGGCAGGTCTTAATTTTCGCTGTGCTGATGCAGCTAGACAAGACCTGAATCCTTAACGGCAGGGCTGGAGGTCTCTGGCAGTAAGGCACCGGTTATCTCTCGGTAATCTCTCACTGGTGTGTGGCAGAGATGCCAGCAGGGGATAACAGGGGCCTGTCTGGGCCCGTCTTGCCTTCAAGTGGGAGATTAAGCACCTTGCTGCCCACACAGAGCGTGGCTCCCCCACCGCTGGCTCTCCATGTCTGGCTGTTTGATGTGAGTGTGTAATGAAGGGCTCAGGTGTTGGTCAAGGCACCGTAGTTTGATGGTGCTCTAAGAGCTGCCCTGTTTAACTGCAGAGAGGGGCTCCTAGGCAGAAATGCAGTGGGTCCTGCCCTGCTAAAAGGGTGAGGAACTGTGTTGTGGGACCTCAGGCCTGGGAGGTGCTCAGTGGAGAGAGCTCAGAGGCCACTGGCACTAGTGGGGATCTCTGGGCAGTGGCTCCGGACAGGGGGATGTCCCCAGGCCCCCACCTGGGAGTGGCATCCTGAGCGCTGGTGCATCCCTGCCTGCTGCTGGTGGCACAGCTCGAAGGTGAGACAGCCTGCATGACATGCCAGGGCACGGTGACCGCATGGTGCTGCCTTGGCTCTCACCCTGCCAGCATCTTGTACCAAATCTGCAGAGGCTCCCCGGACCTGGGGGAGCTGCACTGAACAGAGGGAAAGCTGCAAGCATGGCTCCTGGCCCCACGAGCTGTGGCAGAGCCCACCCAGGGCTGCCAGCTTTAAAGTAGTGAATCCAAGAGGGAAAGGGAAATGCCATGAGTGTTTCCTTCCTCTTCGGCCTGCGTCCATGCCAGGAAGGACCAGTTTTATCTAGGAGCCCTTGAGCTGCGAGGGTCACATCACTGTCACTTTCTTCTGCCCGATGCTGTTTCCCAAAAAGAGCCTTTGCTAGATCACAGTCCCCTGCACATCTTGGAGGCACCTGGGGTGTGTTTGGGATGGGGACAGAGGTGCTGGTTTTGGGGGACAAGTACCAGAGACTGAGTTGCCATCCACAGGGCATGGGGTGGGGGGCTGGGCGCTCCTGGCAGCAGTAACAGCTCTTGTTCTGCCTGCTCCAGCCTGGCGAGGGCATGCCTGCGCCTGGCCTCGTCCCTGACCTGCTCTGGCAGTGACTCCAGCAGAGCCAGGCCAGGAAACAGCCTGCCGACACGAGGGTTTGCAAACACGAGCAGAGCTCAAAGGACTGAGTTTCCTGTCCCTGTTCCTGTCTGAGCTGTGTCAGGGAGCATGTGAAGCTGCGCTCTCCCACCAGCCATGCTGGCTGTCCTCATGCCAGGCGTGCAGGAGAGCTGGTGCTGGGGGCCTGGGAGACCTGGGTTATGGAGACAGAGTGTTCCTTGGGGTACGGAGGAATTTGGAGCTGGGCTTTGCCAGGCTTAAGGTGAGGGGCTGAGCCATCCCTGTCTGTCATCGCCCTGGTGCCTGCCAAACATCTGTACAGGGTCTTCTGCCGTGACTCTGCTCCCACATCTGTCAAGTGACTTTATCCTGCATCTCATGCTGCTGGGGTGCAGCTGTGCCCCTGGCTGGTGTGCAGGATGCGGCTCTCCAGGTGGGAATGGCCAGGCTCTCAACTGGCACTAAGCAGTTCTGTGCTGGCAGCTTAATTGGAGGCCATCTCCAAGGTCCAATAAAGCTACATTTGTGGGAGCTCTGGGCTGCTGGGTTACATCCTCGCTGCCAGGAGGAGTGATGACTCAGGGACCTCATCCAGGAAATTCGGGGCTGCTAACGCATCCCCCGCTCATGGGTTTATTGTCGCTGAGTCCAGTGTGTGTGGGTTGATGACCGTGGTTTCTCTCTCTCTGCAGGCCACGATGCTGCGTCTGGCTGCTTTTGCAGCACTGCTGCTGTTCTTCAGGGTCAGTCTGGGGCTGTCCTGGGCCCAGGCCATCCCCGCTCTCTTCATCTTCTACCTGGGATCTGGCGGATGGGACTTCTTCCTCATATTCATCAAGACGATACGAAGGGACATCACGTAGGTGTCCTGGCTGGGATGGCCCGACCATCCACCCTCCCCCTGGCCCACTGCTCTGCCCTGGTGTGTGTGAGCACAGCCCCCAGCTCCTTGCACAGCCCTGAGTTTCTACTGGCACCCGGCCCAGCTGGAAGGAGATCTCCCTCTGCCGCGCCCGGGCGGCTCCAAACTCTCGGGCAAAGTTTTCACAGGATAGATTTCAGCTGAGCTCTGAAGTCTAGTGACTGTCCTTGTACTTCACCCTGTCCCTAAAGCTACTGGCGTGGCACCAGGTGCCTGTGCGGGGTCAGTTCTGAGTTGGTACCAGGCTGTGCCAGCTCCTGGCAAGGATTTGTGGGGCGGGAGCAGTGGCACCTCTTGGAGAGCACCTGAGGCTCAAAGATGCCCCTTTGATCAGGGGACATCCCTGTCTGCAGCCTTCCAAAACACATCTCTCCCTGACCTCCATCCGTTCCTAGCTATAAGCATCTTTGCAGAGGACCTCTGCCTATGTCCACACGGCCCAGGGGAGCACCCAGAGCTGCTGTTGACCTAGAGTAGGGCCTGGAGCCATGCTGGGCTATTGCAGCTCCTAGCAAGATCCTTGTGCTGTGCTGGCTTTGCTGGAGAAAGTGGTTTTGCAGGTGTCACTGAGCAGCCACCCTCTTGCTCCCCTTCCTTTGGCAGCACGGGGCTGGTCCTGTTGCGGGTGAAGTGGCAGGTATGGAGGCACGTGAGGGAGAAGAACACAATCGCCAAAATCTTCCAGAAGACCGCAAGCAAGTATCCAGAGAAGACGGCGCTGATCTTCCAAGGCACCGGCGAGAGCTGGACCTTCCGGCAGCTGGATGAGTACTCCAACCGGGTGGCCAATTTTTTCCATGGCCAAGGCTTCCGCTCTGGTGACGTGGTTGCTCTTTTCATGGAGTCCCGCAATCAGTACGTGGGACTGTGGCTCGGCTTGGCCAAGATCGGGGTGGAGACTGCCCTTGTGAATTCCCACCTGCGCATGGAGGCCTTGCTACACTGCATCACCATCTCCAACTCCAAGGCTGTGGTTTTTGGGGTGGAGATGATGGAAGGTGAGGGGCAGGCAGATGAATCAGGGGTGCTCTGGACTCAGGGGGGAGGAGAGAGAGGGGGAGGGGGGCACATGTCTATGGATTTAGTGCTCCTTCTCTGCCCACCACAGAGGAGAGACCTGGAAGACAGTGGACAGGTTCATTACCCAGGAATTGGATCTGTTGGTTTTTTTTTTTCTTGTTGGTCTCTTTGGCCACTGGGCAGGATCTGCAGTTCAGTGCTGTCTGGCTCCCAAGCAGGCCAGCTTGGGTGTGAGGATCCTTCCTTGTGCCTCTTGGGTCCATCCCCTTTGCAGAGCCCTGGGCTGGGCTGGGCCTGCCCCACTGCACAGGATAAACCACCCCTTGCTCTCCGTGGCTGTTAGCCACATCCCTGCAGCACCTCAGCTCCAGCTCCTCATGTGTTTCAGCCCACACCTCTGAGGTTGATGGTGTCAACAGACCTCTTGGCACCAAAGAGGTTTTGGCTGGGGAGAGGTGGAGAACAGGATCTTCTGGTCCCTGAATAGGCCTGGGCTGTGGCCCCAGAATCTGTTAATCATGGGAAAAACATCTGCCTGGGATGGTTGTCAGCCCTCTGCCAAGCACAGTCAGGGTACTGCTACCTGGGGCAGTGTCTTCCTGGAAAGGGAGGGGGTCTCTGTACTGTAATCACCCTGAGGTCTTTCTCCACCTCTCCTTTTTACCTTCTCAGCAATGCAGGAAGTGCAGCCCTCCCTGGAGAAATCTATCCATCTCTTCTGGTCTGGGGAAGGAAGCCCCGAGTCTGTGCTTCCTGATGCAAAACACCTGGACCCCCTCCTGCAGATGGCCCAGCGGCACCAGCCAACCCCCCCTGATAAGGGATTTCTTGGTACGTGGTCAGCTCTTAGGGGCCAAACTCATGGTGGTTTCTGTGGATCAGCCGATTACAACACTGGCAAGAATGTCTGCTCAGGATGACAATGGCAGACGTCTGCAGCAGGGCCTGGGGTGTTTGGGATGGGTATTACTCCGGTGTCTGAAGCCTGGCCCTGTGTGAAGTAGTAGTCTGTTGTGCCCTCCATGTGTCCAACAGACCTGATCTGACCAGGGTGAAGCCAGCATGTTCTTAGTGCTGTCACATAACAAAGTTTTGTCTCAACCGGCACGAGCAGAGTGTATAAATTTGACTTGTCCCCCTCTCCCAGTTCAGCCAGTGCCTGGATTGGGTATGTAACCTTGTCTCCTCATTGCTCTCCAGATAAACTCTTCTATATCTACACCTCTGGCACGACAGGGCTGCCCAAAGCTGCCATTGTGGTGAACTGCCGGTAAGGCCATGGGCAAGGACTCAGGGGAGAAAAGAGCACAGCGCCTCTGGACCTGCTGCTGACATGTCCCTTTACCCTCCCACCCCAGGTACTTCCGCATGTCCAGCTTAGTTTTTTACGGTTTTCGCATGAGGCCTGACGATGTGATGTACGACTGTCTCCCGCTCTACCATGCTGCAGGTAACGTGTCCCATACAGAGCCCTGCATGCTGGGACTGTCTCTTCCCCTCAGCCAAGCCCAGGGCTCAGGCTGGAGGCTGGTGCAGCAGTGATCTCCATGTCAGGGAGGAGCTGGCTGCTGCTGGTAGTGTCTGACTGAGGCTTTCTGCTTTTACCCTGGGAGCCAAAAATCGATCTGGCTGACCTTTGGAGTGGGGAGTGTGTGTGGGGGGGGTGTTATCCCAGGTCCTAGCCTGGCTTTGGAATAGCTGTAGCTTATTGCTGTTCCATGTGGAAAGTTGGGGGGAAAGGAAAGCAGTGCCCACCTGGCTGGCAGAGACATGCTGGGATGTCTAGGTGCAAAGTTCTGTCCCAGATCACGCTGCCAAGTGTCTCCTCCCTGGGTCCCCTGTGGTCCTGGGGGCTTTGGCTAGGTGAACGCCCATTTGCAGTGAGCCAGCTTGTGGCCTCCACCTTGCTCTGCCAGGCTTCTCCCTGAGCGGGCTGGGCTGGAGGTATCTGGGGACTGAGGGCTCCCCTGGCTGCCTCTCCGCAGGGAACATCGTGGGGGTCGGGCAGTGCCTGCTGCAGGGCATGACGATTGTCATCCGCAAGAAGTTCTCGGCCTCGCACTTTTGGGAGGACTGCGTGAAATACAACTGCACGGTGAGGCCATGAGGCAAGGGGCCAGCCAAGTCTGGGGAGTAGAGACTGGGGATCTGTGCTGTGCTGGGGAGAGCCCAGCCACTGGAAGAGGGGGAGGCCTGGGCCGGTTCTGCCTGTCCATCCCAAACCATCTTCCAAGGTGGTGGGGCTGTGTCCTTCCCACCTGGGGTGGTAACTCCACATGTCCAAACCCTTCCCATGCTCCAGCATTATCCAGGACGTCTCGGGTAGGTTTCACAGACTGGAGGAGTGGGTTAACCAGGGAGGGACAGGCACTAGATGAGCTAGTAGGAGTCCTGGGTTTTACCACAGCCTCTTTAGGTGACTTTGGGTGTATTGTGCCATTCCTACCTGCCCTGAAGAAACCCCAAACACCCCAGGACCTGGTGGAGGGATCCTAGTGAGTCTTTCCTCTCTGTCTCTCCCAGATTGTGCAGTACATCGGGGAGATCTGCCGCTACCTGCTGAACCAGCCGTACCAGGAGGTGGAGCGGCAGCACCGGGTGCGCATGGCGCTGGGCAACGGGCTGCGTGCCTCCATCTGGCGGGAGTTCATGGCCCGCTTTGGCATCGCCCAGGTGGCTGAGTTCTACGGGGCCACCGAGTGCAACTGCAGCCTGGGAAACTTTGACAACAACGTAAGGCCCCACCATCCTCCCCATGTCCCAGAAGGTACCTTCTGGCTTGGGCAGGGTTGGAAACCCAGACAGGCTGTTTGCTTCTGGTTTCTTGCTCCAAGAGGCTTGGCGTGGGTCGCCATCCACCCGGAGGGGTTTTGGCTGTTGTGTGGTGCCAGCTCTCTGGTATCCTAGATGTGCATGGGCAGCAGGCTCAGGGTGGGAGAAGTGTCCCTGCTACCCCAGGCTCCGAGCTCTTTCTGTCCTAGGTTGGGTCGTGTGGCTTCAACAGCAGGATCCTACCAGGTGTGTACCCCATTGGCTTGGTGAGGGTGGATGAAGACACCATGGAGCTGATCCGGGGGCCGGATGGTGTCTGTATCCGCTGCAAACCAGGTGAGGGCAACCACAGGGATAAGTCTTCTCAGCCCTGTGCAAGTCTTTCCCAATACTTCAAGATAATTTACCTAGGTTTGAGTCTCTGCTCACTTAAACACCACTAACTCCATTAGACACCCATTTTGCTTGGGTGCGAGTGGTTGCCTCCTCCCTTCATCTCCTCTTTTCTCCCTGCAGGGGAGCCGGGGCAGCTGGTGGGCCGCATTGTCAAGAGCAACCCCTTGCAGCACTTTGATGGCTACCTGAATCAGTCAGCCACCAACAAGAAAATTGCCAGGGATGTGTTTACAAAAGGGGATGCTGCCTATCTCACAGGTGAGGCAAGCAGAACCCTTCCGTCTGGTGAGAGCGGACGAGAAGGGTACCTGTGTGGGCATGGGGGCTGTTCCAGGCTAGTGGCACTGCCCTGAGATGCTCCAGGGTTACTCCTAGCCCCTCTGACTCCTCATTTTTTGCCTATTCCTTACTTTCCTGTAGGGGATGTCCTAGTGATGGACAAATACGGCTACATGTATTTCCGGGACCGTACTGGGGACACGTTCCGCTGGAAGGGGGAGAACGTCTCCACCACAGAGGTGGAGGGAACGCTGAGCCGCATCCTCAACCTGACAGACGTGGTGGTTTATGGGGTGGAGATCCCAGGTAGCTGAGAGGGAAGAGAATGATCAGGGAAGGCAGGCGGGCCTCCAGCAATTGAATTTGAGCGTGTCCTGCATGTCCAGTTCGATGTCCTTTTGCAAGAGGCTGGACCAAGGCTCCCCATAGGCAAGCTGGGAAGAGGCCACTGGGGATGTGCCTAGTGGGAACCAGAATGTTCCCTCCTTCCCTCAAGTTTTGGTCTGATTCTGGCTGGTTTGGAAGGACCCTGTGTCCTTTCTGGACAGGCTGCAAGTGCCTCCTCTAGGAGGAGGCAACCATGACCGCAGGGTGTCGCTGGTAGCCTTAGCTGTAGGGTGGTGACACAGCTAGTGACACAGCTGGACGCACCATCCGTTCGGTACAAAGAGGGATCTGTGCCAGAGGCTTTTCTGGTGTGGGGCAGAGGGAGGTGATGCTACAGGGACAGTGTGTCTGAGTGCTGTCCCTTCTTGTCTGTCTCTTAGGGATTGAAGGGAAGGCAGGAATGGCAGCCATCGCTGACCCAGAAAACTCCTGTGACCTGGAAGGCTTTGCCAGTGAGCTAAAAAAGGCCCTGCCACTGTACGCACGACCCGTCTTCCTGCGGTTCCTGCACGAAGTCTCCAAGACAAGTGAGCTATGGCATACATGCTTGCACCGGGTGTGGAGCTGAGGGGGGGACACCTGGTTACAGAGGCCTGTATCTGCAATAGGGTCAGGACAGAGCCCCTCTGCCCCATAGAGACCCTAGCCAGTTCCTCTGGTGGTTTGGAGGTGTGGGGGTGCGAGGCTGGGTCTGGGGCAGCACGGGGGCAGTGGGGATGAGAGCACGTGCAGCTGGTGACCCCTCATGCCTCCTCCTCTCCCCACTCCAGGCACTTACAAGTTCCAGAAGATGGAGCTGCGGAAGCAAGGCTTCGACCCCACCCTGGTGAAGGACAGGTTGTACTTCCTGGACTCCAGGCAAGGCCGCTACCTGCTGCTGGACCAGGCAGCGTTCGGCAGGATCCAGTCAGGACAGCAGAAGCTGTAACCGGTGGGGCTCAAGCAAGACACCTCCTTGAATCCTGCTGGGGAGAAGGGGACAAGAGAAGCACTGGGGAAGAAATGGTTCAAGGAGCGATATAAAGGCACACTAGAAATTTTATTTGACAAGTTTTACAGATAATGGTTTGGGGGGAACGCAGCGGGGACCAAGGGGGGGGGATGGTTACATACCAAAGCATAGACTCATTATGGCTTTATTTTCTACTTGGTACAGTGGTGGTGGTCCTGTGCCATGGGAGGGGCAGGGCCCCGGCCAGTTGAGGAGGGGTGGGGTGCCTCTGCCATTCCACTTTGCTTTTCCTGTCTTTCCCTCCCTTTTTCTGCCTGCAGCAACCCTTCCTTGTGAAGGCCATGAAGGGACCAGTACTGGGCTTTTTCCCTACTCCTCCACCAAGCAGCCAGCTCCTCCTTGGCACAGGGCCCCCGCTGGCAGAGGGATGCTGGGTGCCAGGAGCAACCCCTGCCCCCTGTGTGGCCCCGCTGGTGTGTTTCTGCTGTGAATCAGGGAAGCAGGGTAGTGCTGGGCTCAGGAGAGGGACAGGGATGTGTTTCTGCCATGCCTTGCTCTCTCCTGGGGGATGATATTTCTATTTTTCACAATCACACGCACATTATATTATATTATATGTATATATTATACACGCTGACCTTTTTTTTTTTTTTTTTTTTTTTTCAATCTTAATTTATTGTCTGTACTTTTGAATGTGTCCCGGGTTTGTGCAGTAGGTGGAGGAGCAGCCCAGACCTGTCCTCTCTTGGAGAGCCCTTTTCTCACTCGCAGGGAGACAGGACACTCATCTGGGACTGATTCTCCTCTTCCAGCGTGGGTGCAGCCGTGTATGTCCTTGTGGCCTTGCTCCATGGTGAAGGGCATGAGCAAGCCCCGCTATCTTGTGGACACTTCTCTGGGTCTCTTTCTTCCACCTTTCGTGGATGCAGCCTTGTTTTCGTGCGCCGCCTTCCTTGCAGAAAGCAGGTGGGAGAGTGGGAACGAAGGACCTGGTTTGCCTTTGCTTAGACGTACTCAGCACCACGGAGCAGCTCTTGGGGGTTTCCTGCTGCAATGTCTGTGCCCTGAATGCAGGAGGCAACTTGCCTAGGGGAGAGAAGGTACTCTGGAGGGTGATCTCTGTGAGAGGCTGACTTCACGTGCTCTGCATCCCTTCCTGCAAGAGCCATCCCTGTCTCTACCGCATGAGATGGGCCCCGAACTGAAATGTCCATGTTAAACACCTGACTTGCGCTATGTGAATTCCCTGCATTGTGTCTGACATGAAACAGCCTTAGCAGCGATGTCTGATTCCAGTCCTCGGAGACCATGCAGAAACATCTGTTCCAGAGAAAACTCTGGGTTGGGGTTTATTCTTTTTTTTTTTTTTTAATGATTTGTTTTTATGCTTTTAGCGGGGTTACTCCTTAAAATTATGTCTGTCTTTTGTGAGGGCAGGGTATGTCTGCTCTTCTAGCTGTGCTTCCACACCAGCGTACCTGCCTGCCCCAGTCTGTCCTTTCCTCACGATTAAATCCAAGTATGGGCTACACTGGAGTTTCCTACCTCTTCCTTATGCAGTCCTGCTCTGTGTGGAGAGGCAGGGGACTGTGCCGTTTTGGGAACTGGGAACTGCCACTCCAAAGCATGACCTCCCTGGGCAGACTTTAGCTTCTCTCAGAGCAGGGGGAAGCAAGCCCCTTCCTGCTGGGTTTGATGACAGTAGAAGACAACCTATTGATGAGACCCTCCCCGGACTCCTCCACCGACTCCCCACTCCCCCTTTCTCCTGGTCCTGTTCTCAGCGTTGCCCACCCCAGCTTGTCCTGGCCCAGTCTCCCTGTTTACTCTGGCACGTCTGGCTCCTCTGCCCCTTTCCTCTTCCCTCTTTCCTTTTCCTGCTGCTTCTCTCCATGTTTGGCCACACTTAACCTCCCAGCTCATTTCTGTCCTTGAAATAAGGTTTTTTGGTACCCATTGAGATGCCAGAACCATCTTTTAGACCCTCTGCATCCACCCCTGTACCCAAGAGAAACTGACTCCTTCATGGTACGTGGGTACCAGGGAGAAATGGCTTGCATAACCCTGGGTGAAGTCTGTTGCCTGGCGAGACGCAGCACAGGAAAAGCGCTGGAAATTTGCATCCATTATATACCAGATGCACCTTCAGGCATGCTTAAATTGATGGCTTCTCCAGCATCTAAAACTAAAATTAAAGCTTTTAGCTTATTCAATCCCCTGAACACAGTGACTCTGGGCAAGGCCGAGCTCAGAGCTGCATCTGGCCCCTGCAGCCAGCTCCAGATGGGGACAGGGACGGGTGAGGACAAGGGGAGTGTGAGGTGGCAGAGCAGTGTGGTCCAACACTGCTCCTGGAAGGGCGCAGCTCCTGGGACAGCCTCTGTCCCAAACCACCCCTGCCCCCAGCTCGGTGGAAAACTGGCCTCATCCCCACAGCCCTGCAGAGCCCATGGGGCTCAGCCTTTAAACGAGGTGACTTTGCCTGCAGGGGGGGTTCATATTTAGGGGTCTGGGGTGACCCCCAGCCTCAGGGGGCTGGTGCACAGTGTGCAGCAATGGCTGCTGCCTCTGCAGATGCTCCGGTCCCACTTTTGGACGCTTGTTCCTCTCGCAGCCACCGGTGGAGGGCAGGCTGGGCTTGGCAAATGTCTCACCTCAAGGGGCACCTCTTAAGGGGCTCCCTGGGGTCTTGCAGCCTCACCCCGGGGGGATTCAGAGCCCTGGGAAGCAGTGCGGGGGGGCACAGGGTGCTGGGAGCAGGAGGGTTACCCAGGCAGGGGACAGGTCAGACCCTGGCAGAGGTGGAGAGGAACTTTGGGGTATGGACGATCGTGCTGGGTGTAAGGCCAGCCGCAATCCCAAGCACTGGCGTTCCCCTCCACTCTGGCTCCTGACTGGAATGTGTGCTGGCAGAGATTTTGGCAGCATCGAGGTCACCCCGTTGTGCCAGGTGGGTGGTGGGCTGCAAGCCAACCCACCCGGCCTCACCGAGCCCTCTGCTAAAGGGAAACGGGGAAAAGCTTGGCCTCCCCGGAGTCAGCCCTGTGGGTCATCATCTGGAGATGATGGATGAAGTGATACAGGAGGAGACAGGAGCGCTGCTCTCCCTTTCTGCAAGAGATGGCCATGCTGCCCTGCACACAAAGCTGCTCTGGAGGGAGAGGGGCCACGGAGCAAGGCTCAGGACTGTGTTTTTGTCTGTTTGAGAGCAGGTTAGGCTAAAAAAGCCAAGCAAGTTCTGCATTCAGGGCACTGCCTGTTAAATGCATATGCAAATAGCTTTAGAAGCTTACAGAAGTATGGCTGTTGTTTATTTGCAAGTAAACCCATCCAAGTAGAGACCAGCTTGTATTGTTGGGCTTTGGAGACGGATGGGGCTTATAGGCACAGCCGAGGTCTGTGCAAGGAGCAGCATTTAGCCCTTGCTGGTGCCGACACAACCCAGGGGCTGGGACCTGTCGGGAGCTCATCCTGAGCCTTGCGTTCCCAGCCGGCTGCAAGGGGCAGGAAGGTCATAGTTGCAGGGTGCAGGCAAGAGGAGCAGGATGGGCTCCCTCCCCGAGGTGAGAGCTCCTGTTCCAGTGAGATGGAGGGTGCTGAATGACTGGGAAACACCTCAGCAAACCGCACGGGGGACTCTGATACACGGGCCCTCGGTAGAGCTCAGTGGTACTGACGGAGCGCGGTGCTGTGCCGGAGGGCTGGGGCGTGCATGTACCACGTACACACACCGCCGTGCTGGATTTCCCAGGGAGGGGGGAGCCCGTGAAGGTGTGTTCATAACTGTGAGTTATGCTGTAAGAAGCCACCCTGCCTGGCGATGCTGATGGCACCGCGGCGTTGGGGGGGTTAAAAGTAGCTGCTCTGGTCCCAGCTGGAGATCTGGTGGCTGGGAACAATTCACCTTTTTCGCTGTGTTTGTCCTTACTAAGGAGGGTTGTGTCACACACAGCAATGCTTCGAGACTCCCTGCACAAACCTAGCTACACCAATTAGAGTTTTTCTGCTGGCTGTCAGCTTTGGGTTGAAATCCTGGGGCCTTTTTAAAGTCCCAGGTCCTCTGGAAAAAATGAAGCCTAGATGCTTGAAGCTCTCAGCCCGGGAATACAGGTGCAAGTGCAGTACTGAGCCCAGGATCGGTGCTGGGACAAAATGCTTCCAGCAGAGAGGTGTTTGGAAAGAAGCAGTCAGTGCTTAATCATAGTCTGTTTTTTTTTTTTCAGTTCTTTTTATTTGTGCAATTTTAAGGGAGAAGCTAACTGATTCCTTTTTCTATGATTAGAGACACCTTGCAAGACTTATCTCTCTCTTTTGATCAGTGAGCTAAAGTCTGACTCAACAGCTGTATATAGATAAAAGTACTATATATAAAGTATGAGGTATTATTCTTTTTTAATTAAAATACCTAAAAAGCTGTTTGCATGAGGTTAAGAAAACATTAAAATCCTTTCCTGGGTTATTATTAGCCTATTAATTTAAGCAAAGCCAAAGAGCTTTACAACCCAAATGTACTTTTCACCATGGAGATGACTGCTTCTCCCAGACCCTGCATCCTGGACAGTGACAATAATATTAATAAAAATAATGCTGCAACTTTTTCTCTGATCCAGCTCGAGGTCCAGCTCAGCCAGGCCATGCTTGGTGTGCAAAACCTGGAGAGTATTTTAGCCTAAATGCAGGTGGGGGCTTTGCAAGCGGCTCAGGACTTTTCTAGGTGAAATTAATTTCTGCTGCCGAGAAAGTCTGTGACAATCTTTAACGCCGCATCTCTCCAGCCTCCTCCTGCCACTCTGGGCATGCTGGAGTCTTCCCAAACAATGACAGCCACCCGCTCCTCCACACGCTGGCGAGCTAGCTTTGCCTTTAAGCAGCGACAGGGAAATATTCTGGACTAAAAAAGGGCCTATCCTTTGGTGCACTCTTTAGAAATGGAAATATGCGATTCCCTTGAGTGGTTCCAGTGTAACCAGGAGCAGGGCCAGGCACAGCTTTTCCCCCTCCAGTTTGAAGGGGCTGTGTTGCAGAGAATTCCACCAAAATGATGGCCTGTGGAAAGCGCCTGTGTCTTGTCGTGCTGCGTGTGGCAGGGAAGGGACGGCAGCTTTCCTCCTTAAAGCAGAAAGGCTTCACTAGGGAAGCAGATGTCTTTAGGGCCATTTGGTGCTTAGCTCCTGAACAGCACGGGATGGCCGGGCTCTGCAGCAGGGTGAGGTTCGGGGAGCAGGGGACAGGTCCTGCTCTGCTTTTGTCAAGCCTGGCCCATTTCAGTGGCAAATCCCACCTTCCAGAATAACCTGGGGTTTCACCTTCTTTTCTCTTGGTTAATTAAAAATCCCGCCCGTAGGCACAAATGAAGCCAGGCCAGGCTCTGGGAGAGCTTTGGGCAGTTGGAGCCATGCAACCCCCGGAATTGCAGGCGACGGTCAATCTGTCTGAGGCCGGGACATCCCCCTGCTTGGGAGGGGGCTCATTGCCCAGATCTCCCCAGATCCCTTACTAAATGATCCCAGGCTTGTGAAGTGGGTTACGACCCTTGCTATGTCACGTCCCCCTCCTCGGTATGGCCCTGCCTTCCTCGAGGGTGCTGAGCAGCCCTTCCCCAGGGACACCAGCACCTCGCCAGCCTGAGCAGGAGTCGGGGGCTGATCCTGCCCTAGAGGTGACGGCTCCCATGACCGCACGGGTCCCTGGACACCCCCGGCGCTGTGCCAACGGGGCCGAGGAAGCGAGGGGCGGCCAGAGCCTCCCTCCTCGCCTCCGGCCATCCAAGTGGCCTCCGGCTCGGCCGCAGGAAGAGGCTAACAGCGGCGGGCGAGCCACCTCCTCAGCTTTGAGTATCACTTTCAGCTATTCTGAAGGTTAAACGCCTGTTTAGAGCTCCCTATTGAAGGTAGGGCCGGGGGTGCGGCATTGTTCGGCCGCCCTCCCGCTTTGTCTGGCCGCTTTCAGGGATGCCCTGAATGGGAAGCGGCCTCCCCAGCCCAGCACCCCGGCAGAAGGGCTCCTGGGGGAGAGGCGCTTCCTCCCGCCCTAATGACATTCAGGCCTCCATCGGTTCAGCTCCCGCTTTCTTTCTGCTGCAGTTTAACCCGGGCACAGAGGCCGGGCTCCATCTTACTGATCTCTGCTTGACACCCAATTACCACATGAATGGGAGAGAAAGGCTGCAAAAGGCTTTAACTCCCACTGACCCTCCTTCCCCTCTGCCTGCTTCCCCCTCTCCCCGTCCTACCCCCTCGCCTTTCTCCGGCGGAGGGAGTTCAAAACCGAGACGGGGAAATCAAACAAAGCCCCGAGTAAGGAAACCCATTGTCACCGCCTCCGCGATGGCTCCCCTTTCGCCAGCTATTGTTCCCCTTGAAGTTTGACTTGCTGTGTGGAAGGATGCGAGCAGCTGTTTGCGCATTCCCCTGATGTTTTATTGAAAAATAATTGAATTGTCAGTTCGGGGCTCTCTGATAAAATGTTTCCTCGTAGCGCCGGGCCCTGCCGAATGTATAAACTACGTTTCCTTGTAAAACGTGATGGCGACCTAAACCGTTTCCTCCAGAAGAAACCCTCGGCGGAGGGCCAGACGCATGCCCCTTCTGCGCTCAAGGGGAGAGCATGCAAACAGCAGGGGGAAAAAAAAAAAAAAAAAAAGAAGCCAGGACTGAGACAAAAGAAATTAAACCCTCTTTATTGCCAGGCTCAATTTCCAACCTGTTCTTTTGTTTGGCGCAGTTGACTTTGCGGGAGGGGAAAGGCGGGCACAGCCGGAGCACCCTGGTCGGCTGCCTCTTGCCCCGCATAACCGGGGTGAGCAGCACAGCTACCTGGGGACGCCGTCCCACGCCTGGGATCGAGTGAGGGGCCTGCCATGGAAAATTGGGTATAAAAAGAGAAGTTTAGCTTAAGTAAAGCGCAGTGACATATTCCTGGGTTTGAACAAGAAGACGTGTTACAGCAAACTGAACCTGGGGTACCCATTCAAGGCAGGAGCCTTGTCTTTTATCTAGTTTTTGCTTTATGTATGCGTTTATCAAATACCATCCATGTTTACAGCACTTTAGAAATAACAATGTCAGCATTACGCTTCCTCGAGGAGATTACATTCTTGCTTTCCCCATCCCTAAGCATATGCTGGAGAATTTGTGATGCTGTGATTTCAGCACCCAGCGCGGAGATGGGACTCACTCCTCTCCCAAGCACACGATGTCCATAAAAATGTCCCCCATATCTCATGTGCTCGCTGACTCTATTTCCAGGGCAATTGTTAACAGTAACCAGCTGTGAATGCTTGAATGAGCCAAATTGGTATTTATGATTACTGTTCTCTTTCTTTTTAAATTCTTTTTGCTTTTCTGGAGAAGTACTAACACTAAATCTGTAATATTTTGTTGTATTTCTGTAAGTCAGGAATCAAGATTCTTTTAGGAGCCAGTTCTCCTATTATTTGGCTTCATAAATGATTTCTGGAAGCAAGAAGAATAGGTCATATAAAACCATAACTGCAAACACTGATCTGGAGTCCAGATTACCAGATCCTCTGTATACAGAGTGCTTCAGTCATTTCTGAAGTGTATAGAAGTAAGATTTTTGTCTAAGGCTGCTTTCCTCAGCTGGTTTCCCATACAATCAGTTCAACATCCCAGGCGCTATCTCTGAGATACCCAAAAGCCTCAGGATTTAGAGATATTTGAAATCCAGCTGGAATTTTTGGATGAAGACCACGGTCAACAGCTTCACGTCTCTGCCATCACGTAACCCTGGCAGCGACGGCAGTGTTCATCTGCGCTGGGGACTGGCCTTTCCTGGGGCCCAGCCCAGAGAATGATCTCCTCCGAGAACAAAAGGCCATTACAAACACCACCACCTTCTGCTCTCGGGGTTAGGCATACTCTGACCCCTGTTAGCATAAACGAAGAGCAATCTGTCTGCGTAAATTTATGCCCCTTACACATAATGCACCATGTGTATGTGTATATATTACATTTCTATATGCATGTGTGCACACATACATGTCTTTTTTAAATCCAAACCCTCTGCTGAGTGGAGGGAGGGTTAAGGGGCTGCAGTTTTTCCACCAGTGCTGCCCAGCGCAGCTCCATGTTGTGGGGGAGAGGAGCCTGCGCCGTTGCACAGCCCAGCTGTCACCACCATGGCTGCATCCCGCCCGCGTACACGCTTCTCTCTCTGGGGAACGGGAGGAGAAAACAAACAGGCGACAGATGTGAGCCGCGTTGTTTAACGTGGTGCTGGAAGGTACCCGGTGACAGGGGGATGTGCTCGCTGGGCGAGGCAGCCCCAAGCAGAAGGGAATGCTGAACTGCCGCCTTCTCTGACGCACAGAAGCACATCTTCTATGGTGGTGACAGGAGCGGTCGTTAGTCTCACCCGGCCTCGCCATTTCTGCTTCCTCACTAAAAATTCAAATTAACTACGAGGCAGCAGGTTGGCTTCGCTGCTGGGAAATGTCTGCTGCAGCTCCTTGCCTTTGCGCACCTGAAGCATTCTCAACAAGCTCTATGCATAGCAAGATGTGCATAGCAAGATGCAGAAATAGGTATTTTAAAATAACATCGCCTGGCGTAAGAGCCTAGTGCACACCTCTGGAGGAACAGGTCTCCCTTCCAGCAGCACTCAGGAGACAGGCCCCTCAGCGCCCTGAGGAGAGCGTGCGCCCGGCCGCTGGGCCCCGGCGCCGAGGAAGCTCCGCTGAGGGCTTTCCCTAGGCCAGGCCAACCCGTTCGGCCCGCAGCCTGCCCACACCAACGCCGCCCGAGCCGCAGCCGGGCCCCGGGGCTGGGGCCGCCCCCTTCCCTGTCGCCGTTGCCGGGCAACGCGGCGTGGCCGGAAGCCGGCGCGGCACTTCCGGCGCGGCCCGCGCGCGCCTTTCCCTCCCGCCCGCCGCCACCAAGATGGCGGCGCCCGTGTCGCTGCAGGTGGAGTTCGGGTGAGCGCGGGCGGCGGCGGCGGCGGGGCCTGGGGGCCGCAGCGGGGGCCGGGGACCCGGGCGGAGGGTAGGGCCGGGCTGGGCCTCTCGGTGAGGCGGCCGCGGCCCTGAGGCGGAGCGGCTGTTGCGTGCGGCCTGGGGGGCCGCTATGAGCTCGTCTGGGCCCGGTTGCCGCCACTGTGGCGGGGCTTCGGGGCTGCGGGTGCAGCCGACCCCGGGGAACCAGGCCGAGGTGTCAGACGCCGCCGGGACGCCTTCCCGCAGCGCTGCGGTGCGGCCCCGGCACCGCAGGTGCGACCCAGGCAGTGTGGGGCTGGGCCCGGGCTGCCGCCGCCCGGCCCTGCCCTCCTCCGTCGAGGCGGCAGCGCGGCCTCGCGTGCGACTCTGTGTGAGCGTCTTGTACAAGTCCTTTCCTGTCTCCCCTTTTAACCTCTTTTTTTTTTTCTTAATTATTAAAATTATTTATTAAAACCTTCCACTCGTTTTTCGGCTTTTTTCTCTGTGTATATGTACATATGTGTGTGTTTGTATGTGTGTGTACATGCGCATTCACTTTGCTTTGTGTTTCAGTTGTTTCAGTTCAGTGTAAAATAGCCGGGTTCCCGCTTTGTAGCACTTTGGTTTAAAGGTCTTCGTTGCTGTAGGATCTGCATTGCTAACGCTCTGTCGCTGGGAAGTTAAAGTGTTTGCAGTGGAAGTCTGTGCACATTTGTGGAAATACTTGTGTTATTTGGTTAAAGCCTCCTTTTAGCAGAAGTTAAAAGGCAACTATTTATTTGCTTTTTCCCACCCTCTCACACACACAGAGATGTCATAACCCTTTAAATACCCTTCTCCTTAAGAATCCTTTCCTCAGTCTTTCCCACTTCCAGCTGCAGTAACTCTCCTAATTTTCCCAGAAGAGTGAGATGCATTTTTGCTTCCCTTGGAAATGCATAAATGAGCTCTCTATGTACAAATCGCAGCTGAGTTCCCCACAGCTAGCGCATTACAGAAGGACCTTATCTTGCAATCTACATTTCCCGCTGTAACAAAGCGTGACCTTGTTTTCATTACATGAAAAAATGTTTTTCATATAATTGCTGTGACTTGTTCTCTCGCATGAATCTCGGCTCATGTTAATAATCACTGCTTCAATTTTCAGATAACTATTTTTTGTGAGCTGGTGGAAGAACACCAACAGAGTGCTCTTTAGGAGAGTTGCTGCATATAAGTGATGCTGCTGAGGGCATAACAAGGGTTCTGTTGTGCTCTTCCATTGCAGAGCCAAGACAACCTCGTGTGGCATTTTTAGATATTGAATTTAAAGGAACTTAGTAACGTCTGGATGTATCTTTGTTGATATTTAGGTGGGGATTGTTTATTTTAAATACTTCTCTTTATTGTGCTGGTTTCCAAGGGATGCGAGACACCAGTAAGTTTCCAGAAAGTATCTTCATAAGGAAGTTTTTCTAAAGTAATCTATGTTTAAGTTGGAAAAACATTTTGCCACAATTATATGCCCTTTGAAAATGGGCTGGTCACTTTTCTACCTCAGTTGAGTATCAAGTGACTTGAGTTTTTTAAGAGTTTCCTGATTGTTAAAACTTTGGCCATCCTGTTCAGTCCAGAGTCAAGAGCTCACACTATCTGCTTCTGTGTCCCGTATCTTAAAGTAGCATCCATGTTTATTATCCATGTCCCTATTCCTGTGATAAAGTTTTATAATCTTCTAAGGCTGAATGTGGCCTTTGGTCTCACAACATCAGGAAAACTGATTTATGTTTGTGAAGTTCAAGATTTTCACAATTGTTCTTTTTCCAGAAAAGGGATGTAGGTGAGGTGCTTGCTGAGGCTTGTGAGTTGCAGTTACAGAAATGAATTTTTTTTTTTTTTTTTAAGAGCCTAAGGAGTTTAGGTACCTGGATGCAAATTAGCTGGTGAAGACCAGCTCCTGTACTTGCCAGCCTCTGCATGTTTTGCTCACGCTTGATCTCTCGTGCTTGCAGAGGCCATCACTTAGATATCTGAGCCCAGCCCCCCAGTATGTCCTCTTCTGAATATCAGAATACTTCATCAGGTTGTTCAGTAGAGGAAGATTGTGTATTTATTTATTTAATTTTACTTTAACTTGTCATCTTTGTCACTTGTTCTACTTCCTTCTCCCAGTCAAGTCCCTCCTGAGAGGGAACGCTTTGTAGTAAGTAGATCCAGAAAGGGTTGCCAGGACTCAAGGACTGCTGGCTCTGCAGCTGACCTGCTTTGTAACCTCGTGTGAGTCATTTCCTCTCTCTGTTTACAAGTGGAAATGGGGGGAATATTTATTCCAGAAGGATACTACGATTTTTCACGTTTTGTGAAATGCCTTGAGACTTCTGGCTAAAAGGTGTTAGGGATGAGCCATGTTGGATGTAGCGTGGTGTCTGTAATATTGTTTGAATTGAAGCGATGCCGATAGCTGAAGGGAGAGGGAATGCGTTAGGCTAGACGCTGCACGGCAGTTTGTAAGCGTGTTGGGACGAGAGCCATTTTCCTGTTCTGTTGGGACGATGCCTGGCACCATGGGGTTCTGGCCCGTGATGGAGCCTCCTGTATGTGTTGGCAATGGGAGATGGCAACTTCCCCTATGAACTTACGGTTTGCGAGAGGAAAAAAAGACAAAGAGGATCCTGTGCTAAATATAGTCTGTGTCATTTGTTTTCTCTGTTGTGGCATCTATGTAAATCGCCTCTTTTGTACTGTCTTCCTTTTGACAATAAAGCAAAATCTCAGTGGTTCATTGTTTTTATTTCAGAGGTGGTGCAGAACTCTTGTTTGATGGTGTCAAAAAGCATCAGGTGACTTTGCCCTGTCAACCAGAGCCTTGTGAGTATCAGAACCTGTTGGATAACTTGAAAGAATGACAACAAATGAAACAAAGCTGGTTTGTACAGCAGTTTCACTAGTTGGCAACAAGAATCAATGTATTTTAAAAGCACTTTGAGACATGCCATGGATCAGATAGCTTGGCAGACGGTGTTTAGTCCTCAAAGTAAATACCAAGCACAAATAGTCTGAGCATCTTTCCTGTCCTCTAAGCACTTGTCAATTGAGTCCTTCCTTAAGACTTTTGCCTCCCTCCCCCTGGATAGACAACAGCCTCTGAATGTTTCCGTCAGGTCTACATTTGTCTTGCTTGATACGTGAAACCACCAATAACCTCCTCTCTCCCTTGTTTTGCCTTGCCTGTTCTGAGGTTTCCAAGAGGCATATATATATATATCTCTCTGTGTGTATATATGTAGTGTATAGATAGGTGGGTATGTGTATAGCACTGTAACATAAATGTATTTTATCTACTCATTTGACTTTCAAGTATATGTAATCATTTTATATTAACTATGCAGTTGAAAATGGCAAAGCTAATGCTCAAATGTAATGCTGGACATCCTGCCTATAGCGTTCCCTACAATAAAAAATAAGATGCTGTTAAGATAAAGACTTGAGTGTCCCGGTGACAAACAGGCATAATCTCTGGTTTGTGATTTGGAATATCAATACTGAGAAGTGCTGTACTAACTCTCTTGTTTCTCCTTATGTGTGTGCATACTTCAGTTGCAGTGTAATTTTGCCGCAGGTATGTTTTGAATTCTTCCAGCTAGATAGTAATGCTTTATGCTATTTGAGAGTGGGATTATAAACTGAAATAATACAAAGCATCAGGGAACGTTAACAACTAATATCTCATGAATGGCTAATACCATAATCTATGTGCTGTGAATGTTCAGGCCTGAAATCTTCTTGCCGTGCCTGGAAGTAATTAGAGATTGGTAGAAGTGCTTTTGATGCTTGGACATAAGTATGTGTAATTCAAATATAATAGGAGCACTGGAATAGTGTGTTACCTTGTCGTTAAGGACAGGGACAAGGGATCCAGAAACATGACCTGGTGCTGATTTGCTTTGTGGGTTTAGTCGTGTTGCTTAACTTTCCCCTGTTGCTAGTGAAGTAGTATTGATACTTTCATGTATCACAAGAGAGTTCAGCGTGGAATTCCAGCACTGTTAAAGCACTTAAGATCCTTAAATGGAAGATAGTAAAGAGATGCCAAAACACTAATTTAGTTGGTTTATAAACCTGGGGGCTAGAGCATGATTTTCTTCAGTGTTCTGTAAATTTAAAATACCCACTGATATTCACCACATTGGTGGTGTTCAAACCATGATCAGATGCTCAAGAAGAAGGGGTTATTACATGAGATCTTTATTTCTGCCAGGGGATGGGGGAAGATTAATATCAAAGAATGATTCTTCTAGCCCGATGGTTGTCAGTGGTGCAGTTGTATGTAGCCTAATCCATTCCCTCTTGAAATTGCTGGGAAGACTTCTGTAGACTTCACTAGGCGCTGGATTTATCCTTTAGGATAAATCTTTCCCTGAAGATCTGGCTCAGTCTCAGGGTTCAAACTCATGATCTCCAGTGATTCGTTCCAGACTCATCTAACACATTATTGCTCCCAGCTTTTCACACTGCCTTGTTTTTCAGATGCTGCTGTCCCCGTAGCAAGAGTGGCAGAACGGACAGTGTGCCCACTTGCCAACTCCCCTGGTTTGCAGCCTGCAGTTTTCATGTGCATTAAGTGACAGGGAGGTTTCAGTTTTTGGGCAGGTTGTAGATTGCAGCAGCTGAAGAGCACACTGAATTGTGAGGCTTCTGCTATGGTGACATTTACACCCAGCACAAGGATGGGGTAGGCAGACGTGCAGCTAATGTCTGACAGTAAGGGATCGTTGCAGACACCCTTCATAATATTTCTGGATGAGAATTATGTTGTAGAAGCGAGGCATTGGTAGAAACGGATCAGAAACATGTGAATAAGAAGTTTGGTAAATTCTTCTAATTTTCTATTATTTCTAATGCCTTGTATTTTCCTCACTCACATTAAGAAAGTTTAATTCACCTGTCTCTGGGTAAATAAAGATATATGTGGTGTGTTCCCTGCTGCCCTCATGCAGCTAGAGTTACAATGATCAGAGAATAAACCAGCTCAGTTCTACTCGGTGCGTACTTCCTGTTGCTTACCTTACCCTGTATGTCCATCGCTTAATACTCTGGGGAAAGAGCTGTAGTATGAACACTGCTTGAAGACCTGCACTTCTAATCCCATTTTAACTGATTTCATTAGCTGTCAAGCTTATTTTTGGCCATTTTGGCCTCTCTTACCCACTCTTGCTTTCTTTCTAGGTTATTTTTGTCTTTGTCCTCCTTTTTGTGGAGCAGCTGCTTCTCTCTGGGACATTGGACCCAGCTATATTTTAATTTTTTAGGCATTTTAGATATATCCTAGAGGTGAGGGGAGGAGGAAAATTATATGAAGAAGTACCTACAAATATTTATGTGAATAAAACAAGCTGTGCCCCATAATTGACAAGGGCGGTGTTCTCTGAATAATAATAATAATGTTGTTTGAATGAATTATTATGTCATCATTTCCTTTTTCCTGGTAACAGGCACTAGGTGGGAAGTAGGTGGGTTCCACATCCAGTTAACTTTTTCAAGAAGATTTTATTCTCTGTCCTTTTCTGATGCCTGGAGATGGGCTCCTGGAGGAATTAGGAAAGGCAGGAGGAAGGAAGCTGCAAATGGGCCAAGAGCAAGCCACGAGGGGTACAGCCATGTGGCGGGACCTATTTTTATTATCCAAGAGGCTTTTTGTATCCTAATGTCAGTAAAACAGCAGTGCTTTATTTCCAAAGTGAAGCTGTCTTAGCCTGCATGTTAAAGCTGCTGCCAAGTAGGAACTTAAAAAGGTGTGATCTGTTATAGACAGACAGATCTACATAAGCCACACTTTGTGCAGGACTGTGTAATCTTTTAGAGCTGTGGTGGAAAGAAGACCGCAGGTTAAACAAGAATGTTGTCCCAAATTGCTGGCTATTTTGATGATCCCATTGATAATGCTGTTAGAGGATCTAAAGGCATTAATGCCTTGTTGGCTTATTCTGCATAAAAACAGTGTGTGTGGGAGAAGGCAGCTGGGGGAATAACGATATTTGTCACATGGAGAGAGGATTAAATTGGCAGGGAAATCAACTTTATTTTCAAGCATCTAAGAGCCTATTAGAGACAATGGAGCATAAAAGAGAGAAACCCTAAATTAAAAACTGAAAATGTATTTGGCAGCCTCCTCCTGAAACAAGCGACAGTAATTTAACCAAGTGCTTCAGTAATCAAATAGATCATTGTGTGACTGCTCTGCAAGTGATGCCGGAGCTCCTTCCTCCATCTCGCTGGGACTCACAGTGGTGGATTTGTCTATGGCCATGCGAGTTGCATGGACGCTGTTGGAAGGGTAGGAAGTCACCGGCATTGTTTAGCCCCCGTAGTCAGTTCAGTTTCAGCTCAGCAGCATCATGCTGGTGAAGAGTGTTTACAAAACCCCTCTGCTGTGCTCTTTACTGGATGTTGTATCCGGAGCTTGGGGCTGTTTGTAAAGTCTCTGGCAGTTGTGCTGCAGGCTGCTCAGCTGCAGGTCCAGGCCTTCAAATTCCAACTTCTCCCATGGTTTCAGTGATGGGACTTGTGTTTCTGGAGCAGCAGTCACCAGTTTCAGCAGTGATCGCTCGGACCTTTTGGGGTAATCAAGAATTCACTGTGTGTTTTGGCACTTACAAGTCTGGAAGGATAAATTTTTAATCAGTGTGTTTTGGTAATTGTTTGTGGTTTCCCTTTACCAAAACCCCAGGGAAAAAGCCTGTTGCTAATCAGATTTTTTTAAGAGGAAAAATTAAAATAATCTGCCAAGTGCTGCTTATGTTAAATCCCCGTAGAGAAGAGCATGGTCTGCTCCTCGAGAGCTTTGCTTTCCAGGGGCCTTGTTCTGCACAGCACGGAGGACTGCTGGGGAGCTGGGAGCATTCATCTTCTCAGAAAAGAGCCTGGGGATCTCAAGAGATCAGACCTGTGTTACAGGCAGAGTGGCTTAAAAACTACAGCATGGTATGTGTTCAGAGTTGACTGGGCTGCTATGCCAAAACAACGTGTAAAATCAAGAGTGGCGGTTGGCATTGGTTGTCTGTAAATGCCCAGTGCTATTGCTAGGTAGTACATTGTAGTTAAGTTATTAATATTCTGGAATGCTTTTATTGCTCTGTTTATTATCCCTAAAATTTTAAAACTTGCTCCAAAGAAAGAATAAAAATATATTTGATAATGCAGAGACTTATTAGAAGAATGATAAAAAACCGCTGTAGCTCTATGGAATTTCATGCAGCCAAATCTTTTTAACAACAGTGTATGGTACTCGGGGGTCTCAAATGACTCTGGGGTTATTCCCCTACTCGTGCATCTCTCTTAGGAAGGTAATTATATATTGGCTGGCAAGGAAAAGAGGACTTTGTGGGTTACACAGGGTGGGACCTCAGCCCGGACTAGCTCAGCTCTGGATCCCGGCTGTTCCTTCCAGCAATCCGTGTGAGCAGCCGCGTTTGCAGCACCGGGAGCCCGTGTGATGCTGCAGGGCCACCGCCGCAATCCAGCGGTCCCTGCTGCCTTTGCGGCCCTGGTGCGGGGCTCAGGGGCTGCCTGCGCAGCTTCGGGTCGCCATCCCAGCGAGGCCACGCAATCACTTCTGCGCAAGGAACCGAGTCCTTCAGAGGGAACGGGGAAACAAACGCGCGCCCTCGCAGGAGCAGTCCCAGCACTCTCCCGGGAGGCCGTGGAGCCACGTTACCGGATCAGCTCATCCCAAGTCATTGTGGAAGGAGCTTCCCAGGCACCGAGAAACCAGCTCTTGTGTGTGACCAAATCCCTGGGATAACAAAGCCTGGCTGTTCCACCCTCCTTCCCAGCCGCTGTATTGCAGTGCGGACACCTAGCAGGATAACCTTTCTGTGCCAGCCCCCCCCCCCTCCCCCCCCGCTCTCTCTTTTCTCTCGGTGGGATTTGCTGTGCTGACAGCACTGTTCAGAGGGTGGCAGCGGAGCAGGGCTGGGGAGGAGGATCCGGGCCCTTTAAACCGCTTAGCATGCGGTTCACACGGCTCCGGGCCAGCTGTTCCTTTCTCCTCCTGCCCTCACTCGCAGGAGTTGTTTGCTGAGCTCAGAGCTCCTGTGCAAAATTGCTTTTCAAAAGAGCCACTTTCTGCTTAATTAAACAATGAGCCGCCGTCCCTCTGCACATCTGTAAAGCTCCCTCTGCAGCCCCTTTATCCCACAAACTGCTCCATTCTTACCTCCATTCACTTGTAAATCTTACCCCCCCTCTCCTCCACCCTGATCATCTCACTGGCCCTTTCTTTTCCCCTTTCAAGTAAGACTGAGGGGCTTGGACTATCTGTGGGGGTGGCTGGGTTGGGTGGACAGGAATTGGTTTAATGGTGCTTGCCGTATATGAAAGTCTAATAATAGCAAAGCAGATCTGAGCCCGAAAGTGAGAGGCAAGGACTGGACGCTGCGTGATTTCTGTATTTAGAGGAATAAAATCATGGCAGTTCCTGAGCCGAGCTGAGACACTGACTCATCCAGCAGCCAGAGGGGACACCAGCCACCAGCAGGCTGAGAGTGGGGCAAGGAGTTGACTTCAAGATGCTTTCTGATCCAGCTGGCAGTGCCGGGGAGAGCCCAGCCCAGGGGATTCCCTCGGCCAGGCTGGCTTCGTGCAGGGCAGTGCCAGGCTGCCAGGGAATCCCTCTGCAGGCTGGCAGGAGGAGCCACCTTCCTCTGGGGTCTCACATCAGCTCTGTGTAGTCTCGTAATAGTGATAAGGTTTCCTTTTTAACACTCAGTGCATGTGCACACACACACAAAACCCAGAAGCCAGGAAAATAGGAGAGAGGGGAAATTTCAGTTTGATGGATTTCGGCTAAGCTTTATGCCCGCAGTTAGTAATGCATTCTCTGAATTGTCTTCCTGAGCAGCTTAAAAAAATTAACCAGCAACATTCAAGGTTAAGCAGGATAAATGAATGGAAAAGTGATGAGGTGGGATATCTCCTTTATCACTGGGAAGGACAGATTATAGCCAGGGTGACGCAATATCATCTAGCATAGATTGATAGGGAGGGATGAAGAAATGGAAGTTTGGTGCATTAGCAGAAGATTCCTGACTGCAAAACTATTAGACCATGGCACAGTCTCCTTGGGGTTTGGTAGCAGGTCTACATTGCTCAGGCATCGTAAAATCAGAGCGGGCAAGGCTTGGGATCATCATTTGTTGAGCATAATTCTGCACTGGCAGAGGGGTGAAATCATGGGACCTGTTAACAAGATGTTATTTTTAATGTCTGCGATTCCCAATCTGGCACTTCACTGCTGGTGCAATAGTCTTTGAGGCTCTCCAGTTTCCTTCCTTTGACAATTTTGAACGAGAGGCAGGACCCTGGACCAGCACTAGTGATCTGTGATCCTAATTAAAAGAGACAGTTTGGTGCGCTGGCATTTATTTGGGAGCCTGAACTGACAATAGTGTTGGGTGTTACGGAATTAGATGCTCTGACTTTGGAAATGAGTAGGGATTAGGTTTACCCTGAGGATCAGCTCAGAGCTGCTTTTTTGTCATGGGAGCTCATGGATCTGGAGGCTTGCTGCTGGCTAGCAAGTGGGATTTGAGATCCCTTGAACTTGTGTTCTGCCACGGCGTGGAAGATCCCAAGCAGCTCCTCTCCAGTTCATAAGCGTTGTGATTAAAATCTCAGGGCTGAGAATTGCTGGGTGATGGCTGGGGTCTGAGTCTTCACTGCTAACAGGAGAGCTATGCAAGACTGCTGTGATCCCTTACACTTGTGTGGACACAAGAAAATGAGAAGAGCATTGCTCTTTTAGCTGAGAAGTGAGAAAAAGATGTCATAACACAATTAAAAATTACAGAAGCCAAGACCTTGACATTCATTTGTAGCAGACAAGAACAGATGAGAGCTACGATTGGGATTCTCTTATGTCTGGCTGTAGTTACCCCCTAATTTTTTCCCTAGTACTTAAATCACTGCCCACTCCAGTGTGTGGCAGGATTGGCTTGTGCGCTTGTCAGAGAAAATGGGTTTTGCTCTTGCTGCAAAATTTTGCCTTGCTGCTCACTCTGCATAGTACTGAACCCATTTGCCTGTGATTCCATTTATATCAGCTATTCCAGATCTTCTTCTGCAGTTTATGGCACACCATCGTCTGCTTCAGTGAATGATTTGCATATCAGATGGGAGGCTGGAGGAGTTTGGAGGATCCCTTAGGTCCCAAGCTCTTTTAGAGAGCAGATTCCTGGAGGGCCATTGGATTCAGAAGCAGAAAGAAGGCACGCACCTGGAGGGGCAGCAGGTATTGGGAGCTGGTTTGTCTATTTTAAAAACAAGCTACTTAAGCAGGGAAAGTGGCATACAAATTGTCTTTCCATACATTTCCATGCAGGCAGGGGGAATAATGGCAGAGGAGCGGCAGGGAAGGGGCTTTGTCATGGTTACAGGCCGGTGGCTGAGAATGTGGGTGGAGCGGCGCTCGTCCAGAGTTAGTGACCTCAGCAAATTGGAGCTCAGCCATGGTCAGTATGATAAATGATCTTATTCTGGGTCAAAGAAATGATACCCCACAGGGAGGTATCCGCAAGGCGGCCCGGGAAAGCGCTGTGCTCTTGCAGCACTGACCCCTTAGTGACCAGTGCTGCATATATCTTATTTATTACGGACCAGAAGGGAATTTTCCATGGGTTGGCCTTTATAGGGTTCCCCTATTTCCCTGAAATAAGCTCCCAGTTCTGCAGCCAAGGCAAGAATATGGGTGTGATTACACCCTCTGGGTGCCCTTTGAGGCACTATCTGTTTTGTGTGGGTTTGTATGTGGATTTTAAGGCAGGGGACACAGAGGTGTCTGGTCGTTGCGTGTGTGTGTGTGTGAATCTGCCGGTGACCTGCATAGCTCCCTGGGAGCCGAGAGCTGCATGTCCGTGTCAACTGGTATTGTGATTGTGCAAAATCCTTCTCCGTTTCTGCAAATTTATCAGTTCAGTGTGAGATCCTTCTAGTGCAACATCCAGCTTGGTATTTCTTATTCGAGGCACCTGGTTTCTCTCTGCACACAGCAAGTGTCCTCTTTGCTGAGTTATCACTGATGAATGTGTCAGGCCCAGGAGGTTTTATTGAGCTAGGAAAGATCTATGAATTTTAGCCCTGGTTTTGAGGGTGCAAATGAACCCAGGCTCTTGTTCCAGGCAGTGCTAAAATGGAGTCTTAGATGCATTTCTCTTGCAGAGGAAGCTCAGCGGATTCTTCATCAAGGAACAGTTGGAGTAGTGCAGAAGATCAGGCCTTGGAGGATACGCAAGAGGACCGAGCAGACTGTGCAGTTCTGTCTGCCACAACCAGGAGCATTTATGATGCAGCTGGGCTGAAAATGAGCCGACGCTGTTGGGTTTTTTTGTATGCACGCTCGCTGCAGTTTTTGCATCCTGTCCGCTTGCGTGACAAGCCAATGACTTTGTGTCACTGCAAGCACACACTTCGTTTTCCTGAGCTGTGTGTTTCACTGGGTGATTTGTTTTATGTATGTATTGTGGATTTGAGCTCCCATCTGTGCACTTGAACTAAGCAGTTTTCTCAAACGTTTGTCGGTTTTTCTTTTTTTAATTAACTTTAGATTATTTTTCCTGAGAATTTGGAGAGGTTTGATGTACTGTTAGCACAGGCAACAGAAGCTGTCTCTGTATACAAATGAGACAGGGATTTCCTACCATGTGCTTCAGTCCCTCCTTTGCAATTTGACAATATTTCAGCTTCCTTGGCCGGTTCACTTTTGCTTCTCTGCTGATGCTGCCAACGGTGAGGACAGTTCAGGATAATTAGAGTGGATTTTTTGGTGTGGATATTTGTTTGCTGTGAATGAAATGGAGTAGGCTACCAAAAAGTTTTCATTGAGACCGTGCAGCAACAATAAATATATATCATTACTGAGATGAGCTGGACTTGAGTTGGTGATGCAGGAGCGAAATGTTGTATTGTCTCAGCTCTCACCTGAACATCACTCCTGGGCCAAAACGCATGGTTGCTTTTGCAGCCAAACAGCAGCACGTGTAGTACAACTGTGCTCCTGCAAATAACAAATGCCACTGTTGTGTGATGAGGGCTAGCTTCAGAACCAACATCAGTGTAAAACTGCTGCATCGTAGTGATGGTTTAACTTGTCAGCAGATGTGGTGCCTGGCCAGGCTGAGATTTTTTTCCTTCCTTGTGTGTCATTTGTAGAGGACCTGCTGTTGGCATAGCAAATCCTCGGCCCAGGGAGCTGGAAACCTGTTAGACCCGTAGCATAGTATCAGAAAGAAAATGTCTTAGGAACGCAACATAAGTCAACTGTAAGAGATAAGCAGTTGTGCTATAATTTACCTCTTATTATTTCCATCATGATAGCATAGAGAGTCCTGAGCTGTTGATCAAGACTGGTGTTCGAAGCACTGAGCTGCAAGATGGCTTCTCCCCAGACCACTTGCAATGGAAGTAATCTTGTTCCTTTTCAATATCTTACCTGTAGGAGATGGGTTTGGTGTAGCTCTGGTCATTTTTCATCCTTTATAATTGATTTGTTCTAGTAATATTGGTGTACAGAATGTAGAGACATGAAGGTGGGGGAAAAAAATTCAATGCTGAGAAAGCAGCCAAAAGTATTATGCCTTGAGGTTGGCTGAGGAGAAGGGGGTCTTAATTTTCCTTGCCGTTTGGAGCTGGGAAGCTCCAGGCATGCACAGGGGTATCAGGTTTTTTCCCTACTGTCTAAATGCCTCAGTACATGTGTACGTGACTTCTGGGGAGGAGTAAATGAATGTAGGCTCAGGTGGGGCTGAAAATAACATTTATTGTGGAAGGAGTAGGGGTGAGGAAGTCTTCCAGCTCAGCCTCGAATAAATCAGTCCTCTCGCCCCATCGTCCAGGCTGCTTCTAGGTGGCTGTCTTTTATCCAGCTGGTGCAGCGTGTTTCTGTTTAAATGATCTCTCCTGAAAGGTCCCAGAGGAAAGGCCTGCTTATTCCACGCAAGGAGAATGGTACATGGCACAGCTCATTGTTGTGTGCCCTGCTGCAAGTGCATAAATATGAAACAGCTCGCGGGCGTTGCTGCGGTGGGGCTGGTGTCCCCTTTGTGCCCCCCTCTCCTTCTCCTGAAGGCTCCTCTCCATCTTTCATCCTCTCCGGCTTTCATTTCTTGGTGATGGAGAGCAGGAGCCGTTTGGGTCTGAGATCCTGAGGGCTTTACGTTGCAGCAGCATTTTTCAGGGGAAGGCGAATATGGTTAACTCTTGTTCTGGTGGCTGACTGACCGACGTAGTATATATATACCTTCTGAGCGGTGCCTGCTGTCCCTCGTGCACGTTGCTAGGAAAGCGGCAGAAAATGGTCTATTTTGTGCTTTTAGCTATGTATCGTTACAAGGGAGTCGTGGGTTGGCCCCAGGCAGGTGATCCAGCTCACCAGGCAGTTTTAAGGCACAAAGCAGCTCTTTCTGTCCTGATCAGAGCACTGGATCAGCAATACCTGTCGTGCTCCGGGCAGCCCCACAGCAGGACCAGTGTGCTGGGGAGGGGGGGGGGTAGCCCTGTGATCCAGAGGCACCAATGCCCTGGCAAATGGTGGGGGGTGGGGAACAGAGGGAGTCTCAGAGCATCCCCCTCCCCCTTTCCCTAGGAAAAGAGGCCCCCATCTGCTGCAGATGGACATATCCCCATCCCCTAGTTGATGTGCACCTGCCTATGCCAGGGCTGTTCATCCTTGGCGTGACAGAAGTGATGTGGGTAACGTTATCTGGAAGAACCCCAGCTCTGCTTTGGGTGGTGTCTGCGATCCCATAAAATCCTGGGGTAAGGCAGGGACTGAGTGCATTTATTTTTGCTGGTCATGAAGCAAACACATGGGGAACCGTACGCAGCATTTGATTTTAGCTCAGAGAGGCGCGTGCGGAAAGGTTCTCCGTGACTACGGTGAGGTTCCACACGTGAGGGAGATGTGGAAACCCATGCCGCCGTCCCTGCTCGTCCTGTGAGCGGGGCTCCAGCCCTCACTGGTGGATTTGTGCTTTCAGAAAGCTTCCTCACGCCTTGAAAACAAACAAAACTCTTTTGGGGCTTTCAAAGGGCTGTTTAAAGGAGCCCCCGGAGAATAACTGATTGTGGATTCAGAATGATGAAGTGGTTTGTGGAACGCTGAAATATAGAGGCAAATGCAGGAGAACTCCACATTGCAATTTGTCAGCTTCTGTAAACCCTGTAACGGATTATTCCCCCCCTCTGTCGCTTCTCACCTCTCCAATAGGAAATTAACTGATGCTATCACTAAAGAAATTGTTTTTGCCTCACAAAGTAAAATTGATACTATAAAAACCCGCCAGCAGTGTCTCCTCCTCCTTTTACATGAAGACAAATCCTTCCTGTCACCTACTGAAATGGAAAGATAAAGGCTGAGCTTTAATAAAGAAGCTATAAGCACAGAGTGTAGAGGGAGGGAGCAGGAGCGGCACGGGGAACCCGCCACGGCAGCAGGTGTAATGCCGAGGGATATTGCAAGTATCCAAAATACAGCTACTGTGTCTGGTGCCTGCGCGCATGTTTAATGCACGGTTATGCACATGTTTGTGCTCCAGAACTCATGTCTCCAAGAGTTCATGCTGGTTTTGGTACTGATAGTGTCTACCTTTACTCCTTTCATGTTCTTAGGCGAGCTTGTTTGGACTATTTAAATCTAGTTAAACACGCAGAGTTAAACATCAGTTTGCCAGGTGATAACAGAATGTGTGGGATATGGGATATGTTAAAGAAATCTTAACATCGGCAGTCTCCCACTGGATTGGCGCTTCAGCATGAACTGCATTCATTCTTTGTGGGATGTGTTTTCTGCGGGAAACCTCTTCTGCCAAACTGTGTGATTTGGGGCAGAACCCTGAGCTCTGGGCTCCCTTGAGGCAGGGCTGCCTGTTAGATGCTGGTAAGGGACAGTCCTGTTAGGTGGGTTTTTTGACTGGAAGTTTGCAGCTATCCCCATCCGTCCTGCATGTTCCTCATCTACGCTTTCGTGGATAAACAATCGCTTTGTTCTGGCATCAGCTAGGAGCCGTCAGCTAGTTTGTGAACTGCTGTCCTTTCTTCTTTCAGGGGATATCAGAAACCTGCTAAAGTGGATCAAACAGAATCTGTTGAAAGAACGACCAGAATTATTTATGCAAGGGGAATCTGTGTAAGTACAGCTGTTATGAATCCTTGTGTTTCTCTGTTGATCCCCATGATTTGGGATATGATTTTCCTGTTGGTTGCAAGAAGCAAGTTAATAACCATGAAAATACAGGATTTGCTAAAGTGGTAATGGGAGGTTTCTCACACTATACCTCACCCTGTTCCACGGAGGGCGTCTTCTGCAGCCCTCATCCCAGATCTTTAAACCTTGAATGTGAAGCAGCGCCATGTATACATTCTCTGCATTGTCACCTGGAGCAGCATAGTGCCTGTATCCTCAATTCCAGGAGTTTTAGCAGGTCTGTCTGTTCCCTGCTGACATCACTGGGACTGAAGCAGTCACTCAGAGAAATGCCAACAAATATTTCTTCTGGGAAATGTATTTTTATTGTCAAAATGGGGCCAACCTCATGGAGGGGGGGGGGGGGGAGG
>VFFE01007119.1:1451160-1506287 GCA_008921705.1 Burhinus oedicnemus | reverse complement strand
ACCCAAAGGAGTACAGGGGGAGGGGAATGGGAAGCTGGGGAGAATGAGGGGAATGGGGACTCGGGGTGATCCTGGAATAACGGGGTCCTGGGCGGGGGAACAGAGCTCCGGGGGAATGGGGACCTGGGGGGGAAAGGGGACTTGAGGGGACAGGGACCACCAGGAGGAGCGGGTACCCTGGCAGTAACAGCCCCCCTAGCCTCAAAGGGTGAGGGGGGCTCTGCCCCGAGTGTGGGACCCAGGAGGGACCTGGGAGGGGCTGGGCACAGCCCCACGGCGAGGGGGCAGGACCCCCACCTTTCCCTTCCCGAAGCTGTGGGGCTGGCAAGGGAGGGGAGCCCGGGGCTCGGGGGGATTCTACATCATCAGGGACAGATGCTGCCTCCCCCCTCCTTGCAGGGCTTGGCCCCAGCCCCCCCCATCCCCAAAGACACCCCCCAAACCCTCTTTTACCGTGCTGGGGGCAGTGGCTGGGAGAGGAGCCCCAAGTTCCTCTTCTTCCTCACTCCGCTGCCGCCGTCTCTCGCCTGAGCTTGTCGGAAACTTTTCTGCAGCTGCTTTTGTGAGGAGCTGAGGTGGGGGCTGGTGGGGGGGTCCTGGCAGGGGTGGCCGGGCTGTGGCAGGGGGGCAGCTGCCAGCAGCGGGTGAGCAGGGGGGTCCTCGCCTTCACCCACCGCAGCCCCCGGCTGCAGGGCCCTATGGGGTCTTTCAAGAGCAGCTGCCTGCGGCACAGATCCTGCCTTGTCCCCTGCGTCCCAGAGGGTCCCCATGACACCAGTACATGGGGGACAGCGTAGGGCTCTTTGAGAGGTCGAGGGTGCCGAGAGTGTGGGGACTTGGGGGTTGCCCCAGTGCAACGTGGGGCTCAGCCCCATCTGTGTTGGGGTCTCCATGAACATCATTGCGAGGTTGGGTGGGACAGTGGGGGACGGTGGCTGTGCATGGCAGGGGAAGGTTTGGGGAAGGGGATTTTTCCTGCTGGGGGCCCTTCCCCTGGCTGCCGGAGCCATGGTGTGCAGCGGGGTGCACAGGGGTGCTGTGGGGTGCAGCAGGGTGCACGGGCTGGGGGATGAAGCCGCTGCGCTCCGATGCTGTTCATGGTGGGCAGCTACAGGGCTGGGATGGGGACAGCACGGCTGGGGCTGCCGACAGGCTGCAGGGACGGGGGGTGAGAGCTGTGGGACAGCCCAGCCGGCGGCGGCACCGGGAAAGAATTTACCCATCCACGTTTCCCCTCCTGCCAGCGCAGCCTCAGCTCCTTCAAATTACATGTTACGTTCCCAAGCGAGCCCGTCACTGGCTCAGCTCCTTGGCCCCAGGAGTGTTTCTAGTGCCGGGAGGGGGCCATGGTTGTCCCTGAGGGGGGGACCCCCAGAGGCTGATGTCCCCTCACCCCAGGTGTGCGACGGACCACAACTCGGACAACACAACGGCGATGCTGCGGGAGTGGCTGGGGGCAGTGGGGAAGGACTATCACTCGGTTGCCTGGAAGGTGCAGGAGGAGCCCAGGTGAGGCTGGGGGGTGCTGGGGGGGTGGGCGTGGGCTGCGAGGGGCTCCTGGAGCAGCACCCCACTCCCTGGCTGGGGACACTGCCAGGAGGAGCTGGTGTCGAGGCAGAGCTGGGCTGACTCAGCCGGCCTGCATGGCGTGCACCGAGTTTGTGCGTTCCCAGCGAGCAGGGTTAACCCCTGCCTCCCCCCTGCCCAGCTCCTACCCTGATGAGCTCGGGCCAAAGCACTGGAGTGATAAACGCTACGAAAACCTGATGAAGCTGAAGCAAGAGGCTCTCACCTACGCCCGGGAGCAGCAGGCGGACTACATCCTGGTAAAGGACATGGGGTACCAGCAGGGTGGGGGCTGAGGTGGGCGTCCCCGCACTTCCAGGACCTGTGTTGTCCCCCGCAGTTTGTGGACACTGACAGCATCCTGACCAACAACCAGACCCTCAAGTTTCTCATGGCACAGAACAAGTCAGTGGTGGCCCCCATGCTGGACTCGCAGACCTTCTACTCCAACTTCTGGTGTGGCATCACGCCCCAGGTATGTCCCCGGAAAGCCCCAGGGAAGGGGACCCCCCCCATGGCAGAGGAGCCCCCCACCATGGAGGCATCACGCTGGTGTGCTGCAGGGGTACTACCGCCGGACAGCTGACTACTTCCCCACCAAGAACCGGCAGCGGGTGGGCTGCTTTGCCATCCCCATGGTCTATGCCACCTTCCTGATCGACCTGCGGAAGGAGGAGACATCACGGTTGGCTTTCTACCCACCCCATCCCAACTATACCTGGGCCTTCGATGATATCATCGTCTTCGCCTACTCCTGCCAGGCGGCCGGTGAGGGCTGGGGGTCCAGGGGTTTGGGGCGCTGGGGTGTTTGGGGAGACTGTGGTGCTCACCCATCCCACCCGGCAGGCGCGGAGGTCCATGTGTGCAACCAGCAGCGCTTTGGCTACATCAATGTCCCTGTGAAGGCCCACCAGACGCTTGAGGATGAACGTGCCAACTTTGTGCATCTCACACTGGAGGCCATGGGTGAGCACCTGTGGGTGGCAGGGTTCTGGAGGTGTCCCCCACCCCAGGGGTGATGGGGACCCGGTGATGGCCCCTGGGGCAGGGCTGTTGCCCCTGGTTCCTGGCCAGGGGGATCTGAGTTCCACCATAGTGGTGTCCCCTCTCTCCACAGTGGATGGCCCCCCCATGCAGCGCTCCAGGCACATTTCCCTCCTCCCCAAGCCACTCACAAAAATGGGCTTCGATGAAGTAAGTGCCCAATGGACCCTCCCATGTCCCTCTGTCCGTCCCTCTGGCTGCATCCGTCCGTGCCAAAGCCCGTCATGGGCTTTGGCCAAGCCCCCTGTCCCCCATCCTGCAGTGGCCAGGCAAGCTGTGTCCCCCTCCTCCCCCCTGTGATAACATGCCCCCTTGGCAGACTCTCTCCTTCCTCCCCAGATCTTCCTCATCAACCTGGTGCGGAGGCCAGACCGACGCCAGCGGATGCTGGCGTCCCTGCAGGAGCTGGAGATTGCCCCACGGGTGGTGGATGCCGTGGATGGGAGGTGACCATAGGGGGACGTGTCCCCGCTCTGCCAGACCCCCGGTGTCACCCTGGGGAGAGGACGGGGGGTGGCTGAGGGGGGATGTCTCTCTGATGCAGCCCCTCGCCTTGCAGCACCCTCAACAGCAGTGACATCAAGGTGCTGGGGGTGGACCTGCTCCCCGGGTACTATGACCCGTTCTCTGGCCGCACGCTCACCAAGGGTGAGGTTGGCTGCTTCCTCAGCCACTACAACATCTGGAAGGAGGTACGAGGCCACAGGGGCCAGGGGGTCCCTAAGGGCCACCAGCATGGGGCAGGGACCCTGTGAGCATCACCATGTGACTGGAGGACTGGGAGAGAGGGGTGTTCTGCAGGGTGAGTATGGCCTAGTGCGGTGCTGTGATGGGTTTGCACCTTTGTCCCCTCCCTGCAGATTGTGTCCCGGGGGCTGGAGCGGTCAGTGGTCTTCGAGGACGATGTTCGCTTTGAGGCCGCCTTCCCAGCGCGGCTGCGGCGGCTGATGGAGGAGTTGGAGGGAGCGCAGCAGGACTGGGATCTCATGTAGGTGCTGGGGCCGGGAGGACATGGGGTGGGGGTCCTCGGGGCCAGCTCTCATGGCTTGCCGGCCACCCTTCAGCTACCTAGGGAGGAAGCAGGTGAACGCGGAGGATGAGGCACCTGTGGAGGGCGTGCGAAACCTGGTGGTGGCTGGGTACTCATACTGGACGCTGGCCTATGCCATCTCCCACCGCGGGGCACAGAAGCTGCTGGCCGCCGAGCCCCTCTCCAAAATGCTGCCGGTGGATGAGTTCCTGCCCATCATGTACGACAAACACCCCAAGTAAGGAGCCGAGGGTGCAGGAGGGGCGCTGGTGGAGTAGCATGGCTGCACTGTCGATGGAGCATGTGTTTCTTCTCCGCTGTCACCATCCCACCCCGTCCCCCCCTCCCGGCGTTACTCATGCTGGAGGAAAACATCTGTAGCATGAGCTCATTCCCCCCTGGCCGCTGTCTGGCCGCCAGCCCTGGAAAATGGGCCTTTGCCAGTGCAGGGTGGGGGGACGGCGGCGGGGATGGAGCTGGGGCTTGATGCTGGCCCCACATGGGGGTCTTGGTCCTATGGCAAGGGGGCAGCACCCCCCTGTACCCCAGCACTGGGGGGGGGTGTGGTCCCCTGCCCCTGGTTGTGGGTCTCAGCCCCGTCTTGGGGCACCTCCCTGCCCCTCTTCCTGGGTGGGGGTCAGCAGCAAGGCTGTGCCTGGGGAGGGGGAGGCCGTTTAGAGGGTGGGCAAGGGCTGGTGGCTGGGTGTCCCAGGGGAGAGGGGGTGGGAAAACCAGCGACTAGCATGGTGAAACAGAGGGATTAGGCATGTAAAAGGGAGGCTGGAGGTGGATGGAGGGGCGGATTAGTGCTCTGGATGTGAACCAGGAGCAGCTGGGAGTCCCATGCTTACTGGGATAACAGCACCAGACAGCCCTGGGCTGGGGCCAGCCGGGGCCGGGCCAGCAGGATGCTGTCCCGGAGACCCCCTCTGTGCCAGGGCCAGCCCCGTGGCACAGAGGCTGGTGGGGAGAGGTGGGTCCCGATCCCTCCACAGTCCCTCCCCAGCCAAGCTCCACAGGCAGCAGTGGCACAGAGCAGCCCCCCAGCTCGGCTGCCTTCCCTGGACGCCCTCCCCGGTACCCTGTGTACCCTTCCCATCACCTGCCCCGTGCAGTGCCTTCCCTGGACAGTCCGTATGGCTTTCCCAGCCCTTTTTTCTCCACTGGGCCATGCTCTGTAAGCCAGTTTCTCCTCTTGGGTCCACTCTGCTTTCTCCAGCGAGGATTACAAGCGGCACTTCGTCCCCCGGGACCTGCTGGTGTTTTCGGCTCACCCCCTCCTGGTTTATCCCACTCACTACGCTGGGGACAGCAACTGGCTGAGTGACACCGAGACCTCCACCATCTGGGACGATGATGCCAAGAAGACCGACTGGGCTGGCTCACAGAAGACCCTGAGGGACTCCCGGGGCAGTGCTGACCACCTCCGCTCCACTGCCCGTGATGAGCTCTGATGGTGAGCAAGGCTGTGGGACCTACACATGTGGGGACAGGGGTGGGGGACAGAGTGGCTGGGAAGCATCTCCCTGCAAGCGCCGTGTTCAGCTGTGTCCTGGATGCCTAGTTTCTTTTTGCCGTGTGGCAGCAGCTGTCCCCATCAGACTCAAAGCGTTGGGAAACAGACGAGACCTTCTCTTCCAGGCGGGGAAAGGGATGGGGATGCAGATGTCCCTTGTGGCGCTGCACTGGGCTGGAGGGGACCAGGGGACTGGGTCCTGCTGCTCCCTGAGTCCGTGTGCTCCTCAAGGGAGGAAGGGACAATGCTCCTTCGCCTCCTGCAAAAGTATCCCTAGTTTGGAGAGAGCTGGGGCATCTTGCAGAGGAATGTTTCACCGCGGCGCTGCTTGCTGCCCCCCAAAAGTGGGTTTCCCTGGGGTGGTGTCTCTGCAGGGCGGCTGTGCAGGCAGGCGAGCACCTGCACTCGCTCGGCCCCAAGGCAGCACCGCCACGGTTAACGCCGGGTCAGACTTTCCCTGTCGGACGTTGCTTGTGCTGGCAGCGGAGCCTTCCCAGGAGCAGCCAGACCGGGGGAGGCTGGAAAACAACCCTCTACTGCAGGCGCGAACGTGTCGGGGCTGCTCCTGCCTTGACCACTAACGTTTGTGTCCTTGTCTCCTAGAGACAAGGAATCGTGACCCATCTGGGAGCACTGTGGACCAGCGGCCTGATCCTGCCTGCTCCGGCTTGAGAGATGCAGCCGCCCTGGCTGGATCCCCCCAGGGTCCTTCGAATCTGCATGTGGTGAATCCACCCAAGGCAGGAGTTGTCCCCAGGGCTCCTGGAGAGCCCTTTCCCTGCCAGGCAGAGGGACTGGGGGAGCGCTGTGCTCCATCTCTGCTGGGGACATGTGTTTGGGACTGCCCTGAGTGATGCCAACTCCACCATCTCCCACCAGTTTGGACTTCGGGGGGTGTTTTTCAGGCTGGGGGCTGGCTCCCGCGGTGGCACACACAGCCTCCTGCCACCACCTGGGCTTGTCCCTCGCCTGTGCTGCGTCTGGGCTGAAGCCCAGGGAGGATTAAAGACTGTTTGAGCTGACATGCCAGGTGCTGGCTCTGCTGGGTGGCATTGCCCCACATAACGTCCCCAGGGCGTATCCCACTGTGGTCACCTCAGAGCTGCAGTGGCGAGGGTCTGGCAGTTCCCCCGGATGGGGATTGTTTTGGGAATTAAATCTGTAATAGGGAAAGGGCGGGAGGAAGGTCTGGTGGGAGGCTGAGACGGAGCTCTGCTTTGGGGTCTGGGGGTGAAAAGGTGGGTGGCATTTCCACGGAGCTCAGCTCTCCCCTGGGAATGCTGGTGGAAATGATTTCCCTCATTGGCGCTGGTGTCCTCAGTGGATGGTTTGGCCTTAGGACTGAAAAATCCAACACCAGCTTGAGCACTGAGATGTGCAGCTGAGTGCTGCTGGGCTCCGGCATCTGTCACCTTTGTGGCCAGCTCTGGAGGAGGGTGTTTGCTTTCCAAGAGCCCTGGCTTGTTTGGTGCTAAACCTCAGCTCCTCAGCAGGTCAACGTTTGGTTGAAAACTGAGTCTTTTCTGGGGTGGAGGAGCAATTTCTTTAAAAACACTGCAACTAGCCCTAGTCTGAGTGAGCTGGGGACATGTGAGCTTCCCGCCAGGCCCCCAGGGCTGCTGCCTCTCCCTACCCCTGCCTGGTTGCTGGCTGCCCCTTTTGGCCCTGGAGCAGCTGCTGGGGTTAGTCCTGGGACGGTGGGTTGCTGCCGTCACCCAGGGTTTGGGGGGCTGCACCCCTCTTCTCCCCACAGCCTGATGAAGGCCATGGGGAGAAGCCTCAGTAGCTGAGACCCACAGCGGGATGTCTGAGACCATCAAGTGCTCCAGGAGAGCATCATTTGGGGCAGGATGAACAGCTACAGCAAGGACCTCCTGAAGGAGAACAGCCAGCTCCAGGAGATCATGCAGGACCAGAACATCTGAGTGGATCTGCCAGAGAACAGGAGGAAGGACATGGCCAAGTGCATGGTTCCCAGCCAGTACAGGCATGGGTGACACAGCACAGTGGAGAAGTGATGGCAGGTTGGGGACACCTCTGCTTTCCTGCCTGTCCCCTGGTTGCAGGTAGCCTCAATGCTACGGGAGGAGCTTAGGAGCTGAGGATGGAGCAGAGGAAGGTCTGGTGCCAGCTGGAGCAGAGGAAGGAAGTGGCAGCAGCGCTGTGGTATGCGTGACCCAGCAAGGGTCCTGGTGCTTGTTCCAGCGCCCGCTGGGATGCGGGTGAGGAGCTGCCCATGCTGGGGCTCCCGGTGCAGCCGCACTCGCAGGGCATGCAGCTGACAGGACGTGCTGGCAGAGTCCAGGGCTTTGGGAAGCTGCGGTGGTGGTGGTGGGGAGACCCCACTTCTCAGGCTGCCCTCCACTATGAGCCCAGTAATGGGTCTGTGAGGAGGAGCCAGAACTACTCCAGCTGTTGGAAACTCCAGGGTTTTCGCTGAAAACCACCTAACTTAAAAACCACGAGGCCAGCCCTGAAACTTGCTGCAGCTCAGTGGGAGCAGCCCTCGTGTGCTGCTGAGCTGCGAGATTCCAGGCGACGCGTGCTTGCCATGGTTTCTCAACAGAGCCAAAGTTGGGTTTTAGACCCTGTGGAAGCCCCTCCCATCACTCCCCACTTCCCACTGGAAGCTTCCCTCCAGCCTGGGCTGGTGGAACAGGGATGGGAACATGAATCTGAACTGCAGAGAGCCAGGGACTGCCTGAGTTCAGCAGACGCCGCAGGAGAGAGGGCCAGGAGCAGGGCAGAGCTGGGGTCAAGGGTTTATTTCATTTCTGTGCCAAACTGCCGTAAGAGGCCACTGCAGGGACACGAGCTGCGTGGATCTCTGTGGGGATGAACGGGGGCTGCCCCAGTGCTTGGCCAGGCTGCCTGGTGTGGCCAGCTCTGCTCTGCACCACTGTCACCCTGGAGAGTCCGCAGCGTCCTGTCCATCACCCATACAGGTCCCCAGGGTTTCACGTCAGCCCCTGTCCCCCGGTTCCCCCGTGGGCGCTCTCCTCTGCAGGATGTGCTCCAGCAGGAATGTTGCTGCCTGGGCCAGGACCTGCTCCAGCCTCTCCTGCTCCTCGGTGCTGAATGGAGCCAGGACGTAGTTGGACACTGTCACTTCACCCTCCGGCCTCCCGATACCGACCCTGAGCCGGGTCATCTCCTGGGGAGGAAGAGGGAGATCTGGAGGAGCCTCACCTCAAGGGCCTCGCTGAGATAGAGCTGCGGCAAGGGGATTGTGCTGCCAATGGAGCTGGGCGACGAGGGAGCAGCCTCTCATGTTTTCCAGGTGGTTTGGAGTGCTTGCTCCAAGAAACATGATTTTGGAAGAGGCTTTTTCTGGGCTGCGCTGAGATCCCAGGCTCCTGCCAGGCCTGGCAGAGCCGCTCGAGCTAATTGTTTCCATGTCTTCCACAGCAGCCAAACCAACATCAGCCCTCGGGGAAGGAGGGAAAGGAGAAAAGGGGGGAGAGGAAAAGGAGCAGGGGCTTGTCTGAGGGGAGTTGGAAGAACAGGAGTGGGGGAACAACAAGCCATGCATTGGGGTGCGGGGGAAGGATTGATCCCCTTCCACCAAGGCCACTCACATTGGAGTACAAAGCACTGATGCAGGATCGGACTCCGTTGTGTCCCCTTGGGAGAGAAGGAGAAAACTCAGCATTAGCCTCTAAGAGACCCCCACCCCCATTTTATGGTCTTGGGGGTCTCTTGCTGCAGGGACGTGGGGATGTGATCCTAGCCAGGGGCTGCAGCTCCCATGCCCTGGCTCTGCAGGAACATCCAGCCCCTGGGGCTGAGAGCAGCTGGCTGGGGAAGATGAGGGAAACAAGGCTGGGACAGCAGGTTCTGTGTATCTCAGCTCTTGCTGCAGCTGGTGCATGTGTGACCGAGTGCTGTGGCCCAGTACCATCCCTGCCCTGTCCCGCAGTGGAAGATTTCCTAGGTTAAATGTCTCGAGGCTGACCCAGGAGCTGGCACTGAGGCAGGCAGAGTGGAGGCAGAGTGCTATAAAAAGCCCATGTGGTGCAGCCGATGGGCTGAATCCAGCCCACAGCCGCTTTCAGGAGGCTCCCTGCCCTTCCTGCCAGGGCAGAAACCAGGAGCCTGTCCAAACAGTCAGCTGTTGCCTCTGCAACTGGAATTGAGCCCAGGGCTGGTGCTGGGGCTGAAAACACTGCCAGACTGGTGGGACAGGGCCAGGAATGGCCCATGTACCTGTAAGAGCATGGCAAGGCCTCAAACCAGCTCACACAACCAGAGAGCTGGGGCCACTCCATACCTTGCGCTGCCTCCCAGCTTGATCGCCACCTTGCCCAGGGCCTTGTCCAGGTCATCGTGAACCAAGTAAATGTCTTCTGGGCAGAGGTTGTAGATCTTAGCTTTGGAAACAGAAATACAACCCAAGAAATGACGGGGAGGCAGACTCACCAGACCCTGACCCTGCAGAGTGGGGCTGCAGGGACCTGTACTGGGCAGGGGGACGGCAGGGCTGTCACAGGGCCCAGTGGCACAGCAGGCTTTGGGGGTGACCGAGCTGCTCACCAGCACTGGCGACGCTGAGCCCATTGAGGTTCATGAACCTCCGTGGCTTGAGCAGCAGCAGCTCCAGGCCACGGGCCGTGGCCATGGCCACATCAGCGCAGCACTGCCTGTCCACTCGCCAGCCCTCAGCCACCGCCAGCTGCCGGGCCAGCCGGTCCAGCACCGCCATGCCTACGTTGTGTCGTGTCCCCCGCAGCATGTAGTTGCCCAGACCGGCCACCTGCCCGCCGGGTGTCAACAGAGCTCTGTCGGCCGCCATAAGGCCCCTGGCCCCTCTACGGGCCTGATCCTCCCGCCCAGCACCCCTCAGACCCACCCCTCACATACCCCATCCCCTTCAGCCTCCGTCCCCTCAGACCCGATCTCCCCCGGCTCTCCCCAGTTGGCTGGGTCTCCTCACAGCCCCGATCTCCCTCAGCCCCGGTCCCCTCCGCCCGGATCTCCCCGGTGCTCTCCCTTACAGCCCCGGTCCCCTCTGATCTCCCTCAGCCCCGGTCCCGTCAGCCCCGATCTTCCCGGACCTCCCCCTCACAGCCCCGGACCCCTCAGCCCCGATGTCCCCGGTGCTCTCCCTAAGTCCCGGTCCCGTCAGCCCCGATCTTCCCGGACCTCCCCCTCGCAGCCCCGGACCCCTCAGCCCCGATGTTCCCGGTGCTCTCCCTAAGTCCCGGTCCCCTCAGCACCGCTCCCCTCCCCTTCCCCTCACGCGCGGCCCCGCCCCTCCGGCCCCACCATGACACGCGGCCCCGCCCGGCTGACGAGCGGTCGCGCGCGCCCCACCAGCTCCGCCGCCAGCATCGCACCGCCTCCCCGTGACGCCACGCCCGCGCGCTGCCAATGGGCCGCCTCGCCTCCGCCGCCATCTTGCTTACGGGCAGCGCCGCCATCTTGCTTGCGGGCGGCAGGGCGGGCCCGGGGCGGTGGCGCGGGGCGGGGCCGTGGCCGCCGCTGTGGTAAAACCCCGCGGGTCGGGGGTGGTCCTTCAGGCAGGAGGGGAGGATGGAGGCTGGGGGGCTGTTCGTCACGGCGGTGCCGGAAGAGCGGCTGGGAGAGGTCCCTGCATAGGGTCTTCAGGCCCGGCCAGTGTCTGGTCCCCGAGGGAAGCGGGGTCCCCACCCGCAGTTGTGCAGGAGCTCTAAGTGCCCTGGGCTGTGCCCCTGTTTTATGTGTTCGTGCCTATTCTGTTCCCGCTAACACCGTCCTTAGCAGCAGCCTTTGGGGTATGGCTGGGGGGGGAGAGGGTGGTACATGATCCCTCACCTTCCCCCAGCCACCCTCCAGCCCTGGGTGGCTCTTGGTCCTCCTAGGGGAACAGAGCTTTCTTCTAAGGCTGTGTGACAGTCCTCCAGTCCAGCAGCATGTCACTGGGCTTTGCTCATGGCTCTTTTCCTCTCCACAGCTGGCAGAAAGGGCTGGACTTCTCCTGAGGCCAGTGGGAGGAAGCCATCACCTGCTATTTGAAAGCCATCGACCCGGATCTGCACAGGGTAGAGTCCCCACAGGGCTAGGGATACACCAGGCTGGGAGCCGGAGAAGGGTGGCAGCTGGCTCTCATGCTGGCATCTGGCTTCAGGATGCTGTTAACGTCTCGTCAGGCTGATCCTGGGTAGTTTGAGCAGGGCTGGGCTGAGCCAGCAAAGGCTGAGGGTTGTCTGTGCTGCAGGCAGAGCTGTATGAGCAGCGGGCAGAGGCCTTCCTCCAGCTCTGCAACTTCCAGTTGGCCATGCTGAACTTCAGGAAGGTGCTCATGCTGGTGCCTGCATGGGAGCAGCCCTGCCTGGCTCACCTGGCCCTTGTCCTTGACCTGAAGGTCAGCCACCGCTCCTCTCCCTCTGTCTGCAGCCCTGGCGCCAGGCTGACAGGGCTTCCCTGAAAGGCCAGTGTCTGCTTGACCAGGAACTCTACTGTGAGGTCCTGGAGGCCTTCACACAGGCAGCTGAGCTGTAGCCTCACCACAGGGTGTTTTGCCAGAGTACGTAAAGCCTAGGCAGTGCTAGGTTGTCCGGCTGGGCTGGCCCTGCCATGGGCTGCCTCTAGCCTTGCTTGTCTCCTCATGCAGCATCACGTGTCTTGTGGCTCTCAACAAGTTCCCACAGTGCCTCTGAATGCTCAACAGAGACCTGGAGGAGGATGTGAGGAACCCTGATCTGTACCTGCTCCATTGCCTCCTTCTACAAACGCTTTGGGCGGGTATGGCTGCTCCAGTCCCTGAGGTGCCCTGCTGTCACTTCTGAAGGCTGGGGATGTGCTGGGAAGTGCCAGGCTCTGAGGATACCTGGCCTCCCTGGGCAGCTGGGTCTGTGTCACCTGGACATCTGATGGGCCCTGGAGCTGGAGCCGCAGCATGGAGCCACCCAGGCCCTGAGGTGGAGGCTGCTGAGACAAGGCCAAGGCCGAGGCGGTGTCCGAGGACCTGTGTGGGGCCCTGCTCAGGATCAGCTTTGCCACTGAGAGTGACCCATCAGCTGCCGAATTCTTCACCCTCAGGTAGTGAGAGTGTCACCACGGCCAGTCAGCCCTATTGGCCTCTGAGCTGTCCTGTCTCTGTGTCACAGGGGGACCCTCCTCTGATGGCTCAAGGACTTAGCCAGGGTGAGGTAGCTGGGTGCCCAGGGGGCCCAGAGGCCCAGGAGGCTCAGCAGCAGCTGGCACTCACCTACAGTGACTGCACCGTGCACTGCTACACCTGGAACGATTCAATGAGGCTGTGATGCTCCTTGGTGAGGCTGTGCAGGATGAGAGGAGAGAGAAGCGGCTCTATGTCAACAGAGAAGGCAAGCAGCTGGACTGGGGATTGCAGCAGGATCCCCGGGGTGAGGGCTGGGGTGTCAGACAGCAGTGTCTGCACTTGAGCATTGAGTGTGTGCAGGGGAAGGCCCTGCACTGGGGTCCCGCATTAGGGAGCAGTGACTGAAATGGGCAGTAGGGCCCCTGGATTCTCCCTTGGTCCTGACCCTAGTTCACAGCTGTGCCTGTCTGGACCATTTCAGCAGCGGGGAGAGGTACCAGAAGCCAGGATTTGCCACTGGTGGTTTGGCTCCCCCCCGGCCATGGCCTGTCCTGGGGGCATGGCTGGGAATGGCTGCTCTCTTCCAGACTGGGTTGTGTCTCCTGGCTGGTGGAGCTCAGAGCTTTTGGCTAATGATGCTGAAATCTTTGTGGCTGGGGTGGGCTGAACACGTGCTGTGCATATTTCCTCCTGGCACGGAGAGCTCCAGACAAAGCCTGGGGGTGGCAGCCAGCCCCTAGCTGCTCTCATTTAACCAAGACGCCAATGCTGCCTCGCTGCAGACTGCTTCCTTTGCCTGGAGGAGCTGGCCTACGTGGTAGTGGATTACCAGCAGGCGCTGGAGCTGAGCCTAGGGGACCGTGTTGTGCGGAGACAGGTTGCAGCAGCACTGCACGAGCAGGGACGGCAGGACTTGGTGGTGAGGTGAGTGGGTGGGCTGGTGCCGTCTGTCCCAGGGCTGGTGGCAAGCCAGGCTGCCGAGTGTGCTCTCTTGTCCCCTCGCAGGCAGTAGTGGCAGGCAGAAGCTTGCTTCTTCATGGCCATTGAGCATGACCCCCAGAAACCACTGTAGTACCTGGTGCCAGGCCAGGGCCCGCCTATGCCTGAGGAGGGTGGAGAGCGTGAGGGAGGATGCTGCCCTAAGTCTGTGGTTCGACCCCATGGATGGTGAGGTACAGCCCTGTGCTGCTCCCTGATGTCCTCCTCGGGCTGTGGGTGATGTTCTCAGCCTGTTGCCTTGACTGCAGTTTCTGTGCTTACCTCTCACTTTGCATCGGGGGCCAGCAGCTGATCAGGGACTGGGGTCAGGGCTCCTGCCAGGATATGGGTGCAAGCCAAGCAGCCTGGCTCTTAAAACAGCCTTGTGCCAGAGCCATTGGGCAGGTCTCTTTCCTCCTTATTTTAATTTTCCTGTATCTTTCACCCTGATTCAGGGAGAAGTCCTCCTGCATCTGGCTGTGATAGGGGGAACGTGTCTCCACACAGCCATCACCCAGTGTGGCACTACTCAGGGCAGCAGCATGGCTTGATCACTCTGGGTTTTGTTTGCGGTGAAACCCAGGCTCCCTGTTGGGGCAGGTCCTGGTGGGGCCTTTCCTGGTGGCACTAGGCGGGTGTTTGGCTGCAGTGGTGGAAACCCCATGGCTCAGTGCTCAGAGCTTACTGTAGGAAAGTTTTTTCCATGGAGGAGATCCAGGTCTCACCTTGTTGCCACTGCAGGTCCTTTCCCTTGTACCTCTTTCCAAGAAAGTCTGTCTGGGCTGTCTTGAGGAGTAAGACTGGATGCCTTCTCCAAGAAACCTCGGAGAAAATGCTTCAGAGCCCCGCAGAACTCACCATTTCCGCTGATGTTGCCTGGTTTGACAGCAGCAATAGGTATGTGCTGGGGGTTAGTTTGTCACGGCCGTTAGTCCACTAGTGCTGCCCGCTCCAAAGCGGGGTTGCTCTAACCCTGAGCATGAGGATTTTGCTTGCTCTGGAGCACAGTGGCATGTTTCAGAGCTCACTGCTGAAGCACTCATGCTGGCAAAGGCAGGTTTTGCCCCTTTCTGCTCCTAAAAGGTGATGGCGGGTTGCTGGATGTCTATACTTGGCCTGGGAAACTTGTTCCAAGCAGGCGTCTCACTCCTCAGCCCTCCCAGATAAGGAGTCGCTTTGGTGGGTTGCTGCAGGCCTGTAGCATTGCCCTTGCACTGGCACTTGTCCCCAGGCTGCTGATGGCACTAGTGGATGACCGGAAGGAAGTGGTGCCTGAGGGCACGGGGCTGCTCATGGGAGCACAAGCTGCCGTGACTTGACTGAGCAAGCCTTGGGTGCGGCAGCAGGGGCTGCATGCTTGGATCTCACACCCAGCCAGCGCATGGAGCCGCAGCGATAGCTGCTGCAGAAACAGCTGGTCTGCTACTGCGCCTGCCTGGCACCTCACCTTGGCCCTCAGCTCCCGCACGCGGGGCCACCAGGCAGGCTCCACAAAGCAACTCTCCCTGGAAGGTGACATGGCTCCCACCTCCTGTGCTGGCACTAGCCCTGTGAACATGGCTTTGGGACCAAGAGATGTGCTCTGCAGGGGGTGAAAAAGTGCCACTGTGGCAGAGACCCACTGGCCTTCCTGGACCTACACTGACTCCTCTGTGGAGAACATCTGGCCCAGCTACTGCTGTTTCGCCTCCTCCCCAGGGAAAGGCTGCTGTCTTCTTACCAGTTGCCTAACTGGAGAGCATCAACTCCGGGCTGCTAAATCCCCAAAGTCCCATTGTGTCAGGCAGCTGTTCCCATGCAACTGCAAATATTCCACATCCTTCCACACTAGCCGCAGTCAGAAATCCAAGTAAATGACTCTTCCCCAACCGTTTATTTCATAAAAGATTTATTTTAAAATTAGAAATGCGTAACATTTTTGGAAGAAGCAGGATGTTTGAGTTTGTTTGTGGGCCAGCTCCCAGGCAGCGTTTGGCTGGTGTCTAAAATCGCTGTCCCCAAGGCTCCGGCCCTGGAGCTAGAATGGTCCCAAGCACTGGCAGCTCCTTTCAGCATAGGGCTTGAGCGGAGCATCGGGAGCTTTGGGAAGCATCCCTGCACCCATCCCTCCAGCAGTTTGTTCCTAGAGAGTGAATGATTCTGGTTCCTCTGACCTGTTCTCCCATAACTGACTGTACAGAGGAGATTAAAACCTGGGCAAAGGCCAGTGGTGCTGTGCACCCCATGCTTGGCAGTGTGGAGCACTGATCTTCTCCCAGGTTGTCCCCAGGTCCCCTGCTGTGACACTCCCCAGATGCTGAACGGACACTGGCCCAGCCAAAGCCTGTGAGGTCTGACCAGCAGAAGGATGTACAAGAGGCTCAACAGCTCATAGCACCAACTGTCAGCCTGCTGTAGAAATCATCATTGAACAAAAGGAATTTTCAAAACAGTTAGTGGCACCGTGGGCTCCCCTGGAGGTAGAACTGAAGCCTTTTTGTAGCTGATAAAAACAAGCAAGAAGTCGTCTTGTTGCTGTTTTCCTGGGTTGCTGCAGGGAAATCCTTTGGACCTTAGGGGAAAGAAGGACAAGGGGGTGGTAGGAAGAACCTAGCTCTGGAGATGGCAACATCTGATCTGCCCACATTACCCCTCCACACTTATTGATAGTGAAGCTGGTCCCTACCAGCACCTATTCACAGTGAAAGGAAGCTGGAAAGAAGTTGGCTCTAAAACTTCCTTGAAAAGTAAACTTTTCTGCAATGTTGAAGGTGTTCATAGGCCAGCGCTGCAGGAGTCAGCACCAGCATCATCACGTTGTACCAAGGAGCTGAGGCACAGCCATGCTTAAAAAGGCTTTAAAAAACTGTTAAAATGCTGTAGGAAATAAATATTCTTCTGTTGGCTCAGAATCTTGATGTGTTGGGTGTCAATAGCTGCCTGGAGAGGGGAGAGCTGCAGGTGGGTGCTGATGACAGGGTGAGAAACCTCCCTGACACTGCAGGCCCTCTTCACATCTTCCCCTTGTCATCATGGATGTCTTGGGTGATGCACCAGGCTGGTCGTATCCACCCTCACGTGGCCAAGGGTAAATCAGTAAAGTGCTTTCAGTCACATCACTTGCACTTGGTCCCGCAGCCGCATCCTGCAGCGGCCTCCTCGGGGCTGGAGAGATGAGTTCAGTAGGAGAGCGCCTGTGCTGCCGAGAGGGAACATGCAGCTCCTGCTGCTCATCCCGCCAGCCCTGGGCTCTGCCACTTTACAGCTCTGAATACATCCCCTATGGATCCAAGTAAGGTCCTTGCCAGTAGCTAGAAGAAAAAACTGATCCGAGAGGCCACTGTTTTGCAGCCTGTTGATGAGAATATTTTCTCTTCTTCTGGGAAGTAGGGGATGCTGTCAGCCACCTCCTGGACAACACCTGGACGTACTTCGAGGCCTTGCTGGACAAGTTCGCTGACAACGCACTGCTTTACATGGTGGCGCTTCAGTGGGAGGAAGGGCACAACAAAATCAATGAGATGGTTGTTAATGATCCCAGATTTCCAGAATCCGCCTGCAAAAGCAATGGAAGAGACAGGTTTTACATTCAGAGAGCCTCTGAAGTCCCTGGAATTCAAAGAGCTGCTTTGTGTGAAGCCAAAATACTTGGCTGGACACAGATCTGCTCCAATTTTGTACAAGTAGAGAGCTGAACCCATCAGCTGTCACCCCTCGTCCCCCCCAGTAGACTTGTTCTCCAGGAATGGGAGGATTTAGCTTTACTAGTCAGAATTTAAGCTCTGCTCCCTGGGACAAGGGCAAAGCAAGGAGATCCAGGCAGGCAGTGGGGATCGATACATCTCAGTGCTTTTTCAGCCAGCATGCTGTGCTGTTTGCCATCCCTCAACTGTGAATACACCTTGTCTCCAAAGAATTTTGCTAAATGTGGCAACAGGTCTGCTGGCTTGGAAGGCTGGGCTATTCCTTCCCTTTGCCAGGAAACCTCGAGGGGATCACAGTTCCCTTCCCTCAAAACCCCTGCCTGGAGGTGGCAGGCGGTGTGGGTGGCTGCCTGGAATGGGCCTGGCTCCCTCTGCCAGGTTCTGACCCTGCAGGAAGGGCTCTGCTCCATGGACTCACTCTGAGGGTTTTCAAAAACGGCTTTGGAGATGGCCGGCTCCAGGTCCTGCAGGCTGATTTCCTCCCGGTCCTTGTGGGCATGCCACAGATCCAGTGTCATGTCATTGATCTGCTCCCCTCCTGCATTGCTGCACAAGAATGAGATGCTTATTCGCTGTGTATCTGGGAAAATGGTGTTGCAGGACAGAGGTGGCACCCAACACATTCCAGCCTGCACAAGTGCACGCCAGGACCTCCCAGCCGCCTGGCCTAAAATGACTCCTGTAAAGGCAGCCAAACAACAGGACAGGAGACCCTTTTCAGACTCTCCACATCTGTCTATTCACAACGAAGTAGTCTCAGTATTTGTACAGGCTCAAGGCTTGGAGAAGGAAAAGCAAACCAAGTGTGTACTCTGAAGTAGGTATGACCTCTGCCCAAATGAGAAGCGGTGTGCTGGAAGGCCCTGTGATGCCACAGAGGGGCCTCTCTTACCTTATGAAGATGAAGATTGCTTTGCGGTAGTTGGTCCCGTACACAACCCATGAGGGTCCCAGGAATGGTATGATCACGTCAATCAGGCCCGGGTGCATCTTGTCCATCTCTTCAAAGAGAAAGGCCGACCGTCCACAGTTTGTCAAGTTCCCTTGGATCCAGCGCTTCAGGCTTTCCTAGGAAAAACACCCACCAAGCCGTAAGGCAGCGAGACACCAAGGGTGGCGAGGGAGGCTTGAGCTGCCCCAGAACAGAGGCTGAGGCCTGAGCTCAAGTGCAGCTGAAGGTGCTGAAAGCGGCTTGTTCCTGCACAGCACCACCTACTTGGAGCAGGAACAGCCAGCACTGGGGAGGCCTCCTTTATTCTGGGTTTTGCACAGTGGCTGTTACTGGCTTTATTAGCCCCTTTGTAGATGTTTTATTACAGACTTAAAGAAGGAGGCAGCAAACTAAAGCTCGGGATTCAGACTCCTCCAGTTCCCCACCTTCTTCTCTTTCACTGTGTATCTATGCTGTTGCCATGTGCTTTTTGCCAGCTCCTGTTCTGGTGCAAAAACACGTGCCTGTGCTGACACAGAAGAGCTCTGGCTCTTTACCACAGCTGAAGTTACTTCAGCCTAGATGCCAACCCACACGAAACCACTCACGTCGCCCGGGGGCATGAATAACTCTTAATGGAAGCACTTCACCCAGTATGGGTTTTACCTTTGTGAGAGTATTTCTTCTAAGGACACAATATAACAACTAACTTCTCCAAACACCCAGAAAGCAAACATCCAGCTGCACTGATTCCCAACTGCTGAGGGTTTGGCAGCTAACCTTCACATTTTGATTTCTTTCCTTTCTCAGCTTTAAGAGACAGAGTGGTGTGGTTGAGAGTCTAGAACTGCTGTTCAGGAGCTGCTTGCTGTGTGAGGAGGGGATTACAAGTCTAATGATACACAGGTTTTCACAGCCATCAAGCTGTTTGGAAAGCAGTGGGAGAATTTTAGTGCCTTTCATCTAAGCAAAGCACTTTTGCTTGTGTGTTCAAAGGGCTGTGTAAATATTTGAGGAATGAGAACATGATCATGGCAGGGACTGCTGTGGGGAAGACGAAAGTGATAACTGAGTGCTAGAGTATATCAGTTACTAGTGGATCCTTCAGCCAGTGTGTGGAGCCATTCGCTCAGCCGTGTCTCTCTGAGAGGGTAAAACAAAGAGCTTTTATTCCTACTTTACTTCAGGAAACAGCCTGAATGTGTATGTACTGAGGATCAAGATGGACATAACAAAAAAAAAACCCCAATCAAGTAGTACTGCGCTCAGGCATCCCTTACCTTGTACTGCTCTATCCGCTCAGCATGGGGGAAGTGCACTATCGGAGAGAACTGGTGAACGTAGGGGCTCTGGAGCCCACCCTGGAAGAGGTAGCGGACGAGCATGGAGCTCACGTAGGTTTTGCCTGTTCCTGTCGAGCCGTGGAAGGACATCACGAGAGGTTTCACAGGATTCCGGTTCTCCAGGAACTCCCTCACCCCCTTCATCACCTGCTGCCTCACTAGGGGTTGCCCCACCAGATTCATGGCCAAGTCACACTCCAGACCTGAAGCAAAGTCAAATCAAGGTTTACCAAATGCAGGTGGAAATAACTCTTGTCTGACACTGGGATGCTTCCCTGGGCCCTCTCTGTCACCCAGCCCAGGCGGTCCTGCCTCTCCGCGGGGCGGGGAGGCCGAGAGCCCCACTCTGGAGACAGCCCCCGGGGAAGGTCTCTTGGAGACACCCTGGCTGCCGGGACCCCCTTACCTGCCGCCTCCCTGGCCTCGGGGCTCCCCGGGCCCCCGCACCTCAGGGCCCGCCGCCCCTCGGCACCCCGCACCTCACGGCCCCTCACCTCAGGGGCGCTCCCCCCCCACCCCGCCCCGGCCCGCCGCCCCCGCTGACCGCGCAGGTCGGGCCCGAAGCCGCACTCGCAGTCGGTCGAGAAGCCGCAGCGCAGCGCCCACAGGTCCCAGGCGGCGGCGAAGCGGGTGGCGGCCGCCAGCAGCAGCGCCAGGGCCAGCGCCGCCGCCGCTGCGGGGGCCATGGCGGCCGCCAGCTCCGGCACCGCCCGCACTACAGCTCCCGGCGTGCCCCGCGCGGGGGCGGAGCGAGGAGAGGTGGGGCCAGGGCGCGGGGCGGGGCTAAGAGGAACAGGGCGTGGTCATACGGGGCGGGGCCGGGCTCCTATTGCCCCGCCTCCCAGCGGTCCTGCCGCGGGGCTGGGGCACGGCGGGTGCTTTGGGGACTCGGGTCCCTCTTTGCAGAGCAGGGGAGTCAGGGCAGCCACACAGCCCTTCCAGCGGAGGGCTGTCACTGGGCTGCCGCGGAGGTCCAGGGGCCAGGCAGGGCTGGACTCAGCATGGTGGTCCCCCTCACCAGCCCTCCCCCGGGCTCTGCTCTCCTGGGGGGGCCAGGGCCTTGTTCAAATGATACTCATGGGAGAGGGGATCCCCTTGAGGAACAGCATAAAAGTTTATTGTATGTAAGAACCAAACCCATGAGCTATGTACACATATTTACAAAACAAAATGAATGAGCCTAATTATTTACAACAAGAGACACAAGTCTGTACATCAAAAAGTGATCGTGAAAATGTATTTACAAGGGGGATTCAGCAGCCATGGGCAAGATGGAGATGGAAAAGAAACAAAACCGAAGGGCAAGGTGAGGGGCACCGTGTAGTCATGGACCTTGGCAGGGCTGGATGGTGGATGCTGGCACTGGCCTGTCCAGACACTGTCCCTGTCCCTCGGGGCAGCGGTGTGGACCCCCTTGCCTGTCATGTCCTGAGGAGGTGGATGGTAGTTGGGAGGTGGCTTTTTTTCCTCCTCTTTGTCCCAAAATTGCTGATCCTTGCCTCAGTGCCTTTCTAGGCCATCTCTCCTCCTCCTGGTGCCAGGTGCCTTGGCCCCATTTCTTGCCCCACAGCTGCCGGGGCAGGCTGGGAGGTGGGGGATCTCCCAGTGCCCTGGGGGGTTACAGCTCGCTGAAGCGCACTGCTGGCTCCAGCTTGTGGGACAGGGCGGTGAGGACCTTGTCGAACTTCTCGTAGCGCTCGGCCTGGCTGCTCTCAGCCCCACGGCTGCCCCACAGCAGCCGCAGCTGGAACTCGGTGCTGAAGACCTCCAGCAGCTCCGCTCTGCCCTGGAAACCTGCATGGAGGGAGAGTCAGTTCCCTGGGATGGGGACCCTGCACCTGTGGGATGCTCCGGCTGGTGCGGGGCCAGGGCTGCACACTGGGCATGCAGCAGAGGGAAAGGGGCTCTGCTGTTCTCATTGCTTACCCTGCAGCTTCACTTCAGCATTGGTGTGGTAGAGCCCACCGTGGTGGGCCACCATCCGCGCTGCCTCCAGGTGGGCCATAACCACCTCCACGCCATTGTCAGCGGTCTCCCAGGGCTCCGGGCTGTCCGTAAGAGCCTCGTCCCGCTCCAGGAGGGTCACGAGGGGCATGATGTGGGGAAAGGTGGTGTTGGTCAGCGGCGGCCCTTCTGTGGAGAGAGGCACCCTGAAGACCCTGCGCAGCCCCGTGCCCCTGCATCCCCCTTCCCATCTGCCCTGGCTCCGCTGAGTGCTCCTGTGGCCACACAGCCCCACGAAGCCAGCCCTGCAAAGCCAGGCTGCCACCGCGCTCCCGGGAGAGGCTTTAAGGCTCAGCTGTAACACAGAGGCAGCTTTGGCTCTGCAATCACTGTGCCCGGGGCCATCGCCTCGTTCAACACCAGCTCCTCCCAGCTGGGCTTTCTGGTTGTGCTGGGAGGGGAACGCTGCTGTCCCTGCTCAGGCTGTGTCCATGTTTTCCGGGGCTGCAATGGGGAGCAGGTTTGCAGAGCCCAGAGTGCTGGGTGTTGGAGAGACATGGCTTTTCATCTTCCTCGACTGGCTGCCCTATCCCCTCGGCTTGGCACACACCACCATGCGAGCACGAGGGTTTGGCTCAGCCAAGTTGTGTCTGTGCCCAGCTGCTGGTTTTATTTAGTTATGAAATGCTTCCTTGGGAAGGAAGGGGCAGCCAAGGCCAAACAGGCCCTGCCGGGTGCTGGGGCAGTTCAGCAGCCACAGGGGAAGTGTCTGGCCCTGGCTGGGAGAGGATCAGAGCTCTCAGATGCATCCCCTTCCAGCGAAGCTGTGCCCAGATGGAGCGGGAAGGAGCAGGCAGGTGAGAGAAGGGGAGCTGCTCCTGTTACCTTTGCCTTCGTTCAGGCTCTTCAGGAATGGCTTGAGCTTCTTCTCGTAGAGGATCGCACCTTCTGTGTGCCGCTGCCGCAGCACCATCCAGGTCTGCTCCAGCCGGGCGATCTGAAAGTAGATGGGGCAGATGGAGGGTGCTGGGGGGCAGTGCACCCCCCAGGCACTGAGCTTGCAAGGTGGTCCCAGGGGGGAACAGCCTGGCCCCAGAGCCATGGCCCCAGCCTCACACACAGCAGTGTTTGCCGCTCCCCAAAACAGCCTCCTCCACCAGCACTCACGGCCAGCGGCGGCACATCCCTGGCACCAAGACTGGGTTCAGGATTTCTCCCCCTCCCTGTGCCCCAGGACAGCAGCTTCCCCGCATTGCAGCGGCCTTGAAGATGAGACGCAGGGAGGGGGCAGCCATTCAACCTCCTTTGTGCAGGCAGGAAGCGAGACTTCCCAGCTGGGCTCGATTTAAAATTGAATTTTAATCTCCTTTCATCTTCCAAAGGGAGCAGTGTGGCCCAGAGACGCTACTGCCACAGCCTTGAGACTGATTTGTATTGTACCGGAGGGCAGATTCATTTCCTCCCAGGAACACAGCCCAGCACAAAACAAAAAGCCCAACCACTGAAAAACAATCAGATCCCGGCGGGACTGGGCTGTCCTCTCCGCAGAGGGGACGGCTCTTCCCCTTCCCTGCTTATGCCTCAGCGGATGTAGTCCCACACCTCCTGCCCTGGGCATTTTCCCCTTCTCCCACCCCAACGGGTGTTGGAGCTTGTAGGACACGGGGAGAAGGATGTGTTTTGGGTGAGGGTGCTGAGCCCAGGCCACGAGGACAAAGGGAGCATCCCCATACCTGTGTCATTTCCAGGGCGTTCATCACAGCTGCAAAACTGAACATGTTCCCCATGGTGCTCTTCAGCTCAGCGGCCAGCTGGATGGTTTTGTGGAGCAGGGCTGCCCGCTCCTCCGTGCTGCCCGTGCAGCCCAGGATGTCCACAGCAATCATGATAGACATGGTGTGAAACCTGCCGTGGGGCCAGACACAGAGCTGGGTCAGTGTGGGGAAGCTGGGGATGCTCCTGGGACTTGGCCAGGGCTCCTCCACCCTGGGAGGTGCAGTGGACCCCCCCATGCCAAGCTGGGGACACCCCAGGGGAGCCGGGCTGTGCCATGCGGGGCAGCCCAGGGGGCTTGCCTCTGCTGTGGCATGCCATACCGTTCCAGCAGGTCAAGGCGGAGCTGGTGGCCGTGGGGCAGGGTAAGCAGCTCCATGCCAGAGCTCACCCCCATGAGCCGCTGCATTTCCACTGTCACACCCAATATCCGGGCGACCTGGCAAGAAAGGTGAGAGCTGATTAGACCTTTGTTAATTGAGGAGAGGCTGAAGCATTCTCAGCCAGCCTCTTGCACCAGCCCAGCCTTTGCCTGCCCTGGCTGATTCAGCATGGCAGGGCCCAGCAGGAGTGCTCCAATGCTTGGGGGTGCTCCGATCCCCTGCCAACCCAGAGTGATTGGAGGGCAGTGGTGCCTGTCCCTCCCGCCTGGCCCCAGCCGTACCAAGCAGTCCACTTTGGTGATGTGTTTGGCCAGTGTCTTCACGTCCACCTCTGCCAGCAGCTCTTTGACCTTCTTGAGCACAGCCATCTCCAGCGGTTTGTTCTCCAGGGGGATAAGAAGTGACTGGAAGGCCACAGGGTTGAAGGAGGAGGTTGTCTCCATGGTAGGGGGCACAAAGCCCATGAAGTCCAGCTCTCCTTTCAGCCTCTGCCCTGCCTCTGCTTCCCCAGAGCCGTTCTCCACAGTCCCTCTCTGTCCTTCCTCCACCTTTAGCCTCTCCACATAGCTCTTTGTTGGCAGCTGCTTGGTGTCATGAACTGGCCGGTCTCTGCTGATGGGCGAGGTGGGGTGGAGCTGGCAGTAATGCCCTGTGTCTGGGTCACTGTAGCTGTTCACAGAGGGAGAGGGGGAGGCGCGGGCATACCCATGGCAGGGAGTCGAGTGGGTGCTGTGGGCAGGGTCTGGCAGAAGCTTGCTGTTGTTCCCTGGGCACAGCTGGGGCTCGCTGGACCTTCTTATGACTGGAGAGGCTGGGGCAATCCCGGCTGCTTGGCAGGCATGCGGTTTTAGCCGTGTAACTGTAGGGAGCAGAGGAGACCCTGTTATCAGAGCCTGGAGACAGGCACACGCATAGGGGCCACAGATGCAGCAGCCCTGGAGACGTGGAGCTCAGGGAAAGCCCTGCTGCCCGAACGGACTCAGGCGGTCCCATGACAGCTGCACAACAATGCAGCTGAGGACTGGCTGAGATCCCATCCTCAGCTCAAGCCCTCTGCCAGGACAGCTTTCTTTGCCATGCGAAGACCTGGATGCGGTTTTGCTAGCAAGGAGTGACACGGGGGCTTGTCTTTACAGCCAGCTCCAACCCCCTCCCCAGGTCTCCACATCACACCCATGCCAAGCCCAGCCTGACCCACATCCCCACTGCCCCCAGTGGGATGGAGGGGCAATGCCTACCTGTGCTATAGGCGGGTGACGCTGGGTTCTCAGAGATGGGGGACATCGGGGAGTGCAGGTCTTGGATCTGGTCGACGCTGACGGCACAGTTGCGAACGATGTCTCTGTGATGGGGCAGGGACACACTGGGGAGGGGGGCAGATGGGGCAAGTTAGTCCCTGCAAATAGGGCCTGGGCAAGGGCAGAGGGGCTGGGATGAGGGTTTACTGCCCCATCACCTCCCCTTGGGTCATCACCTCCTTCCACAACTATCCATAACGAGCTGAACCCCTAACGAGCTCAGCTGGAGCAATGAGAGGGCAATCCCTGCAGGCAGCTGGGAGCAGGAGTCAGTACCTATATAAAGCAAAGACAGCCCTGCCTCTGGGGAGTTTGGGTATATGGAGCAGGAGAGAGATGGATGTCCTGATACCAAGGTATGACAGTGTGGGATGGCTGTGCTCAGCTCTACGCTAGGGTGCTGTGGGGAAATGACTCTGGTAATAAGCGTTGTGGAGGGTAGTTTTCTGGGGTTGTGCTGCAAGGTTGGTTAGGTGAGCTATTGCTCTGACCCAAAGCTTAGGAGAGGTAGAAAGTGCCTGGAAGCTGGACTCAGAGCCCAGCAGGTGCCTGATCGAGCAGTGAGGTGCCTGGGTTGGTGAGCTGCAGTGTGTGTGTTCAAGCAGCTGCATAGCAAGCAAGGAGGTCTTGGGCTGGTGGGGCAGCAGTTGTGGCCTGATGCAAGTACTTTGTGTCAATGGTGTTGCAAAAGCTGCTATGTCTGGGGGGTCTGTGCACAGGGAGGGTTGCAAGGAGGCATGGCAGGTAATTCACTGTGCTTCCTGCCATGAGTGAGGGCTGGGCTGCCATGGTATGTTTGGTCTTGAGCACTGTGCCTCTGTGGTGGGAGGAGGATGGGAGAACACTGGTGGTGATAAGGGGTTTGGGGAAAATGTGAGTGGTGAGGAAAGACTGATGGATCTGGGCTCTTCTTCTGGAAACACATATGCTCTCCTGGAATTCTGAGTGTTTTCCTTTTCCCAGCCATAACAGTTGGTTGCCAGTTTTCTGCTGGCATGTTCTTACCCTGACCTTGGGCTGAGAAGGTCAGGGTGGTGAGAAAGCAGTTTGGTTCAACAACAGGCTGTGGGACAGGCTGGGTCCCACTGGGGAGGCAGGAGTAGATGGGTCCCCCTCGGCTGCTCTATGTGTGGCTCTGCCTTTCCTGCTGGGCTCTCAGCAGCCTGGGACTGCTGAAAGTAAACTGTGTAAAGGAAATCTTCTCCGCTTCCAGAGAAGCCCAACTGCTTCCGAGGCTAACGTGAGCAGATCAGCCACGTGGAGACTGTGATCTGGGTGCTGTGCAGACCCCCATCAGCACAGCTCCATTGGTCTTCTGCCCATCAGGCTTTCAGCTCTGCTTGGTAATTCCTTGCAAATGCTCCAGCTGAACAGAAAGGACTTTAAAACTGAAAGGGCCCTTCAGAAACAAATCAACAAATGCCCTCTCGGCGGCTGGGACTGGCTCTCCCCTTGCATCTGCCTGGGAAAGTTTGGCTCCCTGGCTCTGACAAGCACTGACATGCTGGTAATCCTGGACTGGGTGATTGTAAAACACTCTCTGGCTTCTGGCCTGTGATGCTAAATTCATGTCTGCTTGCTGGATGTCTGCTGTGGTAGCTCAGTGTGGCTGGCCTGGGAGAAAACCCCAGTTCCACCTGGGTACCAGTTCCTTTCCCCTCCCCCCCCCACCTTTGCTGGTGTCTCTCTGCACCTGAGTGGGGACAGTTTCCATCCCCAAGCCTAAACACCTGCAACCAGGGGGCAGGGACCAAGTGTGGACCTGCCCCTTTCCCAGGGGCTGGTCCTCTGCCCAGCTGAGCCGGGATGAGACCATGTACTCACCTGGTTGGGCAACCCTCAGCCCTGGTGATCTTGTCTGCTGTCAGGCCATCTGTCATGGTGATGCTTCTCCTCTTGATGTGCCCCCCTTTCTGGCTGGCAGGGCTGTGGGGTCCCCCATGCTTGCCGTTGGCCAGCCCATAGCTGGCTTCCAGGTAGCGCAGGGGGAAAGTGCGGTTGATGGGGCAGTAGACAATGGCTCCACTCTGCTCAGAGATGGCCTTGCGGTTGCCCACATAGAAGCGGACGAGGGCAGGCACGTTGTCAAAGCTCTCCTGCTCAAAGAGGTACTGGACACGGGTATGGCCTTCACTGGACTTGACCGTCACCTTGTTGATCTTGAAGTGGAGGGGCTCATTGCGCCAGCGGCATGTCAGCACATAGTCACCCAGGCTGGTAAGCGAGTCACGGATGAGGAAGTCGCCGTTCCTCTGCACGAGGCTCTCTGACACCTGGCAGGGGACAGGGCAGTGTCTCAGGCTGGATGGACCAGGGGCATGGGTGGATGCTCCACTGGGGTGTTATTTGGGGCATTGGCTTGTTCCCCTTGACCCTGGCTCTGAGCTGCAGGAGAGCATTTCCTGTGGCAAAACCAGGCAGCTCAGAGCTAATGAAGCCCTTGCCCAGCGGCTTCCCAGGAGGACAGGCTGGTGGTTCTGTGTGGCCTCAGGGTGTTCTCTCAGAGCAGCCCAAGCAAAGGGTGCCCGGAGCCACCCACCTTCCCCTCCTCACCTCCCGGGGGATGCGGCCATGGTACCAAGCGTGGCTGCGCAGGTCAGTGCTGCTCAGCTTCAGCTCCTCTTCCAGCTCCTTGTGAAGCTTCTCTGGTGACGAGTCGAGGATGTATTTCTCCTTGGAGAACTGTGCAGGGGAGGAGAGAGTGTCAGCTGGTGCAGTAGTACAGGGCCTGGAGATGGAAGGGCTGACCCTAGGCAGAGTCCCCATGTGAGGACTGTGGGACCCTCCATGGTGTGGGCACTGGTGATGCCACCTGCCAGGAGCAGACCTGTCCCCAAGGGGACAGGTGACTCAGAGCTGCATGTGAGGATAGCTGCTTGTGGCAAAGGATGCAGGTGGAGTAATGTGCCTGTTGATGGTCAGGTCCTGCCACCAGAAGCACTTGGAGGGTCTCCTGGTGGCATGTCCCCATCATGCCTGACCACCCTGTTCCTGGCGTACTGTCCCTCTGCCCCAGCTCAGAGCTGAGTGTGGTTGGGCAGGAGAAAACCTGCCCCAGCTCCCTCTCAAATATCTCCAGGGCTGAACTACCATGGGAAGCACTCTTCCAGGAGGAAACCTGCAATATTCCTCCTTGAAACATCCACTGCAGTCCCTCCTCCAAAGGGTTAACTTGTGTTTAGCCTGATGGTGGCATGAATAGTAATGACAAATGTAAAGGGAACCTTCTGCATCGAAATTAGCTTTTACCGGCACTGGTGCACCTGAGCCTGGAGGATGCAATTTGCCTCCCTCCCTTCCCCCAGAGAGATAAGGGATGGCGTCATGTCTCCCGTTGGCTGGAGCCAGCCGTGCTCCCTGCCTGCCGCTTGGCCAACATTCCCAGAGGGCAGCTGAGGATGCTGCGCTGCTGGCATGGTGAAGCCGGTGCTTGTTTGGGGAGGCGAGTGCAGGCTCGGGGTTCCTGCGTGTTCTGCATGCGAGGCCAGTTCCCCAGGTTGGCATGGTGGCTTTGAGATGAGTCCTGCTGTGGTGCCAATACTAGTACCTTGCAAATGATGTGTGTTGGAGCAGGGCCTGGGAGCCAGGACTCCTGGGTTCCCCCGACATCCCAGATGTGTGCTGCCATGCAAGGAGGATGTATGTGCCACTGCCATGCACCGGGGACCTCGGATGGGGCTGCTGGGGTGTCCTATTCCACTGCTCCCATGAGCAAAGGTGGTCTGGCTCCACCTCTGGTGGTAGTGCCAGCATGAGGAGGGACCATAGGCTGGCCCAGCTCCTTGGTGCTTGTTAGGATGGGATGCTGCTGGCATCTTGGAGGACAAGCATAGGCTTGAAACCCTGCTGACACCACTCTAGCACTGCTGGGGGAGCAGGCTGGCACTCATGGCCGGCCTTGAGCAGCAGCTGGTTACCCAGAGCACTGGGGATTGCAGCCCCATGCCAGTGCACTGGGAACCTGCCTTGGAGTGGACCCCTTTGCCCAGCACCTCATCCTCTGTGTCCCATGTCGATTCCCTCTGCTTCTCTAGCAGTTGTGAGCAGAGGAAAGTGTAGAGCACTGTGCTGCTCTCCTGTCTTGTACCCACTGCTGTCAGGGTGCTCCTGGGACCCCACCAAGTCCCTCAGAAGGAGCCTGACCGAGGTCCCCCCCATTCCCTAGGAAAGATGCTCCATCCCCCATGGTAGCTGCATTCATCAGCCAAGCCAGATGGTGATGCTATCCCAGGGACCCTGCTTCAGCTGGGGCAGGGGGAAGGAGGCTGCGAAGGGTCTGTGTGATGGACTGTGCTCTCCAGGGCTTGCCCTCACCAGCCTAGACCTGCCCCTGTTCCTCCCTTCCCAACTATCAAGTCAAAAGGTGCTTGGACAGTGGAAGCAGCCTGCAAAAACAGTACAGACTGAACTTAGACGTGCTCATCTGACTGTTTATCCTCCCCATGACAGGCTCCCACTCGCTGGAGCTGTGGGAACCTGAGACAGGAGACATGTGGGTTGTCCCCTCCTGACTGATGGTTGCAGGGAGCCAAGTGCTCACTGCCGCTCTGGGGCCCTCATGGACACAAAGCCACCCGATGCCACTGAGCCCCATTAAAAATAAACGGTAGCTGGTGAATGCTGCTGAGGTCCGGCTGCCTCCCTGGGGGGCCAAGGCCGAGCAGATGCCGTTTCCATGACAACCCATCCGCTGCCACCGAGCAGACCTGGCTCTGCTGAGCGGTGGTGGGGGACCATTGGCTGCGGCACCCTCTCTGCGGCACAGCTCACCCCAAACTCTGCCCAGGCAGGGAGAGACCCCTGGGAGCCTCTCCTGTCTGTGCAGGCTAAAGCCGTTAGAGCTGAGCTGGGAGCAGTTTGGAGCTGGCACTCCCCCCACCACCCCCGGAGCAGGGATTAGCACCTGTTCTGCTCAGCGTTGTACATCTGGGTTTTCCCCCAAATCCTCACCATGCAAATGTGCAGGATAACACACACAAACCCAGCTGAGCAGTGCCTGGTGTCTCCAAACCTGGATTTGGGCAGCAGCCGGCTGGCATCCATGCCAGAAGCCAGGTGCTAAGCTAGCAGGAGAGGCAAGGGAGGTTTTGCATCTTGCAGATGGGGGAGGGAGGCCAGTCATGAGCGGAGGGTGCTGTGAGCCACCTTCTTCAGCCATGTGGAGGACACTGTCCCTTCAGCTCCTCAGCTGGGCAATGAGATTCCATCTGATTTGCACGGCCACCAAAAAGCCCACTGCTTGGGGTGACCGTGTGGGTACAATAGCTGGAGAGGCAGCAGGAGACTGACCATGGGGAGACCTTTTCCTTGGTGTGATGTGACTCTGGGGACAGGTCCTCACTGTGAATCTGTCACACTCTTCTAACATGCACTAGCTGCTGCCAAAATCACCTGGCTGCTCCCCTCTCTGTGCAGGAGCTGGGCTTGCTGCAAGCCCTTGGTGCGGAAGACCCACATGCTGTGGAGAGATGTGTTTCCTCCAGTCCCTGAGCCCTTCAGCAGTGATCGGCTTTCCTCTGCTCCACTCGGTAGCATGTCTCTGAGGAGGCCGGCTTGCAGGCTGCCAGCTGGCCAGACGCCGAGGCGCGGGCGCTGGCAAGGCATGGCATGGCAAGGCGGTGCAGGCCAGCCAAGCGCTGTCAGGAGTGTGTAAGCGGATGTCTGAGCGCCGCGCTGAAAAGGGCACCGCTTGGCACTCTTGGCTGTGCCAAGAGGACATCAAAAGATATATGGCCTGATGTGAGGTCTTGCATACTGGTGGGTTGGGTGTGGGGAAAAGCCTTGACTTCCACTAGTACCTAGCTTAAGTGCATGGTGCTGGTCTCCTGCACGGAGAGCCCCAAGGCCTCTTCCAGCTAAGCGGGAAGAAATGGGGATTAGAGCGGTTCTCTGAACCAGCTGCACCAGACAAACCAGCTCCGGAGCTGCCAGAGACAATGCCAAGCTCTGCTTGAGGAATCCCAACCAACAAGGAGAGCTCCTCTATCATGTTCAGCACCCTGATGGGCTGTTTCACAGTCCTGGGGCTGGGGAATCCTCTGGTGCTGCCATGCAACGGGGACAGCCCCTGCAAAGGGACCATTCTTGGGGCTCTCCATCCCTGCCTGCTTCCCTGACTCTCCCTGCTGCTTTCTTGGGGGAGGAAGTGCCTCCAGTCCCAGCTGAGGGGCAAGGGCTGAAACTGGCAGTGGAAGGGCAAGAGCTGGGGGGGATGGAGGGTGCTGACAGCTGTGGTACATGTAAAATGGTGGCTGTTGCTCTGCCTGGTGTAAGGAGAGCTTCAAAGGCTGTTTGGCTTTCTCTCCTTGCAAAGGTAATCTTATGAAACAGGAGTGATTTGCAGTCTGCTTTCCTGCTCTCCCCTCCCAGATCTGGAGGAGTCGCAGCTGAGGATGAAGTCAGCTTGGAGAGCAAGGTGTACTTGCACCCCACCCTGCACCTCTGCTGATAACATCTGACTAACCTCGGGGCACTGAGCGCATCTGCTCTCCCTCCTGCTCTTGTACTGCCTGCCCTGTGCTGGGACCCTTGCTAGGGAAATCCCAGCCCCTTCTGGAGTTTTCCACCCTTGCTCTGGCTGCTGGAGCAGTGGCAGGGCCTGGGAAGCAGAACTAGGAGGAAATGGAATAACAAGCCATTGGGAGCAGGTGTATGGGGAAAGCCCCAGAACTGCACGAGGGGTCTTCTCTGCTTCCTCCGTACCTGGCAATGGGCCACTTCAGTGAAGTATTTCAGAGCAAACATCCTTGCTGAGAGACAGCCAGCATCATGGCAAACCCAAGAACTGGTCTGCATGCCTGCCTGATGTAGGACTGCTGTGCTTACCAGTCCAGCTGCCAGGTGCCACCTGAGAATGGTTAGTACCTCCCGTGTGACCACAACAAGAAAATCCCACCACAAACAACCCTCAAGTTGTTACGGGCTTGCTTTTAGTCTGCATGCCCTGATGGTGAGCCAGTCTGTCCTACTGGTCTTGATATCCATATGGAAGAGAAATCATTGGTTCCTCTATCCTATCTCGCAATGACTCTGGGCATCTAAATGGCCTCTGAGAAGGCACCAGCCCATCTGTCCACCCCATGGGTGACTGAAGGCACCTCTTGGGTATGCCACAACTCCATTAGTCCCCACTGAAGGCAGACCTTGACTCAAGATCTTTGTCCTGGCATTCAAAGCTCTTCCTAGGACTAGTCCTGGCTACCCACAGGGTCTCTTCTCCCCTTGTCTGTGCTCCTTTGTGGCAGCTCTGGAGCAATCATGTCTGGCTGGCAGGGGTGGGGTGCAGCTGGGGTTGATGGCTGGGAACATCTGGGTGCTCTAAGGTGTGGGACAAGTGCCCCAGGTTGTGTGGTAGGGTGGTGGAGTGCACTGCTACCACTGCCCTGGGGGAGTGGGTCTCCAGTGCAGTGATGGGGTGTCTGTATACACACATTTCCATCCTTCTATATATTACTTATCTCACTCCAAGACGGCAGCAGCGGCTGCTGCTGCATCCCTTTTCGGAGCTGCTATTGGCCAGAAATGATGTCAGTGCTTCCCAGGCTGGGTGCGCTGCCATTGGCGGTGAGCAGGGATGCGGCTGTCAGCTGGAAGCGCTCCAGTCATTCATGGGGACTTCAGTGTGTGTTTGCTGGGCACACTTGGACACAAATAGATGGTAAAAGATCTGGCAGAGCCAGGTGAGCACTTAGGGCTTCACTTTTAACTCTTTCTGAGGTTGGGATGGAGCACCCTCCATCCCCTCTTGCATCCCTGTGTGAGAGCCAGACGCCTACCTGTCTCTCCCTTGTTCTAGCAGCAGCTTGCTGAAAGCACCCCATCACCCCTGTGATGTGCAGCCCAAGGACTTCTGCACTAGGGCGCGTCTCCCTGTGTTGCTCAGTGGCCTTTGGACAACCAGGAGAGGCTCTTCTGCTTTTCCCTCTTCACCCCCACTAGCAATCAAAATCCCAGGCTTTGCACTGAGATCAGCCGCAATCATGACGAGACTTGAAATGCTGCTTCTGGGCTCCGTCTTACCCAGCATAATCTCTAAAGCTCAGCACCTACCTCACTCAGCAGAAGTACTGAAAAAGACTGCCAGCTCTCTTGGCTGCCAGCTCCCTTCTAACTTGCAGTGTGCTACAGCTCTTGCTTCAGACCAGAGCCTGCTTGGCTCTTGCAATCTTAAACACCTTTGCTCTCTAACTCAGTAAATGAGGGAACCAATTCCTAGCGCTGTGCCCCTCCTGTGCACATGCCAGAGTCCAAAAATAGGACACCTAGACTCATGCCCAGACAGTGGTGGTGCTGGAAGCACCACAGGACAGGTGACAGATGGATCTCAGCTTTCTCCCACCAGTCAGACCAGTGCAGCGCAGCGCATACATGGAGACCCAGGCCAAGAAGCTGTGCATTCATCTGGGCTCGATCTCTCCCCTGTGCTCAGTGATGCTCCTAGCACATGCCATCTTTTGGAGGATGCTAAATGCTCCCCTTCATGAGGTCTGCTGCAGGTGAGGGCTCCCTTCAGAGACTTGTGCTGCCTGTCAAAGTGCTGGGGGAGGGGGAAGGATCTGGCGGCTTTGGCTCTGTGGCCCTGGCTGCAGAGGGGGCTGAGCTCTGCCCCGCGACCCGGTGCTTGGCTCACCTCATACTCGCTACCTCCTTGGCGAACGCAGGCAGGCACGCTGCCCGCACCCAGCCCTGCCAGCTCCGTGCTCAGCGGGGCTCCCCGGGGAGGTCGCCCCCCTCGCACCCACTCTCCAGCGCACCAGCCCGGGGGCCGGAGCTGTCTCACGGCCGGTGCGGGGCCGGGGGTCGGCCCGTGGCGCCGGCGCTCCTCCTCCCGCTCTACCCCCGCCGCCTTCCCCACGCGTGCGAGCTCACGGAGCCGCTGCTCGGCGGCACCCGCGGGGTCTCCGCACCGAGTGCGGGGCAGCCGGGTCGGCCCCGGGTACCCCCGCCGCCCCCCCCGCCGCTCACCTGGACCTGCATGAAGGAGCCGCGGTAGAAGCAGCAGGCGGCCGCCGACAGGGCGCTCCACAGGCTGCACCGCTCCGTCATGGCGCGGCGCGCCCGGCCGGGGCTGCCCCGGCCCGGCCCGGGCTGCACCGCCGCCACCGCCGGGCTTCAATTTCAGCCGCTTCCCCGATTACCTCATCCCTTGTCGGCAGCGGGGGGCGGCACCGGCGCGGCAGCTCCGCCCCGGCCCGCCCCGCGGGGCCGCCCGCACCCGCCCGCACCGCCACCGCGGACCCCGGGGGAACCGGCACCCCCGGCACTCCCGCGTCGCGAAGGGAACCGGCTCCTCTAAGGGGGAGCCAGCACCCCGGCTGCCTGCGCCCTGAGGGGAACCAGCACCCCCGAGGAGAACCAGCTCCTCTGAGGGGAACCAGAACCCCGGCTGCCTGCGCCCTGAGGGGACCTGGCACCCACGAGGAGAACCAGCTCCTCTGAAGGAAGCTGGCACCCCTGAGGGGACCCGGCACATCTGAGGAGAACCAGCTCCTCTAAGGGGAACCGGGACCCCAGTTGCATGCACCCTGAGGGGACCCGGCACCCATGAGGGGACCTGGAGCCCCTGAAGAGAACCGGCTCCTCTGAGGGGAACCAGCACCCCAGTTGCATGCACCCTGAGGGGACCTGGTGCCCTTGAGGCAATCAGGCACCCTGAGGGGAACTGGCACCCCAGCTGCCTGTGCCCTGAGGGGACCTCTCCCATGAGGAGAACCAGCTCCTCTGAGGGGACCCGGCACCCCTGAGGGAATCAGGCACCCCTGAGGGGACCCGGCACATCTGAGAAGAACCAGCTCCTCTAAGGGGAACCAGCACCCTGGCTGCTTGTGCCCTGAAAGGAACTGGTTCTTCTGAGAGGACCCAGATCCTCAGAGGGGAACCGGCACCCCTGAGAGGATCAGGCACCCTTGAGAGGACCCAGCACCCCTTATCTCCCCATCCCAAATCCACCTGCTCTCCCCATCCCAAAGCCACCTGCTCTCCCCAGTGATGCACACAGCTCAGGGACAGCCTTGTCCCCTCTCGCCCACCCTGTCTTCCTTCACCCCCACCCTGGTGACACCTTTCTGGTGGGGAGACACCGGTGCCTGCCTCACGCGGCAGGGAGCCGGCTGCCTGCTTCCCGCGTAGGCAGTCTCCAAGTTGTGTTTAATTAAGGCTCCCCTTCAGTTTAATTAAGGCCATGGTTTCATGTATGGGATGTGCGAGGCAGTGCTGATGACTCAAAGCATTGCTCCAGCCCTGGCTCTTGAATAAAACCCCCAAATCCCTGTCCGAGCCCACCGCTGACACCCTGCCCTGTGCAGGGGTTTGGGCAGGGGCTCCCCGAGCACCCAGCAGCGAGCTCTGCACCTCCTTGCCCGCACCCAGCCAGTCTCTCTCCAGGTCCATCCCGCACTGGCACGGCCTGGATTTGGCCGTGCTTTGGTAATGCGGGGGCTTTATGCTCCCATCCACAAAGCGTGTCCTGGCCCAAAGACTCCCATGCTTCCCCATGCGCCCCTACCCAAGGGGGATGCTGTGAGCTTGGAGGGGTATTCCTGCTGCCACCAACTCGGAACCCTGCGGCCTCCCTGCTAATTAATTCAAACGAGCCCCTCGCATCCCCAGGCAGCAGCCAGGGCTGATGAGATACAGGTCCCCGGAGCGGCTCCTCTGTGCAGAACAAAGAGACCTCGGAGGCGCTTGGCGGGCCCGCACTCTGCCCTGGCTTTGCAGGGGAGAGAGGAGACAGGAGAGCAGCGTGGGTTTGTAGCAGGACAGGGCTGAGGTGCAGGAGGAAGGGGAGCAGCACGCAGCCTGTGGCGGGGAAGACAGGGCGGCGGGTGCTCACAGATCCCATGGGTGCCTGCAGCCCCGCTGAGACACGCGGGGAGCACAGGCTCTCCTCCTCTCCTCCTGGCATGGGGCCGAGGGACAGACCAGATGGCAGCATACAGGGAGATGCCGATCCGAAAGGATCCGATGGTGAATCATCCTCCTGCCAAGGTTTCGCCTCTGCGAACAGGCTCCGTGGTTTCCCTCTGAGGCTCTCGCTTCCCTACGACACTCTCAGTGTACCCACGCTGCTGCTCCGCAGGAGGAAGCTGAAAACCTCCGACCGAGCTCTCGTGGGGACACATGGCAGCTTTTCTGCAGCTCCTTCACCTGTGCGAGGGCCAAAGCTAGGCTGGCTGGGATGTTAGCAAATGGAGCCGGGTGTGTGGATCCCCCAGGCAGCTTGGAAACACCAACCCTTAGGCTATTATTAAAGCACGTTAATTACCAAGTGCTTATTGATCCTGGCTTTCCGACCCTCCCTAGCTCCTGGTTGCACTTCTAATCACAGCGGGCTTGGTGATGGGAGAGCTGGCCCTGGCCGGTTCGTGGCTGAAGCTCAGGGGCTGATGTTTGGTAGTTCCTTGGTGCACATCTGGACACAGACCTGCCTGTGAGCCTTTGCTCCCGAGGGCTTTGCAGCGCGTCCGTTCCCTCATCCTGACCCTCCTTCATTGGCTTTTTTCTTCCTGTCTTTCCTCCACTCGCCCCTGCTGCGGTGTTTCCCCTCTGCTCGTTTCCCTCCCAGCTGCAAAGCCCATCCCAGTGGCGGGTCCCAGCCACATCCCCCCTTGCTCCTAAGGGATCCCAGGCGCAACAGCCAGCAGCCACCTTCAGCCACCTTCCCACCCTGAATCCCGCAGGCCCTGGGGCCAAACGCTGCTGGGTGCTGAACACCTCGCAGCTGCACTGGCTGCCAGCCAGGCACAGCGGCAGCAATCAGCCGGAGTGTGCCCATCATCCTGGTCACTCACACTCCAGATAATTACTTATTTGACTAAAATAGCTGCTGTCACTGCAGCCATTGGTTGCTTCCATGACTGAAGGGAAGTGGCGTATAAATCACAGCCTAAGGGCCGTGTCTGGACACCACGGGGTTGGGTGAGGAATAAAGGCCAGATAGCTCAGGTCTGGGATCTGCCTGGAGAGTAGGGAATTCTCCTGGCTCACCAAAAAGAACTCGATCCCGAAGGCAAAGCCATGCTCATTGCTCCACACCTGTGTTATTTCAGTCTATTAACTCATGAGCCACAAAATGCGCCCGTCTCTGGGTGCACACACTGACAGCGCAAGGGAAAACACCCCAAACCATACAGCTCAGTCCCTCACCACCTCCCTGCCCTCACAGGACTTGCCTGTGTGAGCAGGAGCTTTCCTTTGCATCCCAAGGTGCCGCACACCAGGGGTCTATCTGCAAAGCCCAGTCAGAGCCTCATCGCTCCCATCAGAGCCTCATCACTCCAGCACATATCCCACTTCCAGCCCTGTAAGCTCTTGCTCTGCCAGTCCCACAAGGCTAAAGAAGAGTAGGAGAGGAGGGACATCCCACCTGGGGGATCAATGTGCTACATGTCAAAATGCCACGTCCGGCCCCACTGACCGGAGGCTGCTGATTGCCACACCTGGCCCATGGTGTCCTTGTTAGCTCCAGGGTTGGACCTGGAGGGGAGTGACTCCCATTAGGAGGAGCAGATGAGCTCAGGGTCAAGCCAGCTCTCTCCTGAGCCTGCCAGTTGGTGCCACCACAGAGGGTTCCCATGTTCCCGTGTCTGGCTACAGCTACCACTGAGAGCCCCAAGTCCAAAAGATGAAGGTTCAGGGCTCTGTACTAATTACACGACCCAAGCCAGGCTCCTCAAGTCACTTGACAACCACATCTGCTGAGTGGCTTTACATCCCCATTGGGCAACCAGACTCAGAAGGCTCCAGCCCTTCTCAAACAAACTCCCCGTAGGCCATCGCACGGCAGTGACCACCCGCACAGGTTTTCAGTGCTCCATCCCCAAACCACACAGCATCAGCGCCACCGTTCCTCTGCGCCTGCCCGGCTCCCATCGTGCTAGCAGCCTCCTGCAAAAGGGCCTGCTCTCCTCTGGAGCCAGACGCCTTGCTAATGAATTTCTGGCCAGACATGAAGAGTCCTCAGGAATGTTAATAGTTTGCTGGAGGATAAGCAAGAGATTTGGAGAGATTTACACCGACTTTCATGTGACAGCCACGAAAGTGGCTCAAACCCTTCCGTTTCTTTACGTGGGGGCAGAGGGAGGAGGCTGCCCCTGCATCTGCGGTGTTTGCAAGTGATGGGGAACATGAAACGCAGGCAGCTACTGTGGGAGCAACATCGGGGTGACCACATAGGATTTGTGTCTCCTCTGCCTCCCCCAGCCTTGCTGTTTCTGGCAGGGAATTTCTTCCAGGGCCAAAGAGAGAGCCCGTAGGAGGTGGTGGGACAGGGGGTGCAGAGCTGAACACCCCACTGGCATAAGACACAGCCAGCCCCGGGACCACTGTCCCCCCTCCACCACTGATACCCAGCTGGGGCAGGCTGCGACTGCGCTCAGCATCTTACCTTCACGTACTCGCTGCTGGACTCCAGGCCATCATGGTGGCTAGAAGGAAGGGAAAAAATAAAAATACATTAAGTAAAGGGCAGTAAGTTGTAACAGTCAGTCAAAGGTGGTGGTGGCACAGCTGAGGGGAGCGGGGTTCTGTGCCTCTTGCCTTGCCATGGGGCCAAGAACAAGGCCACGGTTTTGGGAGAGGTTCCCAGGGCCCCAGCACTGTTCCTGCCCGCTCCGTGCCCACTCTCAGCACAGGGCTTAACCTCCTTAATGCTATCAGGGAAGAATGAGGCCTTTTTAGAGGATCTCGCCCCAAATCGGCTTGGGACTGTGTGAGCTGAGCCGGGGAGACCTAGCGGCCAGGCTGGGGTCCCCGCAGGTCACAGTGCTGGGGGGATGCATGCCAAGGTGGGGGGCCCCGTGCTCTGTTCCCTGGCACAGCTGCGTTCCTAGTGGGCAGCTGCTGGGACACACCACCCAGACAAGCGTTTCTGACTGTTTCTCTATGGCCTCATGCAACCCACAGAAATCCAACTCCCACTGAAGCCAGGGGTGAGCTGCGATGTCCTGGCTGAGACTGCAAGATTTGCCCTCCCAGCATAAAGGCAATAGAAACTCCCATCCTCCCTGGTGACATGTTCACTCTTAGCCCTACTGACAACCAACCCAACAATCCTGAGATGCAGCTGATTTGGCAGCTTCTTTGCCATTATTTAATGGGAGATGCAGACAGCCCCGCTCTTTCCTGAGCATGTAGCAATGCTGCTACTGCTTTTTGTGCTCCTATGGGTTGAGCTATGTGTCTGTATGTATGAGTCCAATGGGAACAACAGAATTCAAAGGGAGAGAGGCCGTAACAGCCTGAGCTGGGATGTGCTACCCTGAGGTCTCGCCTTTCAGAATAAAATACAAAAATCCAGACTTCTTTAACCAGAACCCAGTATTTGTCACCTCCCCGACGCCAAGTTTCAGCATGGACATCCCTATGCTTGCCGAGGTTGCCTGCTCGAGCATGGGCAGCAGCAAGGCCCTGGGATGGTAGGCTGCCAGCACAAGGGCAGGCAGCTGCAACTAAGAAATAACCAAATCTGAGGGCATCACAGACCTGGGATCTCCCTTCCCTGCCTGGAGCTGCCTCGCTCCACCTAGTGCCTACTACAGCTGTGGCCAGACCCCCACCTCCTGCTGGCAGCTGCTGGGGGTCCTGCATACAACCCTACACTGGTGGCATCCCTGGGGAGCCAAATTCCTCCTCTATGGGCTTCCTCCAGGTTGGGAATGGTGCCTGGTGGTTCAGAAATCAGTCACCCAAAGGAAAGTGGGGATGGCAGAGGTGACTGCTGCCAGATGTTGCCGTGCTGGGCGTGTCCCAAGGTATTACAGTGGGTTCTGCTGGGGTTGGTGTGAACCGCCTGGGAGCTGTGTGTACCCAGGGTGTCCGACCTCACAGTGAATGAACTCCACTCCTTTTCCCCAAGCCCCAGCTGCTGAAACCGCACCCCCTGCTGCCCAGCTCAGAAGGGGAAAAGGGGCTGGAAATCAAGTCCATGCTTTTTTGGGGTGAAAAAAATAGAGGAGCATTTGGGAGGAGGGACAGGCACAGGCTCCCCATGGCAGCTGCGGGCTGCCTGCCCGCCCTGGCTCTGCCTCTCCAGCCTGTTTGCCTTTCACACGGCCGCAGAGAGCTGCCTGGTGCTGCGAGAGCCGTGAGAAAAACCGGCAGGAGGACGGGGGGCCTCTGGGCAGGAAATCAGGAGCATGGGAGCAGCTGGGAGACGCTGCGAGGGCCCGGGCAGGAGAGGCCCCCGTGCCGGGGAAGGGCAGCAGCTGGGTCTGGGGGGGGGGGGCCAGGCGCCACAGCCCCCCTGGTTCTGCACATTCCTGGAGGAAACGGCATTTTTGGGGGCAGCCGAGCGCCTGGGAGAAATTCCAGGGCTGCCTTTGGATCATGGCCGTTGCTGAGCCGCTAGAACCTGGTACTACCACAGTGGCATTGGGGAGTGGGGTTTCAGTGGGGTGCCTGCTGCTTTTGGGCTCGGGAAGGCATGGCAGTGGCCTGCAAATGTGCCAAGCTCCGGGCTGGCTGCTGGGGCCCATCCAGGGTGATTGTGTGGGTCCAGGCCCGGTTTGGAGCACAGGGTCTGCTTGTCTTTGGACACCAGTGTAGGCTGCGTCCCAGGGGAACCAAGTTTGGACACTTCATGCCTCAGTTTCCCCCACTGCAGAGGTGCCTCCTTCAAAGTTTTGGCTGGCAGTGCTGCCAGATGGCTCTGCCGGCAGCTGCGGGCAGTGCCCTGCCCGCGCCATGCGGGAAGCGGCATTTCCCGTACCTCATGGACAGCCGTGCGCAGAGGGAAGTCAAGTCACGTCCGCTCAATGACCTGCCTGTGGGTCATCTCCCATTAGTCACCATGTCCCTGCCAGAGTCACAGCCACGGCCACCGCCTCACTCCAAGCAGCCCCACGGGCTGGATGCTGCTCCCTGTCCCATGGCAGTGCAATTCTCCCCCTCGAGGGCCTGATCCTGTGGGGTCCATCCCTGGGAAAGCCCTCCTGTGCACGGGCATCCTCAGCTCATCCTGCCCTGGGGTCTGTCCTCACCAGGGATGCTCCGGGGGTGATAGGCAAAAATGTAGCCCAGGGCAATGCTCGTTCCCCCCAACTCGTGCCTCTTTTGGTCCTTCTGCACAGGCGTGCCCCATGCTGGGCAGCTGTCCCTGGCTCCTGCCATAGCCTGTAGGGAACATACTGTCCCCATCCCCAGGGATGTGCCTGCGCAGGAGGAAGGGCTGGGGCGCGGCACTATCCCGGTCCTGCTTCCGCCTGCCTGCCCCGCAGCAGGACCCGGCCATGGGGACGGCTCTGGCAATGGCTGCTCCCCAAGCAGGGGGCCATGGCAAGGGCTCTGAGCAGGGCACAGAGGGGCAAAAATGCCCCCGATACTGAGTTCCTGCTCCTGTCACTCTTGTGCCTCAGTTTCCCTGGCAAAGAGCGTGGCTACACCCATCATCAGGACAGCCCCAGATGATGCAAAAGAGCATTTGGCACTCGATTTTTGGGGACCCAAGCCCCATTCCCCAGAGCCAAGACACCTGGGTGACCCACACAGATCCCCCTGCTGCTTAGCTCCCAGCCACACTGCCCTGGGACCTAAGTAATTTCTGGGGCACAGAGGGTCCGGGCAAGCCCCGCTCACCCTCTGTAGGGACCCTCCGCTACTGCTGCGGCTCTGCGCTCGCTGGAGGATGTGGCGGAGCTGCCAGCCCCCCAAGCCCCCAAACCCCCTGAGCCAGCCGCAGCCCCTGAGCCGCTCTGCCCTGGCGCCGGGTCTGACTGCGGTTTTAGCAGCTGTAGCTGATGCACTCGCTCTTTCCATGAGCAAACGCCAGCCATGGGCCGGGGACCTTGGCAGCCAAGCAGCAGCTCCAGCATCATCCGCGTTGAGGCTTTGTGCCCACCCCAAGCAAAGCCCCTTCCCAGCTTCTCCCTCCCTGTCCCCTCTGCCATGCTGGGGTGTGAATGGTGGCCGAGGGGCTGGGATCCCTTACCTGCCCTGTCCCAGGGTGGCAAACCTCCTGCCCACTGCTGTCATCGGCCCTATGCGATTCGGCAAGTGCCTCTAATCCAGGATGGGGAGAAGCTCTCCCGGGCGCTATCCCGCCTTGCTCTGCTCTGAGCGTTGGGACTTTGGGGCGCGCAAGGCGGTGGCGGACCCTCCTCCTTCCCGTCCCAGCCCTCCTCCGGCCCTCCCTTCGCGGCCGGCAGGAATGTGTGGCCGGCACAGCCCGGCTCCCACCGCCGGCACGAATTCCTCCTCCTCCTCGCCCTGCTCCTGGGGCCACCCGGACCTCCTGAATGCTCAGCGCTGGGGCCAGGAGCCCCCAGCCCCAGGGCAGCACGGGGGAAACATAGATGTTGAGTGCCGCCAGGGTGGGAAGTGGGTGATAGGAGAGGAGGTTTGGGCTAGGGAAGGGCTGGCACGACGGGACCTCATTTTGGGGAGAAATTTGGGGTCGGCGCCTCCTCCTGTGCCCCCAGTCCCACGCATGCTGGGGATGTGTTTGACCCATCATTCCCAGACACCCAGGTGATGGGCGGGGGGTGGGAGGTGGGGTGTAAAAATCCCTCTCGTTGATTCTGAGTTCAAAACCTTCCAAAAAAGCCAACCATTATCCGAGGGCTGAGCCCCCAAATTTCCCCGGGGGTGGGGAGGGGGGGTTTGTGCCTGGACAAGGGGTTTGTGCCTGGAGGGGGGCTTTACTGCCAGGTGATGGAAATGGGGCCAGGGCAACTGGTTTTGGGGCTTGCCCCTGTGCTTTGAGAGAGGCAGTGCTGCTCTGGGAGGGGGAGAAGGATGGAGGGAGTGGAAAAGAAGGGAGTGAGAGGTGGAGGGGGCCAGGACAGTGCAGGTCTGAGCTCTGCAGTTCGTCTCAGTGCTGGAACGGAGCCGCCGGCAGGACAAAGGGATGTCAGGGCTGAGCGGGGCTGCGAGATATTTCCACCCAGTCCGGAAACGGGAGGGAACAGAAATCCCACAGGAAACCTCACTCCCATGGAGCTGCTGACCTGGCCATGGTACGGACCACTCCAGCCGTGCTGTCCCGCTGGCCAGGTGCATCCCACTGACACTGCAGGTGAGGGGGGGGGCACCACAGGGGCCTCGCTGTGTCCCAGCACCCTCCCCTTGCCCTGAGGAGGGGCAGAAAGTGGGTCCGGCAGAGGGCAGAGCAAACCCAACATGGCCATACCTGTCTGAGGAGCTCGCACCTGGATGCTCTTGCCCCTTTTTTGGCAGATCCCTGTTGGTGGTCTCCACTGCCGGTGCCACGTCGGGACTTGGGTTTGGGCTGGAGTTCGGGGCCAGGCTGGAGCTTGGTGCCTCTGTCCCGGAGCAGGAGACATTCCCCACAGGCTCCTGGTCCGTCCTGGCTGTGGCTACCCCTAGGGTGTCCCAGCGAGCCTCTTCCTCCTCCTGTTCTGCTTTCCCAGCGGCTGAGGATGGGTCTGTGCCAGAGTCAGGGGTGCCAGATGTCTCGGGGGACTTGGGGTTGGGGAGTGGGGCTGTCCAGGAGGTTTTGTCACTGGGGGTCTTTTTCTCCCGGCAGCTCTGGCTACTCTTGGCTTTGCCCAGGCTCTTCTCAGCCTTTCCCAGGTTCAGCCTGGGCATGGTGCCCATGTGACTGTACATGTCCGATGACCGGGCGTAGGGGCCAGGGCTCTTGGGCATGGTGTTGAGATCATCCTGAGTGCTGCCAAAGGGCTCCTCCAGGAAGCCGTGGGGAGGAGGGAGACCCGGCCCCAGGCTCTCGGGAGAGCTGGGGGCCACGGACACACGCCGGAGGGTGAAGGAGCGGGGCATGCTGCTCAGGCTCCCGAAGCCTTTGAACTTGAAAAACTCTAGCAAAGAGAGAGGAGAAATGAGTGTGGGGTTACTGCTGGCACAGTGTGATGGTGGGGGGTCCTGGGGCCCCTGGTCCTGGGTTGGGGTGGGCACGGGGCACTGTGCCACAGTGCCGTCTGGTGTCAGCCCCGTTACAACCCCCAGCATGACGTCCCTGTGGCATGGGGTGTACGTGATGCTGCTTGGGGCATCTCTGTCGGGACCCTGGGAGGTCTGTCCTGGTCTCTTGGGGAGGAACCGTCCCCCATGCCCTGGCCAATCTAGTGGCTGTGTTTCCCCACTGCAGTTGTTGGGGTGGAGAAAGAAACACCCAGCCCTGGTGAGCAAGCAGTGTCAGAAATGACTTCAAATCTCTTCCTCCAGCCGTCCACCTCTCTGCTTCCCCCAGGGCACTCTGGGCAGTGCTCGTGGCTGTGCCCATCCCCGTAGCCTCAGGGCAGTCCCATGGGCCCTACCCCCTGCCCTCCCCAGGATGAAAGCATGGGACACACCACATGTCCCCAGGAGGCGGGCATCCCAGCCACGTGTATCGTGCCCATGTGTGCACGTTCCTCGCCAGCACGGTGCAGCAGGAACCAACCATTGATGCGGGGCCCAGCGGTGCTCACACAGCAGCACTGGCTGCGGGCAGGAGATAACCTCCCCACTTCCTTGGCCGAGTGCTCAGCCCCTCACAGCCTCCCTGCAGCTCCCAGCTGCCACCTGCAACCGCTGAGCACAAAGTGTTTGCCGGAGAAGTATTTATAACATCGGTGGGGCGGCTTTGCATTTCACACCTCGGCCTCAGCTCAGCTCTGTGTGCCGCTGCAGTGCAACCCCAGGCTGGTGCCGGTGCCGGTACGAGGGTGAAACAGGCTGTGGCTGCAGTTCTGCAGGGCAGCGTTTCACTGCCGGAGCCCTGATGCTCTGGGTACCTCTGGGGGTTTTGCAATGTTTATGCCGCAACGGGGCTCTGCAAAGCCTCTTCCCCTCCGGGCACGGCCAGTTTGCTGAGGCAGGAAGCTGCACGGTGCAGCGGTGCTGTGCAAGGAACCCAGCGTCCGGGGACTGCTCGACCGTTGGACCCCCAACCTCCTGCCACCATCCATGGACTATGCAGGTCATCCTTGCAGTTGGATGGGTCAAAGGGCCATGCAAGGCTCTGCAGCAGCCCAAAAGCCCTTCTGCATGGCAGAAGCCTCGTGGCCTGAATATGGTTAAAGGCAAAACTGCTTTGGGTTATACATCCCCTCAGGGTCTGAGCATCCTCCACCACCAGCCGGGTGGGAAAGGCAATGCCTGGGACTTTCCCCATCTCCCTGCTCTCCACCACAAAGGAAAATCCCAGCTGGGATGGGGCCGTGGGTTTTGCCAGTGGAGGAGTCCCAGGGGAGCGGAGGGACCAGTCCCCCTCTGGCACCGGTATCGCAGCAGGAATGCAGAGAGCAGCAGCGAAGGCCAGCTCCAGCGCAGCCCAGCACTGGGAAGCGGGGTGAAGGCCGCTGCAGCCGCCTCCCGAGGCTCTGGGGGAAACCCGAGGTCTGTGAGAAAGAGCAGAGCTCGCTCCCCTTGTGTACTGAGCACTTCCTCCGAGAGCAGCCAGTGGGAATCTGCTCCCAGGCTCCCATCCCGGCTCCTCTGTGTCACCTCTGTCCCTATGCTGTGGGAGCATCCTGGGGGGGGGGGCCTGGCCACCCCCAGCCCCTGGCACCAGGTTGCACCCCCAGCCACGCACCCTGAAGGATGTGATTTGGGGACTGAAGACCCCCAAACCCCGTTGTGCATCCCTCTGGATGCATCCTGGCCCCCAGTGCAGGGCTGGGCTGCAGCAGACTGATCCCAGTCCCAGCACCCAGCTCCCGAGCCAACAGCACCCATCCCTGGGGATGGAAATCCCCAAAGCCCCTCACCCCAACGAGATTCCTAGCAAAATCAGAGCCCGTCTTGCCTCCAAACATTCCTGGGCAGTGGTGACCTGGGGACCGCGTGGAGCACACACTCGCACTCACATTCAGTCACACTCACACTTACATTCAGTTGCACTTGCACTCACTCTCACGTATCCCCCCTTCCCTGCCAGGCCATCCAGGTGAGCACCCCATCACCCACCCACCCCGTCCCATGGCCACTTACTGAACTTCTTGAAGCCCCCTCGTTTCTGGCCCTCAGCCATGGCCGCGCCGGTTGGAGACCGCGGGGACCGAGAGGGACAAGTTTATAACCGTGAAGCCCTTCCCTGTCTGCTCCTCCCTTCCTGCCCCCCCCCCCCAGCAGTCGCTCATCGTTCGCTCGGCGTTTCCTCCCCGGTGCTGTCATCTGCTCCTGGCCCGGCTCCTGCCCCTGCCCACCCTCCCGCTGTCTTCACGGCCCCTGTGTCTGCTGGCACCTGCCTGGCTGCTCAGGGGCCACCACTGATGCCCCAGTTTTGGTATGCCCAGCAGATGTGGACACCTAAAAAACCCTGGGTGCCAGCCCTGGACAAGGGTGCCAGCCCTATGGATGAGGATGCCAGCCCTATGGATGAGGATGCCAGCCCTGCAGATAAGGGTCCACCATGCACATTTGGGGCTCAGCCCTTATCAGGCCCCGCGGGGTGACAGCCGGATGGCATCAATGCCACCAGCTGTTCTCTCATGCTGTGAGACATTGGGGTGCCCTGTATGAATGTCTCCATGCAGGACTAGGTGGTCTGGACCTGGCAGGGATCCGGTGTCTGTGTTGTCCCCCATTCCTGGGGAGCACCTGGTGGTTCCTGTGGCCAGAATGCCAGCAGCCATCTCTGCTGCTGCTCTGGCCTTGGCTCCCTGTGCTCCTCACCTTGGGGATCAGTTTCAGACAACCCCAAACCAAGCTCTTCGTTCTGCACCCAAACGCAGACATTGCCGGGGGGACGGTGTCCTCAGCCAGGCACGTTTCTGCCAGCAGGGCAGGAACTCGGGTCCCCCCCAAGATGAAGCCCTGGTGTCCTCCTGGCCATGGGGTCCCCTTGCCACAGCCCCTGGCTGTGGGTGCCAGGGAGCAGAAATGCTGTTAAATCCCTGATGGGTTTAACTACGCAGGGGACGTGGTGACATGCTTGAGGGCTGCCAGCACCAGGGGCTGCTTGGTGCCCTGGGCCATGGAGGAACATGGGTGATAGCGGGGGGGGACACACGGGGCTGCTTCCTTGAGGATGCTGGGGCACGGACACGGACACGGACACGCTTTGGGGTTGGCGCACGGCGGGGCGAGGGGCCAGCCGAGAGGGTGACGGACGATGACAACATGGCCGCCGCCGCCGGACTACAAGTCCCAGGAGGCCTCGCGCGGGCGGCGGCAGGGGCGGTGCGCGTGCCGGAAGGGGCGTGGCACGTGACGGAACAGGCGCGGCGCGGTGCTGTGGCAACGGCGGCGGCCGGCATGGCCAAACAGTACGACATGGTGGAGTGTCCCTTCTGCGATGAGGTCTCCAAGTACGAGAAGCTCGCCAAGATCGGGCAGGGCACCTTCGGGTGAGCGTCCCGCCGGCTCCGGCTCGCCCCGCGCCCAGCCCCGGCCCTCCTCAGCCCGCCCCGGCCTACCCCGCCCTGGGGCCTGCTGCCCGGGCCCGACCCCCTCAGCCCCGCGGCCCGCCCGCCTCAGGCCTGTGTGCCCCTTCCTTGGGTGTCCTTTCCCCTCTGGTCCCAGGGAACCAGACTGGCCCCTGAGCCCTCTTTTTCCCACCCCGAGGCCCTGCTCTGTCCCAGTCACTGGCCGAGGAGCGTTTACCCTGGAGGCAGTCGGGGCGGAGACCTACAACTTTGCCCAAAACGTACAACTTTGCCCCAAATCCTTGTGGGGCTGTGGGGGCTCTGGGCTCTGGGTTGGCTCAGCCAGCCCTGAGGGCCTTTGGCCCAAAGGGGACGTGGCTGGGCAAGTTCGTGGCTCAGCACAGAGGTGTCTGTGTGGTGCTCTAGTGTGTCTTGTTTGGTCTTGTCCCTGATTGGGAGCACCTGGCTCCTTCCCTTGTTCCTTGTGCTGCTCACGGATTCCTTTCTGTTTTTACAGGGAAGTTTTTAAAGCCAAACATCGTCAGACGGGCAAGAAAGTAGCACTGAAGAAAGTGTTGATGGAAAATGAGAAGGAGGGGGTAAGTGTGGGAGTGTGGCTGGGCTGTGTTTGGGAAGACCTGGACTGGGGCGGTTCATAGGTGAAAGCTAATCTTTGGAATGTGGAGTGGTTTAACCCCAACTGGCAACTAGGACCATGCAGCTGCTCGCTCACTCCCCCCAGGTGGAATGGGGGAGAGAATTAGAAGAGTAAAAGTGAGGAAAATGTTGTGGGTTGAGATAAAGACAGTTTAATAGGTAGAACAAAAGCTGTGCACACAAGCAAAACAAAACAAGGAATCCATTCACTGCTTTCCATCGGTAGGCAGGTATTCAGCCATGTCCAGGAAAGCAGGGTTCCATCACGTGTGACGGTTACTTGGGAAGACAAATGCCATAACCCAAAATGTCTCTCCCCCTTCCTCCTTCTTCCCCCAGCTTTATATACTGAATGTGACATCACATAATATGGAATATTCCTTTGGTCAGTTGGGGTCAGCTGTGTCTGCTCCCAACTTCTTGTGCCATGGGGCCTACTCACTGGCGGGGCGGTGTGAGGACCAGAAAAGGCCTGACTGCCTAGCAACAACCAAAAACACCAGCGTGCCAGCAACACCATTTCTCATCCCAAATGCAAAACATAGCACTATACCAGCTGCTAGTAAGAAAGCCAACTCTGTCCCAGCTGAAACCGTGACAGGATGGCAGAGACGTGGTTTAACTCTGTTCTTTAACAATATTTACTGCTATAATGTACCAGTTCTTGAACCTGTAAGGGTGTGGACAGGATCCCAGCCCTATGGCCTTTTTCCTTTCATATTGATACTGTGATAATGTTGGGTCTTGTGGTTGCCCTGCTAAAGTGCATGGCCTGTTATCACCTTCTTGGCTGCAAAAGCATGTGGCAGCAGTGTGGTGCAGTAGCTATATGGTGACTTGGCTGCACTGGACATCTGCTGGGAGGTGACACTGCCTATGTGTTCCTCCTCCTGTGCAAAACCCAGTCATCCGCCAGTGCAGGGCTCCACAGTGGTGGTCTCATGGCAGAATCCCTCTCATTAATGGTGGCCTGATGATAAATACATTTTGACAACCCTGGTGTTGGTGGTATGTTTTAAAGCTCTGGTTGCCCTTCAGTGACTTGTCACAATGCTGCTTGATCAGGTCTCCTGCCAAGCTGCCATGGTCACATCTCTCCTGTTCTCTAGGCAGGGGTGGCCTTGTCTCCTGCACACCTAATCCCCATCCTCTCTTTCTCCTTTCCAGTTCCCCATCACAGCCTTGCGAGAGATTAAAATCCTCCAGCTGCTCAAACACGAGAATGTGGTGAACCTCATAGAAATCTGCAGGACCAAAGGTAGCTTGCAGGGGGTCTCCTTTGCGCTGGCTGTCAGCTTTTTTTCAGCCCTTCTTTGCCACTGAGCAGGCTGGTGGTTTGTGGTGGGAGCGGGGTCCTCTAGCTGAGCACGGGCCTCTGTTCCTGCCTGTGATGTGAGGTGATGGGACACTCATGTTGGAAAACAGTTTCTAAATGAGTTAGGACGTTGCTGCAGTTTGGCTGGAAAAAGCTGTTGTCAGTCCTGCTGGGATATGCTTGTGCTGTGGTGGTGAATGCTGCCTGTGTTGAGAAGCTCCCATCTGAGAGGCTTTAAGTAAACCATCGCCAGAGAGCCTTTGAAGCAGAGCATTCTCAGCCTGGAGCTGGTCTCGTGGCTGTGCACGGCTGGTTCCCTGTCAGGAGCTGGAGCTGTCCTTCTCAGTTGGCTTACGACGGTTCGTGGCAGCTCTGAGCTGATGACACAGCTCCAGCTGGAGACTCACTCAGTGTGGGTGACAGTAACCACTCGTGCTGTGAGGGCTGGGACTCCACACAAGGCAGTTCTGAGCTGCTCTTCCACCTCCTCGCTTCCACCTCATGCAGCATGCCTCTGCTGCGTGACTGGCATGCTCAGTGCACCTGGCCTGGCTTCGTTTCCAGTGAAATTGCTTTAAAACATTTGCTAGTTTTTATATATCATTCCCTTATATGGATTTGTACTGGAAAAATACTTTTGAAAGTGACAGCTGATGTTAAAGCCTGCCATTCTCTAGTCAGTTGTTTCAGTTAAATAGAAACGAAAGTGGCGAGTATCTGGTGGTGATGTTTTTAAAAAAAAGTCCAGTCACTGAACTGGTAGAAATCTCTGGCCTAGGACTGGGAACTTGAAGTTACTCCACTACTCCATTGCATGTAGATTATTGTCTGAGCAGGCATGAGTATAAACACTGACAAGTTAATTTTTAATTTGTTGTGTGATAAAATGAGTTGTGATGATTGCGTGTCTGGCATACCTTAGGTAAATATTTTTGTAGACATGTCAATTGTTTGTATTTTGTTTGAATTCCTGTCTTCATCCAAATCTACCTTGACCTCAGTTTCCAGTAAAGCAGAAATGTTGCATTTGCTGTTCTCAAACTCTAAGCTTTTCTCTTTTTACATCAGAAAGGTGCGGTAGGGGCTGTATCTGTGTAAGGAACTGCAAACCCAGTCTAGCAGGCAGCCTCCTGGCTGATGGAGGAGAGTGGTGTGTTTCCATGGGGGCTGAGCTTAGCTGTCATTTTCCGGTTGGGGTTGCTGATCAGCAGGTTTTGCTGATTACAGCTGATGGAAATCAGCCTTTCTTTTTAATAATGATTTGCATGTGTGCTCTAGGAAGAAACTTGAAATCAATTGCTTCATATGAGGTTTCCTGTTATTGACTTTGAATTGCAATTGGAGTTTTAAATCACTTTGATCCAGATCAGTCCATTTTTGTAGATGCTGTCTGAGGTTGCAGAAAACCTTACTTTCTAATGTTATAATTGACAGATTTTCTCTGTCTCTGCACTTTTCCTGGGGCTGTCTTTGCGGGTGCCTCCTCTATCACTGATGCAATCGGTGATAGGTGCTAGGCTGGCAGCTAGTGGTACGGGCACCTACCAGCCACAGCTTGCAGGAAGGAAACCCCACAGCCGTTACGTGCACAGAACACAAAATGAAACTTTCAAAGAGTTTCATGCCTGTTCCTTCCCTGTCTGATGATATTCGCTTACTCTGATCCTCATCCCACGTTCTTCTGTTGCTAAGTGTGCTGTTTTAGTGCTAGTTGTGCTGTCTTAGTGCCTCTTTAAGAAGCATCTTGAGGCCTGCAAGGTGTCCTTTGTTCTCTGTGTTCCTGTGCCCTGAGGTTTTGTCTAGTGAGCACTGTAGGAGCAGCAGGGTGGCTGGAGGTCAGGAGGAGCTGTGATGGGGCTAAGGGTCCCTTGCTGACAGTCCCTCCTTGCCTCTCCCATAGCCTCTCCATACAACCGTTGCAAGGGCAGTATCTACCTTGTGTTTGACTTCTGCGAGCACGACCTGGCTGGCCTTCTCAGCAACGCCCATGTCAAGTTTACGCTCTCAGAGATCAAGAAAGTTATGCAGATGCTATTGAATGGACTTTACTACATCCACAGGAACAAGGTAATGGGCCAGATCCATGCTGTGCCCTGAGGTCACCCTGCTGTCTATTGCCTTGCAAGGAGCAGGTGTCTTAGCACAGGCTGGAGGGAAATGCTTCCTTGTCCTCCACCTCTGGAGTCTGAGTGCCCTGCTGGCACCAGGCACCCAAGGAGGGTACCTTAATGGCTTATTTTGATGTCTGTGCTTGTACAGATCTTGCATCGAGACATGAAAGCTGCGAATGTCCTGATCACGCGGGATGGAGTCCTGAAGCTTGCAGACTTTGGGCTGGCTCGAGCTTTCAGCCTGGCTAAGAACAGCCAACCGAACCGCTACACCAACCGGGTGGTGACTCTGTGGTATCGGCCACCAGAGCTGCTCCTAGGTAGGAAGTGATGGGCTCTGCCAGCTTCTCTGCCCTTCTTGTTCCTCCGGTTGACTAACACAGCGTCTCCGTTTAGGGGAGCGGGACTACGGTCCCCCAATTGATCTCTGGGGCGGAGGCTGCATCATGGCAGAGATGTGGACACGCAGCCCCATCATGCAGGGGAACACAGAGCAGCACCAGCTCACCCTCATCAGTCAGCTCTGTGGATCCATCACACCGGAGGTGAGGGCGAGAGCGTGGGTGAGTTACGGAAGGTGGGAGGAGAGTCACAAAGCGGGTGGTGTGGGCAGGGTCTGGGACTGGGCACTCCTGGACCCCTGCCCTGTGTGCTGGCTGCTGCACGCTCCTGGCACTGAAGTGTGCCCACTAAACGCTGATAGGGGAGGCTGGGGAAGCTCCTGCAAATGCTGTTTGCCTCCTGGGAGCTGAGTGCACAGTGGGACGCTGTGCTTTCCTTGCTGCTCTTTGTAAACTACAGCTGTCAAGTTACTTGTGTTCAACCTCCTAAATATAAGAGGGTGAACTTGGCTTCCCAGATCTGCTTCGAGAGGGGTGAGTCCTCTCCTTGTTTTTGAGCACAGGGAGGATGTTGGCTGCTCTGAGTATGAACGAACAGAACATTACATGTAGGAATCTGTTCTAGTCTATGTTTGGGGGATAAACGCCCTTGAATTTCTGCTTAAAGAAGGGTTTTTTTGTTTTGTGTTGAGGGGTTTGTCTCAGGTGCTTTGCACTGGTCACCTTGAAAAGCCTCTTTAATTCTGGCTTCTGATCTGTGGCATCAGCTCGGCCCTGGTGTGAGCACTCATCCCTTTCTCCGCTCCTTATTTAAGAGCAGCTTGTCCTGCCCTCTTGTGGGGGATCAAGCCGAGGGATCTCTTGTCAGGGCGGTAATCGAGGGAATTCGATAGGCAGGCAGTTGTGCAGGCAGCTGCAGAGGCCTGATGCCTCCATTACATACATTACATGCGTACATTGAAGGCACTTTCTTTTGTATGTAAATACCTGCTGTGGTCTCTCCCACATCAGGGTTGAGGTAAATGCTGGTGATTGAAGCAGGCTTTGCTTTCTAAGGATAAAAGGTACCACATACATCCAGGATGTTATTTAGCAATGAGTTCTGTCATTTTACTTTTCTGGATGTTGTAGTTGGCCTGAGCCGTGCTCTCTAGTAGTTCTTTTGTGGGAGAACCAGAAATCCTGGAGCATCCTGCATGCCATTCCCACACCAGGAGGACTCTGTCCTGACTTGTCCACGTGTCTCCAGGCTTTAGTGCACTCTTTAGTGCTCCTTCATGCTGTGGGAACAAGGTCTGCAGGCTTAGAGGTTATAAAATAGTATTGTTCTCTCGGCAGACCTCGCCCTGGTTTGCCTGAGGGTGTTAGCATCAAAAATGGCGTGTCTTCTCCTCTCTGTAACTATTTCTTCCCAACCCTCCCTTCCTGTTCCTTCCCAGGTTTGGCCAAATGTGGATAAATATGAGCTGTACCAGAAGCTGGATCTCCCCAAGGGCCAGAAGCGCAAGGTGAAGGATCGCCTGAAAGCCTACGTTAAAGACCCCTATGCACTCGACCTCATTGACAAGCTACTGGTGCTGGATCCTGCCCAGCGGATCGACAGTGATGATGCGCTGAACCACGACTTCTTCTGGTCGGACCCCATGCCCTCGGACCTCAAAAACATGCTGTCCACCCACAACCAGTCCATGTTCGAGTACCTGGCCCCACCACGCAGGAGAGGTGGGCACATGCCCCAGCAGCCGGCTAACCAGGGCAGGAACCCGGCCACCACCAACCAGACCGAATTCGACAGGGTGTTTTGAGTGGGGGCTTCCCCAGCAGGGTCCCGGCTGGGCTACTCCGCAGGTTGCATTGAGCGGGGATGTTCTGGCAAGGTCTTTCTGTCTGGGAAGGGACTTTCTTCAAGGTGAAGTGCCTGCTGGCTTTAACCGAGCTCTGCCGTCTCCTCTCCTCCTGCAGCAGCTCAGCCACTGCGGAGCTGTGTGACTGGGGAGGTGACGCCTGTGAGCCCGGGATTGTTTCCCTGCGGCTTTGGCACAGAGCCTGCATCCCCCCTGCAACAGTCTGTATTGGTTACATTAATCTTGTGGATGGATCGTTGTGGACCTGGTGATGGAGAAAGTGGCTCTGTTGGTGCTGGAGCTCTCGGCAAACAGTGTTGTGACCAGCAGGACTGGGAGTAGCTGCCCTGGACCAAACTGGGCCCTGCTGGGAGATGTCTCAGCTCTGTCAGTTGGTTGTAACTCCTGCACGATGCGTCCTTTGAACACTGAAGCGTTGATGTGGGGTAAGGCAGGTGCTCCTGAGCAATGCAGAGGTGTCCTGGGGAAGGCAGAGTCACTCTAGACAGCATGACTAACTCTCACTGGAGTTTGGGCTTTAGCCTAGAAAGGGGCTTACTGGGCAAACCAGAGAGGTGGCTGGCAGAGCTGGTTGCTCCATACAGCCGGGATTTACGGTGGGACTCGTTGGTCTCTGTAAGAGCACTTGGCGTCCACGCTTTCTTCACTGCAAACTGCAATTAGGAGTCTTGTTGGACACACCCAGCCTGCCGCGTGCTTTCCCCGTAGCGCGGGCTGCGGCAGGAGTTTGGATAGGGAAGGGAGTTGCGAGTGCCGGCCTCAGCCTGGGGTGAGACCTGCCGTCCCACTGTCTGCAGGGATTTCACCATGGTGTGGCGGTGCTGGGAGCAGAGGGGCTCTTTAAACGCTCGCCTGTCCACTCCTCTGTCCTGGAGTTCTTTGCACGGGTCTAGAGCAAGACCGCTGCCTTCCCCGGATGCAGCGACCAGCCCAACGTGCTGTGATGGTGTGTGCGCACCTTCTGCCAGAGCTTGTCGGGACTCGTAGAGAGCGAGTGCTCCTTCACAGCCCGCTGTGGCGGAGCCGCTTGCTGAACACTTTGTCTTCCAATGGCTGTCAGGTGCAGCTGGTCATCTTCTCGGTGAGCCCCATGGATCCCAAGACTTTCAAACAAATAACCTGTACGACATGCAGCGGGTGATAACCTTTGGCATTTGATAGGTTGTCCGTTAACTAGACTAATGGCAAAAGCCACGTCGGTAGCATAAGGTCTCAGGGGAGGAAACGGTGGTGTGCGGGGCTGTTCTCAGGACAAAAAGTGAGGATGATAAAGGACGTGTACAAGGTAAATCTCTGTTGGTGCGGGGCTCTGAAATAGTGTCTGGCGGGGGGGGAATTGGTGTCTTTGGAAAAAATGAATTTGGTCGCCAGCAATAAGCCAGATGACTTCTGCCGGTTGTGAATAAACACGATCCTGTCCCAAACGGCTGGTTTTAACCCCGTGTCACTCCTTTGCCTAAATGGAGAAAGCAGCCGGAGTGCTGTAAAACAGCGCCTCTGTTATTCCCGAGGACAAGTGTCTGGATTTGGGTTCGGACATTGTGACTCCCCTGCCACGCTCCCCTCCTGGGGGTCCCGGTGCTGTTAACGGGAGGGAGGCTCAGTGCAATTAGCGCTGTGCTGGATTGCCCAGTAGCCTGAGCAGAGGAGGCTGTTGGGGGCAGCCCAGCCGCTCCGCTGGCAGCAGGTGAGGGTGATGCTGCCCGGTTGGGGGCCAGACAGGACCGGGGGGTGTCCCTGTCCCCTGGAGCAGCCCCTTGAGCCCTGGTGTTGGGCTGTGGAGGCAGGTGGGGGCCAGGGCTGCAGAGTGGGGCCCCGGCTCTGCCGGGCTGGTGTGCGGAGGAACCTTGAGCCAGGGTGGGCTCGGTGCTGCGCCCACCCCCTCCGCCTCGCCCGAGGGGGACGGCCTGGGGCTCCCCCGGTGGCTCGGTGGGAGGAGGAAGGGTCCCCGCCCGGGCGCCCTCTGCCTCACTACCCCTCGCAAAGATGGTGCCCCCCTCCGACGTGGCACCGCACTGCCCGTTTCAAAGATGGCGGCGGCG